>MU563656.1:7888923-8093923 GCA_024362625.1 Silurus asotus
CCAAAACCTATTTCGAAACAATCAATGAGTAATTACAAGAGCCTGTCCAACACAGGCCTGGGACACCTGACTCTGTGTGGTTCTTCCACAAACTGTTACCACAAAGTTCCTCGCATTTGAACTATTATACCCGAACCTGTTCCAGCATGACAATGTTCCTGTGCACCATGAATATATTCTTTACAAAGGGTGAAGTGGAAGATCTTGAATGGGCTGCTATAGAGCTCTGACCTCAACCCTACTGAACACTATACTGTAGGATGAATTGGAACACTGACTGCATGCTGAACTCACAACAGTAATTGGCTTTACTAACATCCTTGTGGCTGAAAACTCTACAAGCAAAATCAAATGGAACATCTTTCCGGAAGAGTGGAGGTTATACACAGACAAAGATTTTGGTCCAACTTCTCCCAGGTTTGATGAAAGGCTTCTGGTCACCATGGTTGCAAAGAGTTGTTATCTAAACTATAATCGATGGATGGATGGATGGATGGATGGATGGATAGTTTTATGGTTTATAAAATCTCTTTTTGCAACCATGGTGACCATAAAAAGATTTCCAAAATGTTTGTCTGTGTATAACCTACACTCTTCTGGGAAGATGTTTTACTCGAATTTGGAGTGTGCTTGTGATGATTTACAGTTTTCCAATTCATCCTACAGTATAGTGTTCAGTAGGGTGGAGGTCAGAGCTCTAAAGCAGGCCGTTCAAGATCTTCCACTCCAGCCTTGTATATCTAGTATATTTATACTGATAAAATATGCATTTATAGAAGTTGCCTCCACTGGATGTTATTTATTTGATGTATTCATTCTTTCCAGGAAGTTCTGAAGTTGACTGTATATAAATTCTCGAGTTTTACTGTTAGACTCTAAACCGTGGCCTGAGCATATGTGAGTGGAAATTAGTTCCTGCCTTGTAGTTAATAGTCAACAGTGCAGCATCCATAAGCTGTCAAAGGTTAAAAATGCATTGCCGGACGCTTACTAGCGGTGTACTCTGCTGCACGGGGAGCGCACACTAATAAACAGCTCGCTCCCAAACCCTAAACACAATGTGAGAGCAGTCAGGGTGGGAGGGAAGCATTAATAATCCAGTCACGCTGCTGTTTGCTATTTGCACTATTATCTTTGGAGGAGGGGAAGTGATGGTGATGGGGGGGATTGGGGGGTTTGGAACGGCGCAACTCATTTCCAAAATGGCCCTGCACATAGTGAGGGATAATCATATAATTTGCAGATTTAATTGGAAATATAAATCCCAACGCACACACCATTAGGAGGAGTGTTAATACACACCTCTGCACTTGATGCATGATGACACATCGCAAATGCACTGGGTCAGCCGTGTCACGTTTAAATATCACGTCCTCCTGAGGAGCCCAAATGGAGCGAGGACATTTAAATATCCTACTCAGGGCTCGCGTTCCCATGCAATTACTCCATCCCTCCCTCTTGGTGTGCTTATTTCCGTAGTCCATTATTTCCTTTGTTTGATGATGCGAGTCACTGACGTGGCTTCAGATTTTCTTTCCCAAAACTGGTCTCAGAATATATTAGCACGGCTTTGCGTCTTTTGCTTATGGTAACTGGGAATTAGGTCGTTATATGGTAATGACATGTAATTTAGATTTAAGGTTGTTATTTTATTTATTTATTTTTTTGTCTTCGTCTATCTTTGTCTTACAGTGGAGCAAAATCTATCCGATATGCCAGTGGACTCGTGTACATTTCCACACCTCCACACACGTAATGCTTTATCAATAAACCAGCCAAGCGTTGGCTGTTTTTTTAATGGACTTGTGATTGCATGCTCTGGCTCCTAATTACGAAGGCAAACACGGCTTGGCAGGCTTTCAAATGTCGGATGGAGAAAAGGGTTTAGGGGAGAGTAAGAGAGAAAGAGAGAGAGAGAGAGAGAGAGAGAGAGAGAGAGAGAGAGAGAGAGAGAGTATGGATGGAATAGAAGTGAAAGCAATATGAGTATGTATAAAGGGGACAATTCAGTTTAGGAACAATGCAGGAAGATGTGGTTAATACTTGAGCTTAAAAGCTGAGAAATATATTTAAATATGAATATTGTAGGTCATATTTGTTTCAAACTATGGATAAGGCTGGTCTTTACAAACAAAAAATGAATTAAAACTGTCAAAATGATGGTTTTAAGATCAGAACTGGCATTAAAAACCAATTTATGTAAATGTATGCAAATAAGGGCGATAGTTGTTTGGTTGGTAGGTAGATGATCACATCTCTTACCAAAGCTCCTCCGAAAAAAGATTTTTAGTTGCGCTAGATAGAATGACTCTTTTGAGAAAATGTTCCACTAGATTTTGTAGTGTGTTTATGGAGATCGTTCAGCATTAATGGAGTATTTTCAAATTTGCAAGCTGCCCATTCCACAGGCACCAGTGTCCTCCCACACCGTCAAAGATGCGGCTTTTTGAACTGAGCACTGATAACAAGCCAGATGGTTCCTCTCATCTTTGTGGTGTCCATTGAAAAAAGAAATAAAAGTTTTGATCCCTCTGACCACAGAACAGTTCTTCATTTTGCCCTAGTAAATTTTAAATGAGCTTTGAGCATTACATTTGATCTTTTACTCCACTACGTTGCAGAAAGAAACATGGCGTTCCATATTATTTTAAAGTGAAAACATAAAAAGCATTAAATGAGAAGATGTGACAGGAGCACAAGCACAACACCATGGGTTTGGTGAGAGGTTGTGGATAAAGGGTTCTTTCACTTATTATTTTATTAATAATGTATATGCAGGAGAATAGAACATCCAATTGCATTAGTAATATTTAAGTTGTTTATGATATATCAGTACTTTTGATACTTAAGTCCATTAAAGAGCGATTTTTGTACTTTTGTACTCTAGCAGAAACATTAGGGATGTCAAAATAGTAGTTCAGTGGTTAAGAAGTTAGATTTCTGAGTTCCAATCCCAGCACCACCAAGCTGCCACTGCTGGGCCCTTGAGCAAGGCCCTTAACCCTCAACTGCTCAGGTGTATAAAATGAAATAATTGTAAGTTGCTCTGGATAAGCACATCTCCCAAAAGCTGTAAATGTGAACGGAGTAATATCCGAGCATAACATGAACAGTGTACTGTTGCATTTGATTGTGTCTATTTGAAAGTGTCTACTTTCTTTCTTTTAAAAAAAAATATTCTAAATGGTTTCTTTGTATTTATTTAAATTTAAAGGTTCAAAGCAAAATCATCATCAGCTTAGAACAAAATAATTTTTTTTAAAGAATTTCCATTACAAAAAATAAAATGTTCAAGTATATGTCAGATTCCAAGCTCTGTATAAAGCTACAGTATAAATGTGTCATAATTCTTTATACAAATGCATCTAACATAGATATCTCTCCACACAGCACTTTAAAGCAAATACTAGACGGTTGTTGAATTGTCGAATCAAGCGGACGAAAGTGTGCAAGTGAAAATGGGACGTTGCAGTAGCACGAGTGCAAATCTAATGGCTATTGACATGCTTGATCCTCTGCCTTTAAATCTAATTCACTCTTTAAGAGAGAATCATTGGCACTAGCCCTTGTGCACCATCAGTGCCAAAGGCAAATAGGGTTAATAGGGTTAAGGCTAACAGAGTGTATTTACCTTTAATGAAATGTCTAGACTTTAGATTTTTTTGGGGAGTAGATAAATGTATTCAGCACTAGTATTGGCTTTTACTGACATGTCAAGTCAAGTCTGGTTCCTAGTTCAGAATAATGGACTCTACCTCTCTCTTTATCTCTGTCTGGGCCAGGCAGGCTAAAACCTGGGTCGTCTTTTACTTGGGAGCGCATCTTTATTTTGTCATACCGCTAATGTTTGTAGAAAACATACAAATACATGAATACATTTGAATCTGGGGCTGATTTCTTTCTAGACCAGATGGTAGAGATGGTAGCTTTGATCTTTCACAGAATGCATTTAGTGATGTGTTTCCAAAATTTCATTTAAGTCAATTTAGCTAATTATAGACACATTTAACATAGCATACAGTTAGTATTGTAGCTTAGTCCTAATTTACACATCATATACTGTTACTGCTGGAAAAATAGTATAAGAGGAATAAAGCACTACTGGATATGTTGCTATAAAAATCAGCCACTTCATTATTACTTATATCCTATTATGTGTTGTTTTACAGCTCTAGTCTTAACGTGTAGTCCGTACCGTATGTCTAAAGGCTCAGCAGTATTGCAGCCAGTAAACAGATTGCAATGTATGATTGTAATTAATCTGAAATAAATGATCATTTAAAAACTACCCTCATCTCTGCTCTCTAGTGAGAAGGATGTAGAGAACGCTTGCCTCAGTGCCCCAGGGAACATAAATCCATGATTGTTTTCTCATTACGTTAATGCTGGTCTTGCAGGGAATCTGCAACGCGACATATGAATAACTGCCGACTGCAATTTCTACGCGTTTAACGTAAAGTGGGCGGAGCTAATCCCAAATCTATCGGACTGCAATTTTCTCCTGAAGGGATTTCAAAAGACATTGGAAAAGAATATATCCAGTATGCATGAACATCATGGCTAAGAGCGCAATGGATGGAACGTCTCCACGCTCCATGCAGCAGCCCACGAATGACGTATTCGAGATGGGGATGGATTTGAAGGCAAGGCTTTTCTAAAAAGCCCAGAGCTAAACAAGGAACGAAAGCACAGCTTCTTCAAACAAAAGGAATTGATATGTCGGTGGAGTGCGAGGACGCTGATAGTGATGGAAGTGTGAGAGCATGCCGGAGCGTGATGGTGCTGGAGTGGCGTGAAGTGTGAGCTTGAGTGAGGGTGTTTGTGAGAGATAGAGGGGAAAAAAAAGGATTCGCGTGGGTCCATTTTGGGATAACCGCAGGAGGGCCTGCTGTTCGTCGGGGGAGTTATTTACAGAACTCGAAATGCAGACACCAAATAAGAAAGTGTTTATGTGATGCGTGCTTCAAAGTTATAGAGAGTGCAAAAGTTAGCCTCAGTATATAAATAATGGTAGCACATTTGCCTCTCACCTACGGGGTTAGGCGTTTAAATCGTGACTCTGTCCTCTATGTACAAAATTTAGATATTTCCTTGGGGGTCTGTCTGGGTTTCCTCTGGGTATCCTGTTTTCCGCCCTAGTCTAAAAATGTGCCTTGTTGACTGTTGGCATTCCTATAGTGTCTGTACTGGGCAAGTGGGTGTGGAACGTTGACCTGCAAAGGGCTAGCACTTCCTCTACAGTATCCCCTGCCTTGTGTCTTGAGAATGAAGGAAATCTCCTATTGACCCTGTTTAAGATAAGCAGCATTGAGGATGGATGGATGGATGGATGATTTGATGGATGGATGGATATTTCGCTGCTTTCTTCTTCAAAATGATTAAAATGCAAAACCAAAATGAAAAAGAAACTCACTTTGAAAGTAAATAAGCAGAATTAGTATTAAGGTCATGAGCTTTGAAAGGTAATTCATTTTGCCAGTTTGTAGTTTAAAGAATGTGAAATCAATTTTCTTTCTTGCCTTATTTGTCTTGTTTCTGTTAAAGTAACAATTTCTCACACGTTTTAACGTACATTCAATTAAAAAAAAAAAAAATTAATGACAAGTTAAAAACAAATGTAAATTACTATAAATCTACAGCTTAAATTGCAGCCAATGATTTAAAATGATGAATAATTTCAAACCAATCAGATTCGAGAACTCAACAGCAATCTGATGTAAACCGCAGTAATATATTCCATGCAATTTATGTGCACATAACAGTAAACGGCTCTGACATCCGCATGAACGCAGACATTTGCATCAGACGTGTTGACCTGATCGCATTACAGGATCATGAATTTATTTATAAAGCACTACAATTGTAATATTGTGGCATAGGAGAATATAAACCCAGGGGTTAATTTAGATTTTACGTGAGCTACATGGCAATTCCATTTCTTGGCCAAGTAGACAGTGCATTACAATTTGTTCCTCCTGCTTTGGAAAATAAATAAAAAATAATTCCAGCCCAAATAACATACCGTTTTTTGTCAAATGCAACACTGGTATGTAATTTCAGGCTTTTGAACACTTTTGAACACCTCTTAGTTTCAAACCCTGTAAAATATTCTAAATAAATGTTCTCGTGCTTCAGCGTGGAAGAGGAGGATGGAGGCTAACGTCACTCATCATTGGAAAATAGTCACATGATACACATTCAGATTCAGAGTCCTTATAGACTAATAATGTATCTTTTTGTAATAATGTATCTTTTTGAGGTTTTCACTAAGAATCTATTCATTATGTTTATAATGATACACACACCCAGTTTAAATCATCGCTCTTTCACATATTTACTTGTGCAGGAATGTTGGCACAAGTATAAACCAGGCAGGCGTATCCAAAATGTGAGACAAAGGCATAATAAAAAAACTGGCAGGAGTCTTAACTGGCAAAGCAAGATCAAAAACAAGCTATAGAAATGAGCCAGTACTAAAAACAGCAAAAACCTTAATAACAACAAGTGTAGAGAAACAAAGTGTGCACTTCGCAAAGTGTGTACTTCACAATGTGACAAAACAAATGGTGCCATTACAGTGCAGCTACACACTAGCAGTGTATATGTGTTTCTGTGTATGTGTGTGAGTCCAAGTGTGCTCAATCAGACTGTGACGTGAACGTAAAAGTGTGTGTGAGTTCTGGGGAGTGTAGTCTGTGGCGGCCATATTTGTAGGTATGGTGTCGGCTGGGGATTGGAGTTCATGGTTTGACAGTATAGTCTGTATTACAGAGTCAGTAAAAAGTAATCAGGCAAAAAAAAATGGAAATGAAGTTTATTACAACTTTATTAATATATTAATAATAACAATTTAATAAATAAAAGCAAATCTTTAAATTTTAACTTAGGCACCGGTTGCATCTACCAGTACACCTCTTTGGCTGTCAACACTTCTGTTTAACCATTTTTTAATACATATATAAATAAAGAAATATAAAAGAGGTGAAATTATAACCTTCAACCAAACACACATTTATTCACAATGTCCTTTCTTTACTCAGATATTTAAAAAAAATCTACATGGAAAAATAATTTTTAATCACCAAATATTTGTTTTAATGATGTGCCAAATCTCAAAACAAGCATCATAATTCTACGTTCTCCACAGCGATATAAAACACTCTTGATTGCTATTGTTGCCACCAAGGGTGGGATAGGTTAGGGTTTCCGTCAAGGGTTAGTTTAAGGGGCAATCACTTTTTTCACATAGGGCCAGGAGGGTTTGGATAGCGTTTTTCCTTTAATAAATATCATCATTTAAAAACTGCCTTCTGTATTTACTCTGGGTATCTTTGTGTATTATAATAGAATTGCTTGATGATTTGAATAAGGGTCCCTGGTGGTTTAGTGGTGAGGATGCGGCGCTCTCACCGCTGCGGCCCGGGTTCGATCCCTGGTCAAGGAACCAACCCCAGCCACTAGGGTTGCACAAGCCTCAGTGCCGGTCTCAAGCCCGTATAAATGGGGAGGGCTGCATGAGGAAGGGCATCCAAAACATGTGCCAAATTAAACATGCGGCTGGTCCGCTGTGGCGACCCCTAATGGGAAAAGCCGAAAGAAAGTTTTGTTGATGATTTGAATCATTTAAGTGTAAAATAAATAAATAAATAAATTATATATATATAATTTTTTTTTCATAGCACAGTAAATACAAACAGTATTAATAGCTTCATCAGTGTAAAATTACTTTGTGCACAAGGATGTAAAAACACTTTAGAAAAAAAGGAAATCTGCTTATTTTATGATTTTAATGGTCCAGGTTCTGGATTACGCTGGTTACTGTATTAGAGTTGTGGTTTGCTTACATGGCGAAAAACAGCAAGGCGCTTGTTCTCGAACGGATGTTTCATTTTACGAGAGGTTTATAAAGTGTTGCTTAGCTAAACTCATGCTTACACTTTTCAATGAAACTGCTATAATGAACAGCTGGCTACATGCATGTGTCCTGATGAAGGATTTCAGTTATAATAAAAACATAATTAAGAGTAGAATAAGAATAGAAGATTAAACTCTGATGCATGTAGAACAAAGGTCTGGTCTGATCCGGGTCTGCCTATGCTAATCATGCCAAATCAGAGTGTGTGTGTTAGACGTTTTTCAGTCGGGAAGATGAAAACAAGACAGCAGGAATGCAAGCCGTGTGTTTATCGATCATTGTTGATAGTTCACACATTTTTGTTTAGTCTCATCTGCTGCGAGAAACCTCAGCACCTGCCATCCGCCGTTTGCTTTTTGTGTGTGTCTGTGTCAGTGTAAAACTTCTCTCTGTATCCTTCTCTTTCAGGTGAGGCGAAGCACAAAGCAGATGGAAGATTGAGAAATAAAATGAGCGAATTCAGTACAAGGGAAAGAACGTGAGACGGGCAGACACAGAGAGGAAAAAAAAAAAAAAAAACGAAGCAGTCGAGACGAAGAGCTCACACCTCGGCTAATTAAGAAGTGCGGAAACGAAGCCGAACAGCAAGAAGCGATAAACATCTAAGGTGCTATTTTAAGGGGCAGATCAAAGCGGCGTTCGCGGCGAGTCGAGCTAAGGCCTACTACACACACAATTAAAGTGCCCTCGCAAGTGTGTCTCCGTTCTGAGTTCTGTCTGAAGTTTGCATGGAAAGAATTCGATTCGAACCAGCTGATTAAATCCAACAAACATGCTGTGAAACAAGATATTGGTTTTAATTAATTGCAAGCTTTGCATTTTGGATAACTTTTTTTTTTTTTTTTTTTTTTTTTTTTTTTAACGAATATTTTAGCAACTGGCATCATGTGAATCAGGTGGATTCAAAGTTACAGCAGTTACAGAAAGGTTTTTCTTCACGAAATGTTAGCTCAGTGTTCGGGCCTCTGAGTTTGGGGGCTTCCACTTTTGGACCCTTAAACATGGCCCTTAACCCTCACCCTCTGTGCTTTATCCTCTAGGGGAGCTGTATCATGTCTGAAGCATGTAAAGAACGAATTTTACTGTGCTCTAATGTATATGTGACAACTAAAAGCCCCCCTTTTTTTCACGTTAATAAAACAAAAAAGTGTGTTACAAAAAAAATTACACATTTTCTTCATACTTTCAGATTCCTGTCTCAAAAATGGTTACTAAGGTTGTTTCTTTGTTTGTTCATTTATTTGTTTGGTTTGTTGATTGGCTGGTTGGTTGGATTACTTTTTACTTATGATTATTGTTTTATGCTCCACACCTATAAACATTTATTATATGAGTAAAAAAAAAATACAATTGGGGAAAAAGTATTTTTTTTTATATATTTTATGATGCATTTTCATTAAAGAAAGAAAGAAAGAAAGAAAGAAAGAAAGAAAGAAAGAAAGAAAGAAAGAAAGAAAGAAAGAAAGAAAGAGTGGACAGATTAATGATGGGTTGAAGAAAGAAAGAAAGAAAGAAAGAAAGAAAGAAAGAAAGAAAGAAAGAAAGAAAGAAAGAAAGAAAGAAAGAAAGAAAAAGTGGACAGATGAATGGATGGATTGAAGAAAGAAAGAAAGAAAGAAAGAAAGAAAGAAAGAAAGAAAGAAAGAAAGAAAGAAAGAAAAAATAAAACAATGAAAGAAAGAAAGAAAGAAAGAAAGAAAGAGTGGACAGATGAATGGATGGATTGAAGAAAGAAAGAAAGAAAGAAAGAAAGAAAGAAAGAAAGAAAGAGGAGTGCAGATAAAGATAGAAGACTAAAAATGATATCGGTGAATGTCTCTAGGGGCCGGCACAATGGCACAGTGATGGAGGATGACAGCTTGATGTTTTTAAATAGCTGTGGCTGCTGTCTTCTGCCACCCGGGGGGACAGCACTAAGGCTGACACAAATAGTCTCTAATGAGGATTAATCTAATCATGCGCTGACACAAAATAAGGCCCTGCATTTCTAATCATCTCGAAGCCCAAAACGCTGCCATTTATGTAAGCGAGAATTCGCGCCTCCTAAAAAGGTTTCCTGGTAAAATAGCCCAAGTTCTGATGGGAGGAAGTAAACAATAGAAGCAAAGCAAATGTTTACTTGGTGTGGTGAAAACAGCCGTTTCATGGGAGAGAAAATGGCCGAATAATGGCCAAATATGCAGCAAAAAATAAAACAATAAAGAAATTCTAGATTAGAAGCTTCAAATAACAAAATAGTTCTGAAATTCAAATACATTTACAGAATTTTCGCAAGATGCTCTTATTCAGATCGACTTTTTTCATTTTTATTTTTATTTATTAATTATTTTTTTTGGGGGGGTGGGTCCCAGGGAAGAATCTGACAAAAATCTTAGAAGATAATGTAGACCTATTATTAAAATTCTAGATTAACATAGAGTTTTCTATTCCTGATTTATGGTTATTGAAATTATAACACTAATAATGCATTTTTTTAAAGCAACTGTTTTGAAAGCTAATAAGTCCTTGCTAGCTGGAAGGTCACCCAACAGAAGTAATGTTGTATTTGTAGTAGTGTTGTACTTGTCAGGGTGAGAAAATTATGTTGTGATCACAAGAAAAAAAAAAAGAAAAAAGATTAATATGCATGACTTCTTATGAGCAGACAACAAATATAAAATCCCTTTTTGGTATTTCTAAGCAAGATCTTTTACACTGAATCATAAAACATTTGCTTGTTTGTTCATCTTCAGAAAACACTGGTCAGCATTTTAAAATCAATTATTATTATTATTTTTTTACCAACACCGAAGCCTTCGAATATGTTCACCATCGCCTACAATTCAATTCTAACCTCTATGAAGAGAATTCACAGATTCACATTCAAAGAATGCAAACTATTTGCTCAGTTCTTGTCTTTATACTCCTGATAATATGCCAAGCCTTATTGTTCTAATTTTTTATTCTAGTATGGTTACTGACCTGTTCTGTTTCTTAGAAATTCTTGCCTTGCCTGGTGTTTGTTTGTAATTCTGTTTTTGTTCTCTTTTTTCTCCACAAAATTAGACTACCTGATTTAGATTTGTTAGGTCTTAAATGTACTAAAGTGTTTACTGTATTGCAGGAAATACAATGGAAGTGCGGGACAATTAGGGATAGACAATATCAATTATATTCTGACACCAAGTACTTCCAAGACAAGTATCATAACTCTATTAAATACTTTATGTGAGTGATTTTATAGTGTATACTGATAGCCATTATTATTAATATTAAATAACCTGCCATATACATTACTTTTTATAATAATAGAAATAATATATAAATGATTTTATTAAGAATATCCACCAGATATCAGGTAACAAAAATAGATATAGACTAATAAAAATTGTGTGAAATGTTTCCATAGAAATCCTACTGTTTAAAACAAACCAGTTAAAATATTTATACTCATATGCAGTGTAATATTCTGCTCCACATGAAATACTGTAATATCTCCATATCTGAAACAATCTGTATTGTATAAAGTAAAGCTTTAAATAAATGTGACTCAACGTTATTTTTTATTTAAATAACCTAATCACCACATTGTACATGGATAATGTCCAGGTACCCTCTAAAGAATTCTGCTAAAGAACTCAGCCTCAAGCCAGAAGATGGGGGTCATGTCTGTGTGACCTCCTCTGCTCACCTCAGATGTACTTCATAGTGCTCTATAGGGTGTTTTACTTTTAGATGATCTGTCGTATTTGTGGTATTGCCTCAAGAGCATGTCACATGAAGCTTCATTATTGTTAACTGGAGTGAAATGACTTTATATTATGTTTCTTTTTCTTTCAGGATTGCAGCAATGCACTCGTATTCCCCTTTTAAACTTGTACTGAGTGTGCGTATACAAAAACATATTTAAGAATCGATCCTTTTGATACAATGCCAGTATCGAAAATATTGGTACTTTAGGATCAATCTGTTTATCCCTAGGGAAAATGAAATGCAGTTAGTGTCAAACTAAATACAATTATAAAATTATTGACATAAGTCGTAATCAAATGTCAAATTCAAGCTTATTGCTCACACATATTGCTAGCATACAGAATTTGCATAAATTTACATAATTTTAGATAAATGTCTGGTAAAAAATAAGGCCTTGTTGACATTTTCCTAACTTGAATATTAGAACACATACAACACCCACCCATATTAATTCACCGCATAATACTCTTACCAGTCTTCCTCACACAAATGCTTACTACATACAACTGAAATGTTCAGTCTCACAGCCCAGTCAATGTCTATCCAATGTTTAGGGACGTCTAACCATCAGCCCTAAATTCTAAATCGATTTTCACTTCCTTTATTTACTACCTGGTTTTGTTTTTTTTGTTCTCCTCCAAGCACATGTTTTTCCTTAATTTGTTGCGAAGTCTTGCCAATAGTTCACACTGTGTAAGCGCTGCGCTTCGTCCGTTATCCCCTCTTTGCCTTATCCATGTCTCAATCATTCACACTGTTTTGTTGATTGGTGCAATTACTGTGTGATATTTGCATAGTGGCGAAAATGTTGGAATGTACTTTAATAAACTCTCTGTGTCTATTCAGTTTGCAGCGACGTGACAAAATGCACTTCACCTCAGACCACACTTAAGCACACTCCAGCTTAATAGGTGTCAAAACTATAGACGAATGTTTGAACATTAAGAAGGTATCTGTGTGTATCTGTGAATTAGCATAAAAATTAAGGATGTGATGCATTGATTTAAAAATGTGTGCATCAAATACAAGTTGTCATTTGTATCAGAATGCATCATTTTTTATTTGCATGAGTAAAAAATGAATTATTTATACATAATAATTAGTAGATATTATTTTGTGGCTAATATTTTATATGTAAATTGATATTTCCTGGTTAAACTATTTCTCAAGCGTGGTCTCTCAGCACTACGTGACGTATCACAACACTACAGAGACTGAGACGTGTCCTAAGAGTCACATAGAATATAAATTAACATGGCAGAGGTAGTTTTTCCTGGAGACAGAACAGGAAAAGGTCTGGTTTTATTTAATCTTTTTTATTTATTTATTTTATTTTTTATTTGCTCTTCAAAACATCATTTACAGCGACATACCAACCCATCTGGTTTGCACTTAGTGGAACCATAATTTGTTTTCCAACAGGTCAATGACATCATACACACTTCTAGGTTATGCAAGATCTATTTGTATCAACAAGGATAGTAATAGAGTTCTGCATCAGATGACCTGGCGTCCACAATCACTTGTCTCACCCCAGTGGAACCAGGAGAGTGAAGGAAAAGCAGCCAACAAGCACTCATAACCTCTGGGAACTCCTTAAGATTGCTGGAAAAGCTATTTCACGTGAATATCTCATTAGGCTAGTTGAGAGAATGGCAAGAGTGTATATATATACATATATATTCTGTATCATTATTTGGTGTAAATAGGGATAAGGATTACCTTTACATTAAGCCAAACTGTCTGACCTTTTAGCATCCACAATATCACTAGGTGGAGAAGCATACCATTCAAAACCTATTCACTTTGTTGCTGTGCAGAGCTTTTTTCCAAGGTTTATTCCAAGCACCACCAAGGCACTATGTCCTTCAGCATATGGTCCTCTACTGTTTCGCAAGGCTATAAATCTCTTCTCACAATAACAACGATCGAAATATCTTCAGGTCTTAAGTCTGTGAGCAGCCATACATGCCCAGGTTTTATTTCCTTATAAGTCTTATTTACTTGCTTTGTTTTATTCATAACTTTACCCTTTTGAGTTTTTTATGAGCGGACCAAAAGAAAAAAAACAACCTCAAAACAACCAGGAGCGATGTGTCCCCAGCTGTGTGTGTGTGGAGGGGGGGTTATTGAATTGTAAATAAAGTAGTGCACAAGATTTACTCTTAAAAAAAGAGAGGGGAAGGAATGAAATGCACACAGTTCCGGATACAAAACCAAAGCACATGCTTCAGAGAAAGAGAGAGGGAAAGAGAGTGTTGTTCAGTGACTTTTCTCCTGCTGTTAATTCATTTCCATTGCAGATCGGAATACGTGCCCATTAAGGCTAGGCCGAACATGAGTAATGTGCAACACCTGGACCTGCTCCCTTTGTCACTGATGTCTGCAACGCAGCAGTCTAATTACTCCGATTAGTATTTAGGAGGCAGTTCCGACTTAACAGTCCAGCGGTAACAAATGGGATCCCAGATTACACGAACAAATAACACGTCTGCAACAAGCCTTCCTGCAGCATCACAGTACGGCCTGCTATTTCTGTGCAATATTCGGTGGCTATCTTCTTCTCCTATTAAAAAATGATGAATAAACATTACAATCACAACTAACAAACCATTTCCAACTGTAAATACCATCATTTGATTACTCTCATCAAACCAAAGAAACAAATGTAGAAACTATTGGAACACTATTATCATCCAAATGGCTCCTAATGGGTCCAGTAGATACCAATACTTGATTGACACGCTGCCAAAGATGTTCTACTAGTTCTTAATAGTTTCCACCAGACATGCCACCATCAGATAGCAACAAATGATTAGTAAAGACATATTTCCAAATGGTTCACTATTTCCATCATGTCTTGTTTAATCATTCTTATTAAATTAAGAAACCTTTGTAGGAACATATTGGACTCTTGATCCCTGCTGAGATGCTAATAGACACCATTGATGTCCAGTAAATACTAACATGTGATGAACCAGGTGCCAATAGTGTTTTATTGGTCTTTTTAGATTTCCACTAGACATACCACCAATAGATTGTAACAAATTACCTGTATAAAGTCACAGAGATTGCAGGTTTTATTCCAACCAATAGAATTCATATTACAGCTATTTAAACCAATACATAAGATTATATTCAATGAGGGTGTCTATGTTTTTTGTCTCTGCAAGGATATACATATATAAAGTACATTTACAGCACATATACAGAAGGGTAGACAAGTTAATGCTAAATTATATAAGAAAAAAAATCATATTTTGTTATATTGAAAGTGAAGATACCCAATAATGAACACTCAAGTGAATGTAACTTGTACCACAATTATGTTTGTTTTGAGTATTCGGAATGATTTTGCTTTTGAAGTCATGATGCCATTTTTAAATCTGAGAACATCATTCAATCTCTGTAAGTTTGCAATCTTCATCATTAACTAGAATCCCATTCCCCATTTATGTTAACAACCGAAATGTATGCTAGTCTAAGCTGGCATTAGTGAAGAAAACATGCTAACCAATATGTTAAAGAAAGCTTGTGGGAAGTGGTACCTCATTAGACTAAGATATTAAACTTCCAATCAGAAGCACATGGGTTCAAATCACAGCTCCTCCTGGGCCCTTGACCAAGGCCTTAAACTGCCAGTTGTATGAATGACATTATTTTATTTTTATTTTAGATGCTTTCTAGGGAAGCAAAATAATTGGCCCTGTTTTAATGTCTTACATATGTCATCATAATAAAATATTTTACTTTATCTACTAATAATGTGTTTAGAAACATTGCCATAAAGTTTTACAGGACATCTGGTTGAGACCACAGTGATATAACAACAATGTCAGGCAATTGTGAGCTTTTAATTTTACTTTTCATCCTTACATCTATGACATTTGGCAGACACCCTTATCCAGAGTGACTTACAGTTATCTCAACTGAGCAATTGAGGGCTAAGAGCCTTGCTCAAGGGCCCAGCAGTAACAGTTTGATGGAACTGGATTAAAACCCATGACCTACTAACCAGAAGTCCAACATCTTATCCACAGAGCTACCACTTCTACCAGGGACTCTTTCTTTCTTACATGGATTATTCAATGTAATGTATTTATTGGGTAATACTGCAGGCAGGTAATAAATATGAAATAAAATGTTCTTACTATCTAAATTAAAAATCAATTAGATTAAATTTACAAAATAAAAATAGGCTCTGACCTGTGCACATGCAGTTTAGCAGAAAACCAAATGTAAGACTTTTTAAGACAGTTTTAAGACCATTTAGAATTCAATTTAGGACCTATATCACGATATACATAAATACACACAAATACGTTGTTAGCAACTGGTTTTATTCAAGCCCTATATATTTTCTTCAGGCCAAGTATCAGTAAATTTGCACTTCCCTATAGCTGAAATACAAAATCCGTTTTACATTTATTACATTAGGTTTTACATTAAATTTACTACATTTCTAGTTTGTTATATATGTACTGTACGTATATTTGGATCAGCAAAAGAAAAAAACTACAACACCACGAAAACTAACACACAAAACACATGCGAAAGAGCATTTTAATGAGCATTAGTGTAAGAGTTACATGGACATCGGAAAAAATAAGTCCCGTTTTAAACGATTTACGACCCACAATAGTGAATTTAAGACTTTTTAAGGCCTAAAATTTCGATTTTTAAATGTTAGACTTTTTTAAACCTTTCGAAAGGCATGCAATCAAATCCCAAACTTAATCCAAATATCAAAGTCCAATATATCCAGAGACAAGTAACCATAAAGAGAACAAAAGTTCAAACCCAGAGGTGCAAACATGAGAACAAGTCTTGGTCTAGACTAGTAACACAAACTAAGCTCATGCTTCACAGTTTTGCTATAAAGAAACGAGGTGCAAGTGTGAGCAATTCAGAACAGGCGTGTCTTATTAAAAGCTAGGTGATGGTAAAAGGTGTTTGTGTTTTGGGAATTGTAGTTATCTGTATGTCGTGTGGGTTGCTATGAGTCAGAGTTCTCTATAGACCTGACAACAAAGTTCCCAATCATTTCCAAATTGATTTGTTCGAAATTTATGTCACCTCTGTGATTGCGCGACATCTTGGCCACATCGTACGGCTCTGTCGCGAGATGAATTTGTTGTCATCAATTTGTTTTGACACACATCGAATTCCATCCGTGTATATGCAGACGGCGGAGACAGGAACATATGAACATCGGCTACGGAACAAGACAATGTTCCTATTTCACATGCGAATGGGCAAGAAGCCTATATAAGCTATTACCGACTTATTTCCTGTTCCAATTGCTGTCACCTTCACACCACTGCAGATTTAGTGCGATGACGCTAAGCTGAAGCGATGCAGCCGTACCTGCTTTGATCCATGTCTATGAACCGGCTATTATTGCCGCTTGCCAGCCAATTAGAAAGTGCATCAGCCACCTTTACTTGTTTATTGGCTTTCATCGCTCGCTCCTGCTGTTTGCCTGTTTTAAATGCACATTTTCATGCTTCCCGCTGTCTGAGAGCTCTCTTTTTCATCTTTAAGACCCACCATCAGGACAGAGAAGCTAATTGTTAAAAAGCACTCTTATGGTCGCTAATACGAACATGGTTTAGCGTGAAACAGGCCAAAACGACTGCAAAATATTATTGTGGCACAAAAAGCCTAGCTAAAATGAACATGTATATTTCTAAATCTTTTTTTTTTCCTCTTAAATTGAACTCAGCATAGAGGTAGGGACTAAATGAAGCAAATCAGAATATTTTTCCCCTTTTGCCACGTTGCTAAGACTGTTATTAACTCCTGATTCGGCATAATGTTGGGCTTCGAATAGCACGAAAGGCATTAAAGGCATGTATTAAAGTTTACTCAGTGTATTTTCCCTGATTACAAAAAAGCTAGGAGTGTTGGAGGGGTGCAATAAGTTCTTGTTTCTGTTGATAAACACAGTTAGGCATTAAGTAGAACCGGGATTTTTAGCTTTTAAAGCCTAGTAACAAATCTCAATAAGCTCTATATACAACTTTCAAAGACTTTTATGCACTAAAAGTTGAAAGAATGCTACATGGTCTTTCAGACTTAAAGAAAGGCACTGACAGTAATGTTTGCGTTGGTAATGTCAATCATTTGTCAGTGTCCTTTTTAACCTTAGAGAAGGAATTATCAGAAGACAACAAAAAAATATTCATCTATGTGTTTTGGCCAATCATTATTTCAAACTTTCTAAATAATAAATAATGCTGATGAAGGATTTTGTGAGGTGGTATCAAACATTTTTGAGACGAATAATGCTAAATAATAATAATAACTGGTGCTAACTGGTGCTATTCTGACCATGTACAATACCATGTCTGCAATTCATAGACAGCAATTTCAAATTTGAAATTCTGCATAAAACTGGTCAATGCTGCCACAAAGATGTCTGACAAGACATACGTTTGACATATTGAGATGCTGCAATGAGTCGTTCAAGGTGTTTTGAGTAGCACACAAGCTTTAGGAGCGAATCGAGAGATCTGGAAAAGTTTCAATGAGCATGCATGATGATCGTCATAGAATAATCCACATGATCTTACTTCCGCACCCACCCTGCTCACCAGATTCAGCTCCTGTGGACTTGCGAATAGGCGAATAACCACCTGATTCAAAGCACGTGTACCTGTTGATGTAGTTTTGGGAGAGGAATGGTGTCCCATATGTGTCTGCTACAGGATTCTAGCTACTCAACAGGAACATGTTTTTGAATTGGGGATATAGATATGGGTAGTTGGATCTGGAATTCTCTCACTAATCACAAATTATACACAGAGATTAAAAAAAAGTGCAATAAAAATTTAGCCCTTTTGCTGCATCTTTATTAATTAACAATGAAGCAGTGGGTGTCAACACCTTGTTTTGTTTTTTTTCAATGTATTTCCCATTTAATATTTTTAGCCCCAGTTCAATTTATTGTGTCCAGCAAATGGAAAATGGCAAAATTATAATTTAGCTCAATAAGGTCATTGGAAATGTTTGCAATATCTGTTTTGATATACAACTGTGTCCTAGTAAGGGTATTATTGTTTATGGGCAGAACATTCATTTAGAATGTTGATGCACACATTCCAGCCAATCAGAACTGAGTTCAGACAGACCATAGTATAATAATTCATTACATTTATATAGCGCTTTTCTGCAGCACTCAAAGCACTTTACATATGAAAGGGGGGATTCTCCTCAACCACCACCAGTATACCTGTTGTAGAAAATCAGTGAACCCCCCAACAATACTGTTTTTAACAGTGGACAAAGTACACAAACCGTGACTTTGAGTTAAAGTAGAGATACACTTTGTAAAATATGACTCCAATAAAAGTAAAAGTGCTCCCTTTAAACACTTTAATCCACTTTTTTAAGTCAAATATTTAAGTTAAAATTTTTATAAGTCAAACATTGATTGATATCTATTACAATTTTCATGAGCCCAAAACCTTCTTTTCAACTACTTCAACAAGAACATTGGGTAAATGAGGCTACACCCATATAGTTAGAATCAGGAGTTTCTTCCATCATTTATTTCTCTCAATATTTTCTGCTTGCTGTTGAACTGATGCTGAACTGTATATTCGTGCTAAATAGATAACACAAAGCGGCAATCAAAACAAGTTCAAAACAGAGAGCACGCGCTACAGATCTGTGGCTTGCTGTGTGCTTGACCAGTTCATATAAAAAAAAATAAAAATAATAAAATAAAATAAAACGACGGATTTCAAAAAATGATAGTTGACGATATAAGATAATTGACTGAAATTTAGTTAAAGTAAAAGTCAAACTCTCCCCAAATAGAAATACTTCAGTAAAATACAAATACAGGTAGTCGTCAACTTACGACCACAATTGGGACCGACAAATTGGTCGTAACACGATTTGGTCTTAAGTAGAGTAGGCTATATGTACAGTATTGTGAAATGATGCGGGTAGCTGGTAAAAAAATAACGTACGCCGTGGCTAGCGATTGTGGTCATAAAGTCGAATGGTCATAAGTTGCATGGGTTGTAAGTCGACGACTACCTGTAGGTGCAAAAGTCAATTGCATTTACGATAGTTTGTTACGGTCCACAAGTGCTGTTTTTATGGATTGTAGGTATTCCGTTATAATAATGCGAAATCGAGTTCTTTGAACACTTACAGTTCTGTTTGACTTTGACATCGATCACAAAGAACTCACAGGAAGTGTGTTTCGTGTTTCATGTGACAACATGTTTTTGCCCTTTTCATTTTCCTTATACTTAAATGGACACAAAACCTTCGAGCACCTTTTTATTTATTCATGAATTCTTCTGAAGAATGTGAAGAGTTTTTTTTTTTCATAGATGACTCTTGCCTATCCGTATTATTTCATTTCTAAAGCTCATTCCATAATACGGGCCATCTATTTTGGCCCGTTTCATTTCCATAATTGTTTCCCGAGCATGCGGCTGTCCTGCTCTGCTCAGAAGACTAGGAGCGGACTAATGGACAGCAGATTGGATTCTGCCTTTGTATGCTGTGAAATAATCACCCCCACCAACACCCCCGTCCCCCCCACACCCACTCATCCACCCTGTTCTTTTTGCTGGATCATGTCTCTCTTTTGGATTCATGAATAATGGATCGGCTTAAAACGCTGGCCTGTGTGGTTCTCACTTATTGAAAGCTATGCTCATAGAGCTGCGTATTTACTGAGAATGATCCCGCTTTTTCAAGTTGCTTTCTGTGGGTTTTCTTTCTATCTATCTCGCACTGGCAGGGTCATTCGCAAGTCATCGTGCCGTCTATTCATTCTGTAGACGATGTTCTTACTTCCAAAGCACTTCTATCAGCGTTACTTTCGCTTGGCCTTCCTTTTAAACCGAACTTAACGAGTAGTCCGAATGTTGAACATGAATTATACTATATTCATGAAAAACCCAAAGAGCTTAAAAGAGGACTGTATTCTTCTTTCTTTCTTTTTTCAAGCAAATAGCACCCATTCAATGATCCACTTCCACTCGTAATAAAATAGCACTCAAAGCAAACGGGAATACACACATCACAAATAAAGACAGAATAAACATGTACACAGGCACTCATCAAGCAATGCAACGCTTCCAAAATTTGTTTCCTGGAATATTATATCGCAATGTCTCCACGCTAAGAATGGCATGCTGGGAAACGTGACATCATCGCAAGCTTCTGGGTCGGACGTTGGACGGAAACGCGGTGCGCCCTGCTGCGAAAAAAGGTAAAAAAAAAGTAATGTGCAACAAAATAATATGCCTTGGCCTTTCTTCACCTGTTCTTTCCACATTTTCCTAGGAAATAACACTTTCCATTTAATGCGCCCTGCACTTGCTTAGAGTCTATCAGCCCCAGCTTTAATGAAATGCCGCTTCCCAGAATCCCCCTCACCGTCGGAAATCAGAGCCCAGGGCCATTACTTAGCTGTCTTCGGGAAAAAGGCACATCAACATAAGTTATTTCATTATCTCCCCAGGCTGCGCAGAGAAGGCGACGTATGTTCGCTCTGCCTATCTCACGAGTGTGGATTGCTCCATAGGGAGGTCATTGGGAAGGAGATAGAGTTATCTGCGAAATAAGAGAAGGCATTCTCTAATGGCATTTCAATCCAAATATTTAATAACTTACCTAAACACCCACTCGGATCCACCATCTTGGAGGAGGGAAAAAAGTTGCAGCGAGGTTGCTCGCCCTACCTTCATCGTAATGACAGACAATATTATGCACTGTAAATAGACCATTGCTGAATGCTAATGGGTCAGTCTGGATACAAATATAACCCATTTTTTCATTTTACTTATATTAATATTACCGATATGGCTATAGTCAAGGTTGCCGTTGTCCCATTCGGTCCAAGAAGGTTGAAGTTTAGTCAAGTCTAAATGAAACAGAGTCAGGACCGAGATTTAAAATCATCAAATCCTTTACATCAACTAGTGGGTTTCATTGATGCATTGTGGCAAGATTTTTTTGGAAAATGGAATTATGTAACAAATTTCCAAGACCAAAAAACATCAAAATGCCAATATATCTAAATATCCACACATAATTTGTAACATGGAAAAGGATAGCCTAATTGTTAAGGCATTACATTGTGGATCTAAAGCTTGTGAGTTCAAATTCCAGCCACACCAAGCTTCCACTTCTGGGCCCCTAAGCTGCTCAATTGTATGAATGAGATAAATGTAAATCGCTCTGCATTATATACACTGTTTTCTTTATAATATAGTCTGTCTGTTAACTCGATTCTGATTGGCTGAAAGAGAAGTAGGTGTTTAAGGCACTGAACGCACTGTTAATTATCACTATTCTAAATGAATGCTCTGTATGTAACCGTAGTAACATACAGTCACAGTAATATGCAAAGTGAGACCGTTATCGTAAACATTACTCATTGACATTATTTAGCTAAAGGGTTTATATATAGGATGAGGCATGAGGTGAATTTGAGAATTTGAATAAATCTGAAGTCAAATGAGAAATAGAATAAAAAAATGCTACTAGAAGTTAACACCAGCATCTCTAAAACCAATAAATCTAACCAACAAACATGAAAATACACTGTTGGGAGACTTGAATTTTTCCCAGCCATACAGTATGTGCTTCTTTACCAAACTGATTCCACAATAAATGGAGGCACACACTTGTATAGGATGTCCTTGGATACTAGGAACTAGAAGACCCAAACCCTTTTCCAGAATGACAATGCCTTATGCTCAAAGCCAGCTCCAGTTAGATATGGTTTACATGTGCTGGAGTGGAAGATCTTAAGAGGCCTGCTATAGAGCTCTGAACTCAACCCTACCGAAGATAATGAACTGGAACACTCCAGGCCTCCTCACCTCACCCAGATCAGTACCTGATTTTACTAACACCCTTGTAGATGAATGAGTACAAATCTTCACAAGCAAACTCTAAAATCCAGTGGAACATCTTCCCAGAAGAATGGAGGTTATTCTAATAGCTAATGGAAACTACAAAGACCAAAAAAGCACATACCAATCAGGTGTTCACAACTATTTGTCCAAAGAGTGTTTGGAGAAAAAGATAGACAAGGAGGTTCTGCTGAAGAAATGGCAGTATATTACTGATGTAAAGTGATTTTCACAGCTTCAGTTTGTAATTTTTGGTTCATCACTGTGATATAAGTAATCACAGCTCTGACAGTAGTTTTAGCTGCACCATTACGGTTTCTGTTGAACACTGTTCATTCAAGATAAATAAACAGATATACCTATTCGACATTCACGGAAGAAAAATCGTGACTGCGGTTCGTTAACAAATACACACAACATCGAGGAGATTGTATAATAAAGTGCTGGTGCCAGAAATAAAGGTGAGTCATGGCACAAAAACCATGAGTGAAAGTCTGTGGGAAGATGAAAACGGACATACAACTGAGCGAGAGGGAAAAAAACAGCATGTTTTGCATCGCCGAGCGTAGAGGCTGGTGCGGCGCTGCAGTTGGCGCTGGAGATAAGTGGGGAAGTGAGGCCAATAACGTTAGCTCAGCAATGCCAAGAGCAACTTAAGTCGTGAGTCTGGCATCTTACGTGTGTATGCCTATGGGATAAAAAAAATTAAAAAACACAGAGGCACAACCTATGCAAATGGCAGTTCATTTGTCATTGTGTTGAATTGCATGCACATATGGCGATCGTGAGTTGTTGTTTTTTTTTTTATGAGACTCTGTGTGTGTGTCTGTGTGTCTATTAAACTGTTATCTGAGTCTGCATGTGTGTATAGTGTATGTTCCTTCAGCATCCTACGCCCTGAAGCGTCAGCACCATTTTCAACTGGCAGCTTAACAACTCAAGACTTACGCTCAAAATTACGAATCTTTTGCAATATCAAAGCAATTGCTTTCTACCGTTGCCACCTACTGAATTGGAGCGTAGCGTAATTGTATCGCTTGGGTGCCAATATTAAACACAAAACAGAAGAAAAGGGTTTTTTTTTTACTTTATTTTCTGTCCATATGTGCTGTAATTACAGTCATCTGCAAACCCCACTCCTTAAAATGTGTAAAATAATCCTAATCATAATCAGCAAATTAAAAAGGCCCTTGACTCAAACCAGAATATCACAATCAAGCATCATTTAAATATAATAAACATTTTGAACATAAACTCCATATGAACAAGTAAAGCTATAATTAAAGAAATACCACTTTACAAACACAATATGGGCAAAAGTTTGTGGACACGTGACAAGAACATTCGCATTTGTGCAGTTTGAACATCTTATTTTGTATTCACTCTATTGCTGGTATTATAAACTTCACTTTGCTGGAAAGTTGTTCCACCAGAATTTGGGTCATTCAGGTCATTCAGCCGCAAGGTCATTAAATGCTAATGTAGGTTGGGGAGACCATATATATATACACATTTGAGGTGGTAACAAAAAGTTTCTACGCTAGTATTGTAACACGCCAAAAGATGGCAGAACAGGACTGCATGCGCAGTCACAGGGAGCACCGATCTTCATAAGTCACTGTGCCCAAAGAGACATTGTTGACGAGAGATGTGCAACTTATGCTATTCTGACCACGTGCGCACTCTGCCACCGAGCTCGCCTCGCATATGAGAATATGAGAAATTTAATTTCTTCTGCACCCATCTTACTTGCCAGATTTGCCTCCTGTGGACTTTGCCCTCTTCCATTCGCCATTTTGACACCAATGCAGAGAACCAGCATGAATAGCAGAAGATTCTTGACACTCTTCGAAAAGAAGACTTCCAGGACATATTCCAGAAGTGGCGAAAAACACTGGTTGTACTTTATTGCTGTGCAAGGGGACTTATAATGTAGTTATAATAAAATAATATAAAATGGGTGGTGCTGAAGACATGGATGTGTTTGAATTAAAATGAGTATTGAGTGTGTTTCAGACTCACAGTTCAGTGAGTGTATGCGTGTGAGTTTTAGCTCCAGTTCAGTTCTGTGTGTTGAGTAGACTGATGGCTTGAGGGAAAAAACTGTTCCACAGTCTGGATCCGAATGCTTCGGAACCTCTATCCTGATAGTAGAGGGCTGTGTTGGGTCATCCACAATGCAATTAGGTTTGCGGATGCAGCGTGTGGTGTAAATGTCCATGATAGAGGGGAAAGAGACTCCAATGATCGTCTCAGTTGTCCTCCCCAAACCAGTTAGTGATGCAGCTTCCCAGGATGCTCTCGATGGTCAATCTGTAGAACGTGGTCAGGATGGGGAGATTGATGGCCTTTTCGCAGCTTTCTCAGATTTCTCAGGAAGTAGAGATGCTGCTGGGCTTTGTTGCTGAAGGAGCTGGCGTTAAGTGTCACCATTAATAACGCATTAACGCAAATTCATTTTAACAGTACTCATTTTATTAATTTGATTTGAGTATTAGGAATTTGAAAAGTATTAATTTAAGGTACATTTAGAACAGATAAAAATGTTATTACGTTGCGATTAATCACAAATTAACTCATGGAAATCATACAAATAATCACAATTAAATATTTTAATCAATTGACTGCCTATTAAATAATTAATATATTTATATATCATGTAACGCATACCTAGCCAGGGATTATCAGAACTGCACTGACACGTTAAACATTGATGTTTGATGTGCAAAACTGACTGAATGGATTCAATTAACTGCATTTATTTGTTCATTGTTTAATATATGGGAGTTATTAGAGAGAGAGATTAGTTGTATGAAATATGTGCACCCGTGTCATGTCTCAATTGATAATGAAGCTGTTGGTGTTATCTCCTTGTGCAGTTTTTTTAGATTCGTCATTCTAATTTTATCTTCACCGGTTCGTCCTATTCGACTCAAACCTTGGCACGTTTAGTAATCCAACCATATCCACCAATTAAGTCCATTAAAATGCTAAAAAACAATCCATTTAACTTAATAATACCAAAAATGACATAGCTGATTCTCTCTGTATTCAACTGTACTGGGTCCAAATGTTTATGAGGCAGTGTAATCATTTTAAACTGTGATCAAGCCACCCAAAACTATATATAAGGGTTATAAGACCTTAACATGGCTGTTCAAAAAATTGTAATTGAAAGATAATCATTTTCAGGATAACATTAGAGTTTATTTTCTATTACAGTTGTTTTCTTTTTTACATGGTTTTGTTATGACTAGGAATAAGTAGATGTCTGGAACTAAAAAAACAATTTTTTGCTATATTTTTTGCTATATTATATAAGTTCTTTCCGCTGTAAATTGACAGCATTGAAAGATGCTGCGTAACTATTTGATACGCCGTAATTCCGAGTGTGTGTTTGGTTGTGTAAGTGTGCACATGCGAGCAAATGAAACCCATGTGAGTCTCCCCGGCTGTGTGTTGGTCCAACCTCACATGTATGTCTTCTCCTTCGTCTGATCTGGTACTAGTTCCTTTGATTTGGGCACACTGATCCCCCTAAGACTCGAAGCAAACAGAGGATTAGGCCTCGGCTGCACAGATAACGCTCCGATCAAAGTGCCTACCGAGCACGGGCTGAGGGAGAGGAAATATGTTAAAGAAATCAGCGTGCCAGCCCTAGTCTCCATTTTATCTCCACTCAGCCAGGTGGTGATTGTCCCTCTTTGTTCTCCGATTTTAAGCGCCTGGCTGTCGATGGCTTTGCGGAAAAAAATTCCCCTGCAATCAATCTTTGCATGGCTGCTCTCAGCTCGTGCATGAAACAAGCCGAGTTCTGACTTCTGCTGAGGCTCTGTTGTCGCTTATTTGTTTCCACACTTTCTTTGCTTTCTCTCTCAAAGAAAAAAAAAGCCTATCCTACCCCCCCACACACACATGCACAAAGAATCACACATTTGCTTTGCAAAAAAAAAAAAGGGTTTCCAATTGGCTTATATATTTGATTAAATGTAGCCCTTTTTTATAGGTCCTTTTTTCTGGGCCTCTAAACAGTACCACTTATTGGGTGCCTGAAAAGCGTACACAACAATCGTTGGCCCAAAGCTAAAATCTGAAACAGGAACACATTTAGTGTTTCATATTTCAGCTATGTTGGCACTTTGTTGTAGCACTTTTTGTGTAATTAAAAAAGTATTGGTGTGTAATTCAGAGGTGTGAGGGCTTTAAAAAAACGATACTGGATATATGGTAAAACTGTGAGAAACATACTGTGCTTTTATGTCTTTAGAACCATAACTATTCTTCTAACCAAAGTTCTTCAAAAATTTAATTTGTGTCATTTTTAAATTCTAAGCTGTGACGTAACAAACCGTTGGTTTTAACCTTGCACCTGGGACTATGTTACCGGATAAACCCTAAGGAAAAAAACAAGAGGTAATAATACTGGCAATTTATAATAATTAGGCCAGCACAGCATTTACAGTTCCTCAGCCTCAGCTACATCATTTAATTTCATAATTAATCACAAATAGATCTATACACTGAGCATTTTGTTTCCCACTTATCATTATTTCTCACATTCTCACTTCTTTCCATATCTTTTTAGAGAGCTTGTTCTTGCCTACGTTGCTTGGATTTTTATACATTGTTGGTCTATTTATTGATTTAAAGCTACTTTGTGACAGAGTCCAATGTAACAAAAAAAAAACTTTACATACTGTAAATGTACTAGTTTGTGCTACACTTTGAAATTAAGCAGAAGTTGGTCTTTTATACAGTATGTCCCACAAGAAAAGTAAAAACTCTGTGGCATCCCAGTCCCAGTTTCACATCTCAAAACTCAACCAGCTATCCGTTGTACCTTTTAGAAACAAAATAAACCAACAATAATAATGCTAACAGTTAACATATTTTTTTATATTTGATTATACTCGGTCGCAACTGCAGTAAAATAACCCACATGTTTAAAATGATTCTTTCAGAAGAATTTAAATATTCAACAAAAACAGTTTATGATAGAAATAATCTTGGTAAAAACGACCTCTTTGATACTTGTTGAAATTCTTTTGTCAGCAGCTGTCAGGTCAACAAAAAAAAGTAAAAAAAAAAGCTGTCAGGTCAAAAAAAAAAAGAAAAAAAAAAAAAAAAAAAAAAGCCAACTGTAGCTCTTTGGCTGGTGCCTTCACTTCCAAATCTCCTCAACAAGCTGTAAAAGACAGCTCAGCTAGCAAGACTAGCAGCATCTTCAGCCCAAAAGGCATCATGGTGAAAAAAAAACAACCCTGACAAGCAGTTAAAGAAACACGAAACCGATATGAAGCCTGTTGAGAATATGACCCTCTGGAGACGCCAACATGACTGTTCAGTTCACGGAGGACTGATGAAGTGTCCAAAAGTTGCAGATGGTGTATCAAACCTATCATGGAGGATGAAAGCTGGCGATAAGCTGTCTTTGATCGTCTGCCAATTCGTTATAAATATCATTGCCAGATCTATGAGCAATAGCTACATCAAGTGAAAGACTGAATACAGCTTATGTTAAAATAGATCTGTGACTCGAAATTCATGTTCAAAGTTACACATACAGTACAGGAAATTATTCTGACGCTATTGTCATAACAAGTGACATGAGACAAATATAACTATACAGCAGAATAGCGCAAAAAAAAAATACACTGAGAGCGAGAAGGAGAGCGAGATCGAGGCCAGATTTGTGATTTGCTAGGCTACAGAGACACTTAGCAGACAGAAGAGGAATCGCAGGAGAACAGGGCCTGAATGAAGAAAACCCGGGAAAACATGGCCTTGTTTTTTTTTTCCATTTATTTTTTTTTCAAAGCATTAGGCATGCTTGATCATGGATACTATGCAGCTAAAATACTATGGATATCATCGTACATTTTTAAACACTGACTGAAAATGTTTTAAATAAAAACCATACCAGAATGAAAAGTTTGCAGCCAAGGACCTAAAGACAGATGAAAAATACTGATTCAGGACCTCTGATTTAGATCACACTTTTGGGTCTGGCTAGACCAACTAGCTGGATGGTATAGTATATTTGAGGATACTTAGAAGAGGAATAAAAGGAAATTGAGTTCCCAAAGAGTGGGAGAAAAAGTATAGAAGATTCAACTGTTTCCCAGTCTCTTGTTCCCTTTTAGCTTAACAGATGACTCGAGCAAGCCTGAGGCACCCAGAAACCAAACTTAAAGGACCACTAGTGGACCCCAACAGACCCCTGACAACCACGAAGCCCTTGAACACAACAAGATTGCTCTTTTCTTCTTCCCAAATGTTTCTTTTTTCACATTCTAATCTCTGGACTTCTAAATGGTGGTGGTGGTGCTTTGCCTTAACAGTAATCAACGGGGACCCCCTTAAACAAGGTCTACAGAATGTACAGAAAAGTACTTAACATCTACTGGCTGAATTACTGTATTAAGGCCTGTGTTTAAATGCCATATACATCACATGCTTCAACAACTCGTAAAAAAATGTGTATACTGTACAAGCTTGGCTTGATTTGTTATGCATTCTCCAATTCGGTTGAAATGCACAGCCTCTCGATGCATGCCATTAAGGAATTTGAAACTCGGCATCTATAGGTGGACGCACAACAGATGAGTCGCATTTACAGTTCAAACCCATGCCATTACAGACAAATGAAGCCAGTGCAGTCAGGTGCTGGGATTGATGATCAATCAATAGAGGAGTTAATAATAAATCTTGGGAGGAAGATAAATGTGAAAGGGCATTTAATTAGAGATCAATGGATGGAGGTTTTGTGTTGCTCAAGTACCAGAGTCCATGTTTCAACCATCACTGAGCTAGGGATGTTACCTATTGTGCAAATAATTGCGACATACTAGCAGGCAAAGATTAGCCAGTGACAAACAGAACCTAAAACCAGTGTGAATAACAATGTCAAATCTTCTTTATATGAGCAACAGTGCCAGCTGGTACAAATGGCCTAACAGGGCTAATCATGTCTTACTTTCAATTAAATATTCATTTTAAAAAAATAAGGTTTGGATTGTTGGCATACACATCATGTGGAAAAGTCCATTACATTTGTGAATTCAAGAGCAACAGCACCACCAATGGTTAAAAGTAATAATAATAAAAAAAAAAATAAAAAAAAAACAGACAATAGTCAAAAAATTGGTTATGTTTTATTAATAGTTTCTTTTTGTATGCATCATAGTATCATGCTTTTGGTGCTTTTAATGCCCTGTATTAAGGCTCAATCACAATGGTTTCATAATACTGAGTCAATAAGTAATAATCAGACTCTTGGTGTCACCCAAATGAGGATGGGTTCCCGTTTTGAATTTGGTTCCTTTAAAGGTTTCTTCTTTATAGCATATAAGAGAGATTTTCCTTGTCACAGTCACCCAATGCTTGTTCACTAGGGATAAATACACCTACATTTAAATATAAGTGAATTTTGTTTTATTATTTTTACACTCTGTAAAGCTGCTTGGTGGAAAAGTCTATTGCATTGAAATGAATTCATAAATTTCCAGTCATCTTTTACAAAGAGGTGGAATTTTGAAACAAAGGAACATTAAAGCTTTTGGCTTCTTTTCAACAGGAGGCAGTTTTTTCAGGAGGGCAAGTAGTGTGCATTCTTGCACATTTTCAAGGAATTTGTATATAGCATGGCAGTAAGGATGTCCACTATGCAGGGAGTGCAACGGACCGCTGTTAATCCGCGATCCGTACGGATCATGACGCATGATTTGACACGCATGTGAACCACGGATGAATTGCTCATTTTTTAAACTTTAATTGATATAAATTTTATTAAAGATTGCAGAATGAAAGACAGAATCGTCATTTCGGCAAAAGAAGGAGCAGATTACCTTGAAAAGCCTCGGGCATCATTTAACCTGCATTTATTAGGGAATTTTCTTTGTGTAACTTTTCGTATAGTAAATAAAAAGCAAATGTATATTTGTCTCCTCCCCCTTGTTTGCTGATCTGGAAAATTATCTGATCGCTTACTCAAAAACCGTAATGTAATGTAAAATCGTGAGTTTTGTAATCCACTAGTACAATGGCTTGTCACTATGGTACTCAAGCATACATTTTTGGTAGGACACATTCAATTATTCATTTATTAAGATTCTGTAATTGTTTTTTTCCTGGTCAGACCCACGGTGGATCCTTCGCCCATTCAGACGACTCTGGACTCATAAACTGATAAAGCTGCACAAATGAGGCCGGTCCAGTAATCGTGCCTTGTTTGTTGGTCTGTTCTGAAGATGCTTGAAGCCTCTTTCCCCTCTCGCCTCACCTCCCTGGTGGCAAAGTGGGGGAGTTCCAGTCTGGAAGGCTTTAATTACATTCCCAAGCCTTACCCTTGCCAAGCCTTTCTCCTTGAGGCTACCAAGGTATCCTCTGTTATGAAACTTTCGTCCCCTAACTCTCCCATTGCCCCAGCCTGGCACAATGAGAACCAAAGATAAGAAATTTCATTATCTGGCCCCTCCCTCTTGGGAGTCTCCTCGTTCTCATTCTGTCCCTGTTCTTTTTTCTTTTTTAACTCAATGCTCTTTCGCTCTCTACTCAAAAGCTTTTTCAGACGAAGAGCGTCGTTCGGCCGATGGTCTGCAGCCATCTTTTTTTGTTTTTGTCTCCTGATTTTCTATTCTTTTTCTTTCACGAAATGCAAAAAAGCGAGGGCACAGATGTCATTTCCACTCTCCTTGACTTCTCTCCTCCCTCTAATTTCCATCCACCAATTTTCAGCCGAGTGCCAAAAGAGTGAGTGTGATAACTGCGCTCAAAATGGACAACTCCCTTGTTTATTCGCTTTTGAAATTCTCTCTATTGTCTGGCGTGGTGAGTGATAATGGAGAGGAAAGGCAGGCGTTCTTATCTTCTTGTCTCAGTAAAAAGGACTTTCTATTTTTTTTTTTTGTTGTTGTGCGCATTTGTTGGAAGCATGGTGCTGTGTGAGGATAATGGCTTCAGACAATGTCTGCTATTCAAAAGAAACCGCACGGGTTATGATCAGGCTATTAAAAAAAAAAAAAAAGATTTAAATAGGCCGTCCTCACAGTGAGAGCAAACAGACAATTAAGTGCAGTCAAACTCGCTGCATATATTACGCACATAATCACGTTAGAAGCACGTTTTCATGAAGCAATTGTGCTGAATTAAGGTAGATATCACACAGGCACAAGGAGAAAAGGAGAAATGGAGACACATTTGCTGTCAGATTGGTTATCTTTCGGAATATTGATGCGGTTCTGGGACAATTTTTAAGTAAATTGGGATATTATTCTTATCGTAGCTCGTGCCGAATATATTCATGATTGTTGAATCACTTATTATCAGTAGTCACTATGTCACAATGTCCTTTATTTACTCAGATATAAAAAAAAGAAAAAAATAAACTCCACAAAATTATTTTTATTCAGTTAACATTTATTTTACTGATGCGCCAAGTCTCAAATCTAACAACAAAATCCGCCATCTGGCAATTTTCCCTTTGGGGTCAACGAACGCGCCGGCGCGTTTTTGTGCGATTTTGTCTCATACCAACTTAAATTACTCTTTCTTTTTTGATCGTACAGAAAAGAGCAATGCATCATTCGAACCTGTGAAGGGTCTACTTGTATTTGTATACACTCAATAACAAAACGCTGCGCTATTGTAAAATAAAGAAAACAGACAGGGGGTGCTCTCTGACATCTTTGTCATCTGTCTTCACAGACACATAAATAAAACAACCTGAATCTCAATGAATATTTGTCTCACAGACATAATAATTATAGGAAATATAAAGCTCAAAATGTCTACTTTTAAACAAACCAATTCACACCTAAAGCAAATATTTTCTGATTCTGTGATCCATATGAAAGTTAGAAGAGATCCAGTTTCTCCAGTATCACCTCATTAACCATCTGTGTGAAAAAATAGCAAAAGGTTTTGTTTGGTGTCCTGAAGATTTACGTAATTTAAAACACTTTAATTACTTTAAAACATTTAAATAATAAACATACTTACATAAAGCATCAATATTTGTCTATGCCGATGTGATTAAGTTGATGTGAATAATCACGATGGATAAGTTGAATGGATTGACAGCCCTAATATTAATATAACGTGAGGTCCAGTTACCAGCGTGACACTAAAACAGGTAGTGGTAATGACTACTTTTTACTTAAATACATGTCAGAGCCCAAACTTCTTTACTAGTTGTCTTTTAAAACATTTAACTTAAGTGAAGGATGTGTGTACTTTTGCCACCTCTGGCTGTAACACTGATGTGTTAAAGAGGTGATTAAGAAAAATTGCTGATCACAACACTGATCGTGTAAACAAGTTTGTATAGACTTGAAGATGCGGTGTGTGTGTGTGTGTGTGTGTGTGAGAGAGAGAGAGAGAGAGAGAGAGAGAGAGAGAGAGCTCCAAAACCAGTCTGTTGCTCTAATGAATCTCTGTGCTGATGGGTCTGGAGATAGGAGGTGACAGATCATAAATAATCATTTATACGGTTGTGTCCCTGCTCTGCATAGCGGACCACCAGGCATGGGCAGGCACAAGGCAAAGCATGGAGCCACTAAACACAGCTGCAGTGCTAATGCCTTCACACCATGGAGAGAGAGAATAGAAAAAGAGAGAGAGTGAAAGAAAAAAGTGCAAACCCATTTCCATAAATCCACTCCAATAACCAACGAAGCTAATCGAGCGCCGCGGATGCCCGATGTTTAAATCAGTGGACATTCTTTCGTGAGTAGATGAGACGATGAGGACAATCATAAGACCCTTGTTGCATTTCTACTTGATTATATAAACAAGGAAATGCAATTTATTTTTAAAGATGAAGTGTTGGTTGGTGAAAAGATTTCAAACCAATAGGTTTTAAAATGCAAAGAAGAGTCTCTCTGGTGGGGAAAAAAAAACAAAATAGTCCAGACAAAAAAAAAAAAAACCAAAAAAAAAAAAAAAAAAAAAAAAACACCAAATGAAGCAACAAGGAACTAAATGGACAATAAAAGGTAGAAGAGAAAGGCAGTGTAATGAGAGGTAAAGCAAAATCAAAGGCATCTGTATTGTAATGCGTGTTATTTACCTTTTAATCAATACCTAACATCCCATTAACTTTTAATGTGCACTTCCAATTGAGGACAGAAATTGAATAGAGCAGGGGGAACTCTCAAGTGCCTAACCGTTAACCAGAGAAATGTGCTAGCCATTTGTCCCATTATTAATAAAAATAAATAAATAAATAAACAAAAAAAGAAAGGCCCCTGAAGCTAGCAATTTAAAAACATACACCTGATGTGTTCCAGTGGAAGTTTCCATCCTGTCTGGATGCAGAAAATGATATTTCTTATATCATACTGTATTTAAGCTCTTGTAGCTGGATAGGAACTGTTCATAACCTTGACAATGGCACCAGGTTAAAATATGGATAATGGATGATAAGATTCGGCATAAATGTTAACGATGTGATGCATCGATTTGAAAAAGTGTGCATCAGATGCAAGTTGGCATTTGTACCGCAATGCAAAATTTTTTATTGAATTATTAGTAAAGGCGCTGTACTTTTATTATTTAGAAAGTGGCCATTGATTTGTGGCTGATATGTGATTTGTAGGTTGATTTTCCTATAAACTGTTTCTCAATCTGGTTCTTTCAGCACCATTGCTGGCGTATCACAACACTACAGAGATCGAGGAGTGTCCTAAGAGACACATAGAATATAATGTAATATATAATGTAGATTAACATGGCAGAGGTAGAGCTGCATCTTCCTGGAGGTAGAGCAGGAAAAGAACGTCTGATTTTATTCCAGGTTTTTTTTATGCACTACAAAAGCCTGTTTGTGAAAGGACCATGTGCTAGAAGTCAGAAGGCACTTAAGTAAATTTATGATTTACCATCTGTCTAATGCAAAGTAATAAAAGCGTATCGAATATACCTTACTGAACTGCATAGCATCAAAGTTTCCATTGCTTTGTATTGCATTGAATCGCACTGTGTTGAATGGATTTGAAATCGAATCACACTGCATTGTAATAGGAGTGAATCGAATCGCATTGCATCGGTAGCTGCTTCATAGAAATCTATATTATATCGTATCGTATAGTTCGCTATTCGTCGAGATGTGCATTGCATCCGCCTCAGTTATGGAGATGCCTAGAATCTTTATTATGGACATCCCTAGAATCTTGATATTATATACAGTTTAAAGCTTATATAAAGCAGCTAAAGTTGCAAGGTTCAGATATCTATGCAAGATATCTGCAATATCTTTTCCATTCTGTCCTAATCAGGTCTGTAAGCTTCTCTGGCATCTAAATGAAGTAAGGAAAGGAAGCAACGTTCTGATCTTTAATTTATAGCTTTGCGACCTGGCACCAGAAGCTGCCTGACTACACCACTCAGTCGTGTTTATGATGGGTAAAATTTAATTACACAGGAACACCAGCATGCACAAAGTCTGGCACACCATGCATCTATCCTCACTTCATCAGCTTTTAAAAGCTGTCATATTATCAAACCATATTACAGTTACCCTATCTATATCTCTCTCTTTCTCTCTTTCTCTCTCTCTCTCTCTCTCTCTCTCTCTCTCTCTCTCTCCATCTTTTCAGATGGAACCATGTATCGAGTTTAATTGAGAAAGCCGAAATACTAAGACCTCTAAGAGGGAGATACATTTCAACAACACAAGGTAGTTAGAAATCACAGCATACAAACTAAGGTACTACACATGGCCTCTAGCCTTTGGTGGCCCTGAACCACCTTCATCATGCTCTACATTGATGAAACAGGATGCAGGATGAAATCCCAAACTGCAGTCCAATAAAAAAAACAGAGACACATCATACATTTTTTTGATTGGGTGATTGCATGACAGGGAAAGGTTGATTGTGCTTAAAGTATGTAGAGTGAAATCTCCATTGGGATGGATCTGCCAAAGCAGGAAAAAAAAATATGAAAGAGTATATTCATATCCAAACTGCTGTTAAGTGCTTTCTGCATGTCCCAGGAGCCTTTAAGGATCAAACACCTGTATATGGTGTATGTTGGTGCAATTTTGTTCACTTAACAATGTTTCCATTCGGTCTAAGAAACGCTTAGATGATTAGTCAAACTCCGTGTTGGATCTTGGCTTTTTTTAGGGTGTGGCATTAAGCAGTAGGCTTTGCAAAGTCCCGGTCTGATTAACACTCTGTCTCTTTTCCGTCTGCTCCCTCTCTCCATCTTTCCCTGGCTTGCTCCAGGCCACTTCTCGATCACTCTCCTTAAAATCTGCTGAGTAATTCTCCCTCCCTCGATCCCCCAGCAAAGAGAGAGAGAGAGTGAAAGAGCAAGGAACGATAGAGAGAGAATGAAAATAGAGAGAGAGAGAGAGAGAGAGAGAGAGAGAGAGAGAAGAGAGAGAGAGAGAGAGAGAGAGAGAGAGAGACCAGGGTGCGATTGAGGGGAGGGTGCTGACGTTACCCGGCTCCCAGGACTTGCCCGTAAATGAACTCATTTTTCATCCTGCCTCCCCCGTTAATGACTGGCACTTTGCTCACGCAGAGCGCGGGCCTCTGAAGAGCACGCCGAGTGACAGAGCACCATTCATCTTCACATGACGGGAGCGCCAGGCCACGAGATGCCACACCATGCACACACACACACACACACACTCACACACATTTTTGACGAGGATCCAATTGGGACAAGCAGGTACGGGCACACCGGTGTGGAGATGCTACGATGCTTTAAACGCCAGCGTCACATGGACAGAATGTCAGGCCTGCCCGGTGAGTGCCGGTGCTGGTGGTGGGGGGGGCTACAGAAAGTGTCAGGAAGTTAGGGTGTACCATATTATAATAATAATAATATTACTGATAATATGAATGCAAGCTAGATTTGACTAGCTGGCACATAAAGTATTGGATTGTCATACACCAATCACATCCTAAATGACAAAGTTGTGCTCCTGTAGGGGTGTTTTGGAATCAAACGTAACACCTGCTACTTTTTTTTATCTAGCACATCAAGCTCCCGTACATAGAGTTGTTGTTGGAAAAAGTGCACATAAACCTGCAAATGTAAAAAAACGCAAGTTGTGCATAGTTTACCATCCTCTAATTACACACAATTTGAATATCTGTTGAGGATTAATTACAAGGTCAGCGAGGATCGTTTGTTAAAACTCGTCCTTGGTGAACTTCAAAGCCGAACTTTGTTTAAAAAAAAAAAGCCAGAGGGTGTGTTGCTATTAAAAATGCAAGCGTACAATGGAGACAAACATCTCCTGCTGTCAAACACAAATTTAATTGTGCTGCCTGCAGTTCCTCCACTATAATATTACCTTTTGGCCATGTGATGAATCACTGTCATAAAACAATGCTATTATGAGATGACAATAGCACCGGTCGGTCAGAGTGGAGACACAGCGGAGGAACATTGCAAATTCTTTCATTTGAAACTTTGCATTCATTACCGGCAAGAAGTTCGCTTGGGCTTGGGCTGTGTGGGGTTTTTTTTCCTCTTCATATTTTGTGACTCTAACACCTGATCCTACAGGATATTTGGCAAATGTATGGCTCTATAAAGAAATGAGGAAAGTTTTACCTACAAAAGTTCCCAATTCTGGCTTAAATCTTCACTTGGAGTCATTTTCAGATGGGCCAATGCAGGACTGAGACATTAACAAGCATTACAGGAAATGTCAGTCACTTACTGCCTTCATAACAGCCTCATGATGATGATGGATGTTTCACGTAAACAGCCTTTATTACATTTAGAGGCATCCAAATGAAAACTAGATTCATAGTTTGGCACATTAAATGTAAATCTTTTGCTTGAAGAGATCATACTGAGCAAGCCAGAGATGACAAGCAGAAAGTTCTGGAAAAGACATAGGTGAATAGTATTATCAGGGACATAATATGTATATAAAATACTAAGTGTTTTTAAACGATATGTTCAGTGTGAATACACATTTTAGGAGGAGCAACAAGACAGCCATTATGATGATGGGAGAAGGTACATATTTACAGCATCAGTAAGACATGGAGAAAGGTTAACATATAAGTAGGTTTTAGGGTCTTTGGGGTCTTTATGTGTGCACTATGAGGTGCATTGGGCATTTAGGGTGTTATGGAGTCAGGTTGCTAGCCCAACGCCCACACTTTTGCAGTCAAGCTTGGGACTGTACATAGCAAAGTACTTTATTCCCTTTTTTACCAACTTTCCAAAGTTTCCATTTCTATCACTTTATTGTAATTATGCAGTAATCACTGCAAATGTGGTTTTAATCCAATTTTATAAAATTCACCCTCATTATTCATCAGCTTCTAAAATAGCACTTGATCCAGTGCATCGTATTACTTTGCATTAATTATGGGATGTCAAAGTGATAAAATGTGTTTGTGACGTCTTTTTTGCATGCAGCTGCATTTTACGGAAGTTTACATTAATGTGGTTATATATATATATATATATTAAATATATGACAAATGCTTATGAATTGGCAAATCATTATAAATAAATCTAGGGTTTATTTTAATGTCAGTAAGGAAAATAAATAAGGATTGTCATTCCCATGACTGCATTTGACATCATCAAAATGTGCGGGAAAAAAAACCTGCTCTGTGAACTTTTGCATTTCCTTCTTGGACAACTCGCGAGACGGAGATCTGTTTGGCTTCCAGTGGCAGATGGAGGTGGCTTAAAGTGACACTCGGCTGGGAGGCAACACCTGGAGAAGAGAGTATGGTCACAACTGCACCTGTGACCATTAGGCTATGCCAGTGCCAGCTCTGAAGCCAAGAAAGAATGATGCCAGGCAGGAGAAAGCCTGGGCCAGGACACATGGCAAGCATAACAACGCTCAAACAACATCTGAAATATTTTAACAGCTGTGGAAAGGGGATGAGGCAAACACACTGAGTCGTACCTTAAAATCATTCGAAGCATTGCGACACATTGTGCAATCTGCTCTCGCTGATATCAATGCAATTATGACCAAATCGGGAACTGCTCAGAATAACATATTGCCCGTATTTCTGAGATGTTATCGCCAATCTGTTGCTATACCTTATTTTGATACTCCCATAGCTTGCTCGGGTAATGACTGTTTCCAGCGTTCTATTTGAATGCCATGGGATATAGTATGAAAGCTGATTGTTGTGTTGAATTATCTAAAATACAATTTGAACCCACTACTAGGCAGCTGTTACTAGATTATATTTTGCAGTGCATATTTACAAAAAAACAACATGGAAGCATTATAATGGTGGAACAATTGGACTAAAGGTCAGATCTAGGAATTAAAAAGAAACAGAAGGAATAGTGAATAAAGTTTACAGCCAGATAGCCTGCTCATGAGCCATGAGTTCAGTTGCTGGCTCTGTTATCGCATGCAAGCAAGGGAGAGACAGTGAAAACGAGAGACAGAAAGAGAGAAAAAGCGAGAGGAGTACCGTATGGTGTGTGTTAACCCCCTCCCCAACCCTGATAGCGAGGCCCAGCCCAGGGTCCGCTCCCGACTACTCCGACCCGTCAGAAGTCATTACACCCCCTATTAACTCACGCTTGGCATCATTAAGCATGCAAATTGAAGGGGGATGATGGTGAAAACTTTCAGCAGACTCCTACCATTGACACAAGCCTGGTTTTGGACAGTCACACTGACAGCATAGTGATTACAGTGAAAGTTTATCATAAGGCATCAGAATGTAGAATTGTATATTTACCTCAAATTTATGCACCTTTCATTGTAATAAATCAAACAAAACCAGTCCTAATATAAAAAAATAGTCAATGACAGTATGGTGTATTGCAGCCTAAATTGTTCTTTTATTGCAAGGAGATTTCATTGTATTTAATGTTATGCTTTTATAGTTCTTTTATATGCGGTTAAACATCCGTAATTCAAGTTACCTCTTGTTTGCACTTATGTTATAGCAGCTATAAAGAGTCGTTCGGTCACTAGCATTCTCGGGAACTTATTAACGCATTACAAAGCTCTGACACTGGAGACTCCTTCCTTAAATCACAAACGTGTAAACCATAACTATTTACCTCAGATTTCCTACAAAAGTTAATCCACCATTCATAGAAAATGTCAAAGCCCTACGCCACAGCCAGCTGGTAGTAAAGAAAATTGACCAACCAATCCAATTCAGGAATATGACGCTACTGTACACTAGTAATATACAATGCCTGTGAAAATTTTAAATCATTTATTTGAGAAACAAATGCATGTACTTTATGTTTCGATACAACAAACTACACCATTTAATGCTATAAAGAGTTGCTTTTATCAAACAAATATAGAAATGTACAGATCTTAAATGTTATGTCAATTGAAAAATCCTTATTTAGCATTTTCTGTGCCTCTTGTAAAACATGCCAAAGTGTTCTTCTCTTGTTGGATAATTTTTTATGATGCAGTTCATCCAAGAGCAGTTCAATAGGATTCAGGTGCTGTGTATGGACAGGCCATTCCATGATTCATTGTTATTGTGGTGAAGTTGGTTTTAATTAGCTGCAGTCCAGAGGGAATTGCATGGCATTTAAGGATAGAATAGTTGCCATGTTGGTTCAGTATTTCTTTCACCTGGAATAAGTCTTAAACCTTCACTGCTCCAAAACAACCCCAAACCATTGAACGTCCACCTCCATGTTTGGCAAATGGTGTGAGGCAATCTGGTCAAGTTCTTCTGTGAGAGCCAAAACCGTCCAATTTGGACTCCTCTGTCCACAGAACTTTTCTAAACTGTCCAATGATTCACTGTCCAATGCTGATGTGCTCAGTAGCTTCTAGTTTTATAACCACAAATGAGTGTAAAAGACCATTACTTATAATCTTACATTAAACTGCTCATGTTAGCTCTTACTCTCCAGTGTTCTGTATTGTTTAAAGACAATAATCACACTCTTGATGTCACCCAAATGAGGATGGGTTCCCTTTTTGAGTCTGGTTCCTCTCAAGGTTTCTTCCTCATAACATCTAAGGGAGTTTTTCCTCGCCACAGTTGCCACGGCTGCTCATCAGGGATAAACACACATCTTTTACCTTAACTGTTAAATTCTGTAAAGCTGTTTTGAGACAATGTCTGTTGTGAAAATTTGCTATAGAAATAAACTCGACTTGACTTGTTATTGCCTTTTAACTGGATTGTTTTGTGACAGAGACTGTAGAACCAGCCCTGACTTATGCTTAGAACAGGAGGTCGAAGTCATGTGACCACCCTGCTAAAGATGCACTCCGAAGAAAGTTTATTGACTAATATGATATTTTTTTTTTCTGGTGAGAAATGATTGGTCTTTAATGGGAGCAGGATAATTGATAATTGAAGGAATCATCAATGTCTAAAGAGTATTTTATTTTTTTACTCTTCCACATGCATTTAAAAAAAGTTGTTTTTAACTTAATTAAATGGATTAATAAAGGATCCATTAAAAATGTGATACAAATATTAGACAGCATTAATAAGTATTATTATTATTGTTATTATTGTAATAAAATCAGCTTCAAAATACTGGTGAAATATTTATAATTTATATATTAATATTTCATTCCAAGTTTTTTTTTCACAACATACACATCCCAAAAGAAAATTCAGGCTTTATGTAGTAACAAAGTGTAATCATAGCTACGAAAACACTCTCACTGCTCCAGAGATGACTGAGGAGCTGAGTTCATTCTTTCATTTAGTGGGATATATCGCCCCCCTTTGGTAACAATGCTTCATCTCAGTTGCAAAGAACTGGTTTCGATAGTCCAGAACTGGGAATAACATTCTGATGAAATTCTTAATATAGTGTAATATATACTAAATAAATACAGAACGTTATTATTTGGGATTTATTGCAATAACTTCATGTTAATCTGTAGTCTGTTTCGTGGAGAGTGGTAGCTATGTGGTTAAGGTGCTGGGTTACTGATCGGAAGGTCAAGGGTTCAAGCCCCGGTATCGCCAAGCTGCCACTCTTGGGCCCTTAAGCAAGGCCCTTAACGGCTCCAGAGGCGCCGTATCATGGCTGACCCTGCGCTCTGACCCCAGCTTCCGAGAAAGCTGGGATATGCGAAGAACGAATTTCACTGTGCTGTAATGTGTATGTGACAAATAAAGGCTATCCTATCCTAATGAAATAAACAACAACAATAATAACAAAAAGAATCCGAAACCCAATCCTATAGGATTATATTATATATTTTGAATGATTTTATTAATAAAAACATTTATTAGAATGCACTGGAATGCTGTTTATAACCAAAAATAGCTGAATTCCATATAGCAATGACATGGAACATTGAATTATATCATACAGTATAACATTTGTATGTGTAATGGATATAAATAACATTGTTTTTTTTCATTGTTTACTCTTAAGAGTGTAAATAATCTGCTTGGTGTATGCTTTCAAATGCATGCTAGTACATTTAGTACAAATATAAAACTAGAATACTAAAAGATCACTTGGCTACGTGCCGTAAAAACATAAAGCTAGCTTACACTGCAGCTAGCTCATGCTAAAAACCTCAGCTAGTGTCTGTGACTCTATGGAAACATGCTCCTGGGCTGCTAGCTAGTTCTTAGAATTATAAACTAGCTAGAAAAACTAAACAGCTTGCTAAAAATAAAATGCATTACTGACAGAAATATTTCAAGCTACATCTGTGAGTATATATGAACATGAAAAGTCAACAAGCCCTGGTTAAGGATTTTTGTTTTGTTGAAAATAAAACTTTTATCATCAGTGTATACAAATTTAAATTATGCATTGTTGTTACAGTTGAACAGTGCAAACAGACCCAAGTGACAGGCCATGTGGTGGTGTTCCAAATCAACCAATTGCCAATAAAGTGAAATAGTACACACTTCTCCTCAAATTAAGTGACTCTGAGTGACTTTAAATAACCCTTAGCTGTTCTAGTATGCTACTTCTGAAATCTTCTTGGTTGTATCCTACTGCAAGATGGTCATGGGCCACAGCAAGAGCCTACAAAATATATCTTATTGTTGAATAGTATCGCTCAAGAGAAGGCAACGAAAGTTTCAGACAGATGTTAATGAGTGAAGACAATTAGCACCAATAAGACAAAGAGAATAATGGTCAGGGTAGGTTGTCAAGAGGCTATTAGCAACAGAAGCTCTAGTCCTTTCCTGCAAGCACTGTTTGCCCACAACATGTGACAACAATATCCTGTATCTCTTTGGGATATTTGCCTTTGTTGCAGCATGTCTCCAGCTGGAACTGAGGCTTTAGAGATAGTGGAGGGAATCAAGAATAACTCCAAGTACCAAACAATTTTTCCCACAGAACGTTTTTGTATCTTCTACTAAGTTTAAGATGAAGGGGATCTTCAACTATCAGTATGAACCCAAAGTATTAGTCCAAATAAATTAAAGAAAGGCTTTAGCAAATAAAAGACAAATGTGTTTGAATCAACCTTCCATTGGTTTATTACATTAATGGAAATCTGTTGGGGTATATGAAAAGGGCCAGGAATTCTTCAAGATTGCTTTAAGTGAGTATTAGTACAAAGTACAAACACTTGTTTTTTTGTTTTTTTTTTCTGTACTTCATGTATCCGTAATTTTGCTTTTTTTTTTTTGAGAATATCAGTGGCTGGCAGTGAATTTCATGCCTGGGCCTTCAGTGGTGCCCAACCTGAGTCAACCCACCTCTTAATACCATCATTATAATGTCACGGCTATAGAACCATCATTACTGACAGAAATGCAGTATAACAGAGCACTGCATCACAGACAGGAATCTCACACAGCGGGAATGAATGTCATTACTAAAACAAGAAAGCCAGTGAACATAATTCACCAAGTCTCCTTTCACTGCAGTCACTAGCAGCACTGCCCGCATGCATCATCTCTAGCACAGGTAATATTAAACTTATAAAATGACCACGGGATTTTCGTGCAGTTTTTCTGTGCATTACGGTTTTCTTGATTCGAAATAAAGACAAATTTGTTTTTGTGCACATTCTAAATTGAAGAAAACACTTAATAAAAAACTGCTTTGAACTGTTTGGGCTGAAATTTCCTCACAATGTCCAGCTTTATTTTTTTTAAAGTCAGTCTTGTTAATATCCATGTAAGTGTATCTGCGAACAAATTTGTTTCCTTTCATCTCTCAGCAATTGTGGAATAAAAAAAACAGTGAAATCTACACGCATATATTGGAACTTGTGCACTTTGCAGCTTTGATTAGCAAATGCTCTGACCATCCGAACAAAATTTCTGAAAATGCTGATCTGTTCTAAAGTCTGTGAGCGGGCTGGGGCATGTTCAAATCGCAGTCTGATTGGTTAAAATGACAGCTGAATGCAACTGTGTTGCTGCTGCCATTGTGGCAATATGTAATGTGACAGCTGATATCTGACTGAATAGAAACTATACAGATGCTGCGTCTAAGAAAGAGAAACACTATGAAATAAAAAGGACAAAAAAAAATGGTTAATTGTAAGTCAGTGATTCTAATTTTGAGTTTAGGTCAGTAATTAAGGCCTTGCTGACCCTGATGGCTCACCACATAAATACGGAGACGAAATACTGTTCTCCATTATTTACACAGTAATACTACATTCCTGCATCTATTTTTCAAGTATATGAGATTTAAATGATCTGTAATCTTGTGTAAGTGTTTTCATTCAAAATATTTCAATTCCAGAAGCCTTTATGGTTTTGGTCTGAGACTAATGCTTAAAAAACTTGCAAAATCTCTCTCTCTCTCTCTCTCTTTTATTGACTGACTGTTATATATAGGCCTGGGATATTTCTTAGTGAGCTTGACAATGAAAGGAAATCAAGCATTGAGCCAGATTTATAGCAAGCCTACTGTAGATTATGGTTAAAAGAGCTTGAAATATAATAAATATTCCATTTATAAAGCTCGTTTTTTTATTTTTTTTCAAATAGCACCATGATTCAGAGTTGGCACATCACAAGCCTTGAAAGCAGCAATGAATACTGTATGCACTGTTTTTTTTTTTGTTTTTTTTTTTACTTACATTTTTGTGCTGCGAATCAAAACGAAAGCATTATAATAATAATCATCATCATCCATAATTGTAATAAGCAACTCATAGGGCTTTTAGGTTAATTTAAATAAAGAGCAGCAGATGTCTAATTCCGGTTATCTGTCTCCGGAATGTGTGCGTGTTTGTCGACTCGCTAATCAAAAACGCGACGCTAGCAAGCGCGCGCAAACAACTCCGACTCTTTACTTGTTCTAAATATAACAGGTGTCACTTTGGCTATAATGAGTGCCAGGCTGATTATGTGGCTCACTGGTTCATTTTACAGCGTAAAATTAGGAGATTGGCTTGAAGCCTATCAGTCTGTATTAAGTTGGGTGCAAGCCAAGCGGGGCCTAAACGATAGTTTGGCAGGGTGCGCATTGTTATACAATATATGATTGACTTTCAACATTAGATTAAGCAGAGCTGAGATGGGAAAAGCATAAGCGTATGGTTAATTTCTTGAATATAAATTTTTATGCATGCTTTAAAATGGAAATGAAGAACACATCATGAATGACTTCTACAAGATAAGAAGGGTTTTATTGATGTTTTTTTTATTTTGTGTTTGACATGCAGTGCATTGTGCAAAAAATAGACTTTTTTGAGATGTTTATATAAGTACAGTAGTGCAAAATTATGTATTAGAACTACATAAATTGAAGTTGTATAGTAAAAGCAACCAGGGTGCAAGTCATAGCACTGAACCCCTATTGCTTTTGTGATATGGAAGACTAATCTAAAACCTACGCTTTTTTTGTCAAAAATGGCAAATGCATGACAAATACTTATCTTTGTGCACCTCCTGGACCTTTAGCTTGACTCCACTGAGATATTATAGGAGCTGGATCAAATTAAACTCCTTGTACTTTTGTATTGAATTCACCCAGGGATTGGGAACTGGATCAGGTTTGATTATACCCATTGTATTTTGGATTGTAACCCCCAGGGAAATATTGGTACTGAATCAGGTTTGACTCCAACCCCTGGAACTTTGGATTGACTCCAACCAGAGAGTAGGAGCTGGATCAGGTTTGACACTATCGCCTGGACTATTGTGATTTAGACCACCCAGGGAGTAAAAGAGCTGGTTCGGGTTTGACTCCATTCCCTGGACTTTTGGACTGAACCCAGCACAAGCATATTGAAACTTGATCAGTTTTAACTTTATCCAATGGACTTTTGGACTAATTCCAGCATGAGAATATAGAATTTGGATCAGTTTTGACACCACCCCTAGACTTTTGCTTTTACAGTCTACAAAACAATTGCTGTAATATGGTGCTTACACCAAATTATTATGTTTCAGACACAACTGAAAGCAAAACTCTTACCCATAGAGACTGAAGCCCATTTAATATACATTTCTTTTATCTTGTATCATATAATTTAGATACTAGTTCAACCAATTAGCATGGAGCCATAATATTTGAGAAAATATGCTAGGGTTTTGTCGAATATATTGTTCTCGCTGATAGATATTCTTGTTTCAGTAAGTATGAGGCAAGACCAGGAAAGTACTAGTAAAGTACTGCTAAAACAGTGATTAAAATATTCCTTCTCATGCTCATTGTGATGTGACTCAGCTAGAAACACATCGGTGCTAATTGACAGGGTGTCACAGGCTGTGCGAGGGCCAAGGGCCAGGCGTTGGACAGGTGGAGGCCTAATCATGCAGAAAATGAGGCCTTTGGAGTAGCAGAGGGCGAAAGACGGTGCAAAGGAGGAGGAGAGGAGAACCGGACTGATGAGGGGTGTCCATGCTCGCTACTAGGACCTATTCGGCCTCCCACCTGGCTGCCAGCACTGCCTCCGTCCTATCATCTCCATCAGAGCCCGCGTCTGAGCAATGACGTTCTCATCCTTATCAGCCGGGCCAGCTGGCTAAGGTTGGCCCAACTCAGCATCCAGGTCAACTTTTTAACACAGAGGAATCTTGTTTATCAAGCTAGCAATTAATGATTTTTTTTTTATTATTTATAAATTCTTTCAATTTTAATGCCAACATGCTTTTACACATAAAGTGTGGTATTTGTAAAAATCCAATGAGTTGTTTTGGAAAAACCTTTATACCCTGTGACGTAAAATTTTACACATACAGTACAAAGCTTCAATAAAGTGATCCCTAAACCTCAAACAACCTAAGGAATTGTTGAAGTGATTTTTTTATTTTTATTTTACAAAATGTGGAGATGATAGGACCGAGACAGTGCTGGTAGCCAGATGGGAGGCCGAATAGGTCCTAGTAGCGAGCATGGACACCCCTCATCAGTCCGGTCCTCCTCTTCTCTTGCACCGTCTTTCGCCCTCTGCTACTCCAAATGCCTCATTTTCATTTTTCATATAAAATCATTGGGACACAAAAGGCACCTGTTATAAGGACAACAAGTCAGCTGAATCTACAGTTGCCGACACTCCACAGTTACTAAGCTGCATTTTTGAAAGATTTACCACTCGTTTTTTTGTCTTGTCATTTCCAGTATTTCAACATTTGACTTTTATGGAGGTTTTTTGGTGGAAAAGTACAAAAAGATGCATTGTGATGTACCACGGTACAGTGCAGGCATTTCATCAACATACATGTGAGAATGGAAGCAGTCGGTGCAACTGAAAACTTTGTCAAAACATTTACGTAGAACTTAATGGTAAGATTTATTATAAAATTGTAATAAATTAGGCGTAGGGTTTGTAATTTCGATGTGAAAAACTCAATATATCCTATACAGTCAAAAGGATTTCATTTAAAAGAAAAGCTTTGTGTTGTTTTGCTTCTTTGACGTTACTTCAATTGGATCCATTTTAGTACACAAGCATTAAACTATAGTGAACAGTAATCTGTTTTCCTGCCCCCCCCACATCATGCGATCACGCACCGGACGGCAAACTGTCTTGCGCATTGTATTCCACAGGAAAATGAGACCGGCACGGTTCAGAGAAAACAGGTCAATACCTGTATGTCATAAGGCAATATTGCACTATGTATGACCATAGCAGGCACTGAGCTCCATCGATTGACAATAGAAATTAGGTGGGTGTTAGCCCAACACAGCTCCAGATTGCTGTTTAAATGGCTGCCAAATTGATGAAACTCACTAGCTCGACGACTTCATGCTGTTTCAATCAGAAAATTAGCTTCTTCGAGACGCAGGGGACCAGCTGCAGCTTGTACTGTAGTGTATCACACACCACGGGGCTCAGGTGCACAAAATGTTTGTATCCCTACCACTCAGAGAGTTAGTACACTACAAAGCTTTTGTCTTACCGTATTAAAAAAGCCCTCACTGATTCCTATCTGGGCTTCAAATGCTGTGGAAATAAGCTGGGCCTGGGATTGCTATATTAATATTTTAAAAGAACATTGGAAGAAAGGAGGTAGAATTTTTGGTAAAATTATTAGAAATTGTTATCATTTTTCCTATAAGCAACCATTGAATCACTATCGGATATATTTTATTATTCTGAGTTAAGAAGAAAAATACGTTGTCAACTCATACATCCTGCATATTGCTTATTGTGTACATATTAAAAAGTCACATACATATACAATTTTACTTGGTGGTTTTGTGTATGTGAATAAAAGGTGGCAAACTGCATGCATTTTTGCTTAAAAAAATGTCCTTAATTTAATTTTAGCTTTTCTTATTTTTATCTTCTATTAGTTTCTCTGCATCTTATAACATGTTTTTGTTTATGCAACAAATGAGATCATGTAATGGTGTGTTTTATAGTGTAATATAAAATTTACTCCAACCAAACACATAAATAAATGTACAGATGATAAACTTTGTAAGAGTAAAAGGGAAGGTTTATAGGACTGTGGTGAGACCTGAGATGTTGTATGGTTTAGAGACAGTGGCATTGAGTAAAAGACAGGAGGTGGAGCTGGAGGTAGCAGAGCTGTTGAGGTTTTCATTGGGAGTGACAACGATGAACAGGATTAGAAACTAGTTTATTAGAGGGACAGCGCATGCAGGACGTTTTGGGGACAAAGTGAGAGAAGCCAGATTGAGATGGTTTGGACATGTGCCGAGGAGGGACATGGGGTATATTAGTAGAAGTGAGGGTGTGAGGAGTGAAGACATCCAGGTAGTTGGTTTGATAGAGGCAGACGTAGAGGACAGAGTAGTATGGAGACGGATGATCCGCTGTGGTGACCCCCAGCCGAAAGAAGAACTTTATTTTCATTGAAAAATCCTCCCTTAGCATCATTAACAGTTGTGTACACACTCTTGGCATCTGGACAGTATGTTTTTCCAAACATTCAGCTAAAATACTTTGCTGGTGTTCTTCACTAAGTGAAGATTTTTTCTGACCTTTTCATCCAGTTCATCTTAGAGCAGGTCAAAAATTACATTCCAGTGCACTACTCCAGTTGATTGTTCGCTCTCCAAATAATGCTTACATTTCTTGGATGTATGCTTCAGCTCATTGTCTTGTTGTAGAGGGAAGTTGGTTCTAATTAGCTGCAGTACAGATGGAATTGCATGGTGTTAAAGTAAGGAATGGTAGACGTGTTGATTTAGTGTTCCATTCATTCATAGTCTCCAACATTCCCTGCTCCAAAACAACCCCATGACAATCTTAAACCATTAAGCTTCCATTTCCATATTTGACTAGGTGTCAAACAGTCTGCAAACATTTTCTTTACTGTTCTCCATCTTGCATGAGTTCTTCGATTAGAGCCAAAAATTTCACATTTGGACTCATCTGTCCAGAGAACTGTCTTCCACACATTCACTGTCGATTGCATAGAAACAATAGAAGCATTCATAGAAAAAGTCCACTTAATCTTTATTTTCATTCTCTGTATTCCCTTCCACTACTTTTAGAATTATTTTCCAATAGTTTGTATTTTACATTATTATTAATATTATTATTATTATTATTATTAATATTTAACAAAGGATTATTAATTTGTTGATTTATGTATTATTCATTTAATCATCCATATAATTATTTTTTTTTTTTGGACAATTCAGAGAAATTATTCCATCTGTAATATTCCCTACAAATGAATTGCTACAGATATTATTGTATAAAAAAAAAGTACTAAACTGAACCATCGTTTGCCACTGGTGTAAGGTATATGTAATTTCTCTATAGATATAGTGTATCTTTATAGCGATAGAACACGATAGACTAATGATCATAGTACTTTACACAGACTGTTCTATTTAAAAGATGTATGTGTGCATCTGACAGACGCTCCGAGCGATCACACTCCCCCCTGGAATGTGACGAGGAAGAGGAAAGGGAAACCTAAAATGATTTTTCAAAAAAAGAAAAAGAAAAGAAGAAGAACAGAGCGGCTGCAAGTTATAAAAAGCAACAGAAGGGAAATCAACTTTCACAGCTGTGGCCATATGTTACCAAGCTGATGTTCCATGAAATCGATCCTACTCTTGATATTTGCCAGCTCTTGAGTTTCCGTGCTCTGATCCGATCCATTCGCATGTCCATCTGGGCAGCAGTTGGAAGTGGCGTACATTTGGAAGAGAATGAAGTGTGCAGGCCACCGTGAAGTGGAAAAAAAGGACACAGAGCAGGAAATAAAAGGTCTGGCTTTGATTCAAAAAAAGAAAAGACTCAAACCACTGTTGGGTAAAGAATAATACACGATGAAGCGTGCCGTTCTGGGAAACTAAACCATAATGGAGTAATGCAATGCATCCTGACGTGATACTGAGTGATACTCTTACAACCCTGAAGTTGATGTATTTATCAAAATAAGAATATCATGTATTGTTTTCCAGTGATTACAATTAATTAGCATTTTTTAAGAATATGTTTTATTTTTTTAATAGCAGCTATAAACATACAGTATATCTTCATAGTATTGGGGATGTGGTTGCTCAGTGTTTGAGGCTCACGGTTACTGATCAGAAGATTGGCTGTTGCCCAATATTGCCAAGCTGCCGCTCTTGGGGCCCTTGAAGGCGTTGTGCTCCAGGGGTGCTGTATCATAAAAGACCCTGCACTCTGACCCCGGTGAAAGAATTTCACTGTGCCGTAAAGTCCTTTTTCTTGTTCTATTGATTTATATATAAAGCTTGTCATGTCACAAGGAAATCACAATATAAAGGACAATTTTCCCATAGTGGAAAACCTTTGAGACTGGACACTCCTCTCCAAAATGCGAAGCGAATATTATGCAAATATTAGAATGAATACATTCATATTAACCTTGCAGCAAGAAAACTACTATCCAAACAATTGTGTAAAAAAAAACAAAAAAAACATTAATACCTTGACCTGATAGTCTGCGATTATGGATAATATTAATTTAAAGGCTTGCAATCAGATTGTTAGCAGTGTAGGTTCGAGGTCTGGGTTTTCCGAGCTCCAGCCTGAGGGAGATTTGCAGAGAGAAGCGAAATACTTGGACAGAATCGGGAGGGGGAAAAAGCCTTTTTGTCTATTTCCCTCCATTAATCTGACGACTGTAGAGAAATGCCAAGGGGATTAAATGTGTTACTCCAAAAGCTTTTTTTTCCTCCCACCTCTTGCCACTCTGACTGCAAATTGAAAGATGGGGAGGGGAATAAAGGAGTATGTGTGTGTGTGTGTGTGTGTGTGTGTGTGTGTGTGTGTGTGTGTGTGTGTGTGTGTGTGAAGGGGGGGGGTGTTAATTGCTTGCCAATCGATAATTCTATAATTACTTTGTGATAAATGGCTGGCTCGCAGTGCCAGGGCTGCTGGGAAAATGGAGAATATGGGGATAAAGTCTGTGTGTGTGTGTGTTCGTGAAAAGGGGAGGGGGGGTTTAGGAGGTGGAGCTGGTAGGCCTGTTTTGGGGGGCATCAGAAAAAAGGAAATATTTGCTTTCGCGCCTACACGCGTAGTCACCCTGGGCATTGTAACAGGGAATTTGTGTCAGGTTTAAACAAGCAGTTGAAGGCAGCTGGGAGCTTCTGTCTGGGGCTTCAGACGGAGCGTAAAGAAGGGGGTGAAACGACAGAGCGCTAGCTCCCTTTGGCGACATCACACAGCCGAATTTACTCACCGCATTGACTTCAAATGTTTGCACGAGTCCATCACTTCGCTGCTTTATCCCGTCTGCCTGGAACAAAACATTTGTGCTTTTAAATAAAATGTGGACTACTAAGAACTCGTCTGATCGACTAGACCATTGACTAGATGGATGGGCATGGATTTGCAAGTTGGCCATATGCAAACTTATCGACGATAAATGGCATTTTTACATTTTTTATTTGTCGTTCCTCTACACAAAACAGTAAACTGGTTGTGTGCACACTTAGGCTGCAAAGCATAGAACTTTAGAATATCTATTGTAAAATGTAACCCATTGGATGCATAACCTGTGTGAGTAACCTATGATAGCCTATAACCTATGATAAGTGCAAGACTTTGTAGTATTCTAGTCTTTTCTTGAAAAGAAGCAAAAAGTGAGCAACAACAACAAAAAAAAGTTTTTGTGAGCAGTGGCATTGTGGATGATGGACAAAGGTCAGGGCCCAGTCCATGGAAGAGAAATAAATCCAAGCATTTCAAGGTTAATGGCAGAGCGCAACAAAATGGATTCCATGTCAAAGGCGGCCTGACAGGTGATTTGACTCGAGTAAACCTGTGTAATCAATCTCAACACTGGCCACTTTCACCTGGGGCTACGGCAAGAGGAAGGGAGGAGGGTGCCCGAAGAATCATTCTGTTGACTCCCTGCAGTGCTATATACTGTGATTAGCGCATTTACCCATTTATCCAAGTCATTTAGTCATATGACCAAGGGGAAGCTAAATGCAGGCATGGGAATATTTGTAGGCTTTCGTTCATTTGAAATAATGACTACACACATGGCAATTATAAGGTATTGATGTCAGAGGGCAGAAAGGTGAAAATAGTACATTGGTGACAAACGTAGTGGTTATAATGTGCAATGTTTAATGTGTGCATAATGTGTTAATATGTTTAAGCAAGCCAGTCCAAAATACTTTTAAACCCTATTTAGATATTTCAGATATCCAAATTGTAAATATTATGTGTCAAGGTCTGAGAAACCCTTTGCTCAATGTGCTTATAATTATAGAATGTAGACTATGATCTCCATAACAAATCGTTTCTAGCATTTGAAAACACGGGTTTTAATCAAATATAGTCATGCTTAAAAGCACATTTGAAATTAAACAGTCAAACGGCAAAAGATTGTCATGTAAAATTATGAAAAATCACATAAATAATATAAAAAATAAATAAATAAATTCACAGAGAACTACAGTAATTAGTTACTAAGGGCATAATGATAATATTAATAAAATTAAAAAGGCATGTGAAAAGAATTGTCGATAAATAAATCATCAACTAGGAAATATTCATACAAATCACATAGCTTCACCAATACTGATTAAAACATAATTACATTGGGAATGTAATGTGAATGTATTGTTGACTACAAACCACCTGAGTGATAGATCTATGTATCATCATTTATGTTGTTGTTCCACAACATTAACTCTAGCTATAAAACATTTAATTATTATTAAAATTATGATTTTTTTTTAGTTTAATATCTAAGTGTCTACATTTCTGAGAGGAATCAAACTATGCTTGTCATTTCAAGACTTGACTACTGCAACGCTCTCCTGGCAGGTCTTCCTCTAAACCTTATTCGTCCACTGCAAATGATCCAAAACGCAGCAGCACGATTTGTGTTCAATCTACCCAAGTTCTCCCACACCACCCCAATGCTGCGTTCCCTCCACTGGTTTCCAGTATCTGCACCTATCAGATTTAAAACACTGATGATTGCCTACAAGGCCAAAAATGACCAGCACCCTCTTACCTCAGAGACCTCCACACCTCGCACTGCACCACGCTGCCTGAGATCCTCCAGCACTGTTTGATTGGTACCACCTTCTCTCAGGGTAAGAGGTAAGTATACTTCAGGGGTTTTTTCTCTGTTCTGGCACAGAGGTGGTGGAATGAATATCCGAACAGCGGAAACCCTGGATGTGTTCAAGCGACGGTTGAAGACCTTTATCTTTCTGAAACACTTAAACGAACACTTTCCAAGTTTGCTTTGTTTAAAAAAGAATAATAATTAAAAAAGCCTGATTTATATTAAGTTTGTAACCAGCATACCAGTGTAGATTTATTCATCGCTGGAGACTCTCTTGTACGTCGCTCACGAGCCTCTGCTAAATGCCGCAAATGTAAATGAAAATGTAAATTCTTAACATAACATCATAAACTATTTATAATGGCAAATATTGTATTTGATTATGCCACATTTTACACCTTTCACATTCAGATTTTGTATGATTTATACATTAGTGAATCAGTACAAAGACATTTATATAGACATTTTATAGAATACGTAGCAATAAAATTTTGATGATAATGATGCAGCATTTGCTTTGCAAAAAAAAAAAAAAAGGCAGACTCTCCAGACATTAAGAGCATTAAGCATTAAGAACATTTCATCATTCCCAGCTCAAATTTATGAACCAGTTAATTTTCTTACAAGCAAAATATTTGGTGCTAAAAATGCATCAGAGCACTGATGGATATTTAGAACCAAATATTGATATTTTGATGAAAAAGCTTTAATTACATTATTTCTAAAGGCACTTTTACCACACAGATTTATTTTTTTTCATGGGTAGCCGTAGTTTGTGCGGTATAATTTCTTCAATAAACTGAGTTTCATATTTCTGCAACATCCTCTGGCCCTTAAGTTAATTGTAAATAGTGTAAGTTTCATATTTCTGTTAGTAAGAGTTTTATTGCTACTTAAAGCAATAGCAGAAGCATGTAATAACCAAGCACAGTGATTTCCTCTAATACTTATTTTGACACAGGACAATGACATTGTAATGACAGCCTTGTTATTTATGGTGCATTGAAATGATGCTATAATAGTTAATATATGCAATGTATCTCATTTTTGGATGCCTGAAGCTCCTCATTATAAGGATCCTATTTTAGGTATCTCTATTTGTAGCCTTCTGAACAAAGGGGTGGGGGGGGGTGGGGGGGTGTCTTACGAGGAATGATTTGTTCTAGTTCTTAATTACAAGAAGAAGTTAATGAATTGTGGTGGAATGCAGGATGCCGCTCAGTATTTCCAACTCAGAAGCATTGAATTACATTGAATTGGCATGAGACCCAACATCTAAATATTTACTGACAATATCTCCAAATTAGTGATATACTAAAGGAATTTATAAAGATTTCAAACAAACTTCTTTCACATTATTAATATGTTGTCTTGATTATAGAATTCTGAGGTAAATATTGAATTTAATCCATTTTGTAATAAGGCTGTACTAAAACAAAATGTGGGAAAAGTGAAGTGCTGTATATACGTTCTGTATGCACTGTAAAAAACTATCTGTATTATACTGAAGAGTGGTAGCTCCAGTGGTTAAGGCGCTGGGTTACCGATCGTAAGGTCGGGGGTTCAAGCCCCGGTATCACCAAGCTTCCACTCATGGGCCCTTGAACAAGGCCCTTAACACTCTATGCTCCAGGGGCGCCGTATCATGGCCGACCCTGCACTCTGACCCCAGCTTCTAAGCAAGCTGGGATATGCGAAGAACAAATTTCACTGTGCTGTAATGTATATGTGACAAATAAAGGCTATTCTATCTATCTTCATGAGCCATATGTTGACAACCGTTTTATGACTCTCTAAGTAGGAATTTCAAGTAATGAGGGAATTTTCTCTGTTCTTTTTTTTAAGTTAAAGATCGGACTTTTAAAGTTGCAATAATAAAGTATAATATTTTAAACATTCATCAGAAATATATGGTTACAATATTCTGTAAATATGCCTCAGAGGCAAAAGCTTCACTAATGCTCTCTGCTAGGTTCAGTTGTTATCAACATAATACATAATATGGGGGAGAAAAAAAAGCTTCAATGATCTAGGCAACATCCTTATTGTTACAATAGGGACCAAAGAGTGTGAAACTACTGGGCTATTTGATCAAAGTTTAATGAAGTCCAACTTTTGTATATATACTGTAAAAAGCCAGTGTCTCTGCTCAGAACACTTTAGATCTAAAACTGCTTAAAATGTAGACTTTTCTGTGCCTATACAATAATAATAATAACATGTTCCTTGTTCTTAAAGAATTAAAGGCCACGATTTTACAAACACAAATTTCAAGAGTCATTTTGTTTAAACTCAATGAAGCAAATGATGCAAGTCGAAATTAATAATCTGTCGATTTATAGGCTGTAATACATATCAGTTGTACAGTGAATTCTCAAAGTTGTCATGTTGGAATCAAGAAAAATGGGCATAAGAATCGGAGTGACTTTGACGAGAAAACTGTAACGGCTAGTTTACAAGGTCAGAGTTTCTCCAAAGCAAAAGATCCATTGTCTTGTGGGGGGTTAGTACTTATTAAAAGTAATCCAAGAAAAGACCAACAACAAGGTCATGGGCATCCAAGACTTAATGAGTCATGCTTTGATGCACTGCTTTGATCCCACAGAAGAACTACTACAGCACAAATTGCTGGAAGGGGTCTTTTTACTCCATCAGTCCCCCGGTTATGGATGGGTATGGCATCATCAGAATTTCAACTCAATGTTCACCTGACTATATTCAGAAACTATACCACAGGCACATGTTTACAGAAGTTTAACCATGATGAAGGCATGGGAATGCACATTACTATTAACAAGATTTGACTAGCATTGAGATAAAGTGAAAAAACAGGTATATAATATGAAGCTAGTTCAGAAATGTACTTTGCATTAGGTAACAGATGAATGAGAGACAGGGGTGGAGAAAAACATCTGATCTCAAAACCCGTCCACAACTGTACTGAAAATTTGTAAGACTGTGTTGAGACTTGCTATGTTGTATTAGAGAAAGTGGCATTGGCAAAAAGACAGAAGGCAGAGCTGGAGGTGGTAAAGTTGAAGGCGTTGCGATTTTTATTACGATGATGGACATGATTAGAAATTATTTTATTAGAGTAACCATGCAAGTAGGACGTTTTGGAAGCAAGATGAGAGAGGTGTGGATTCGGATAGTTTGGTCATGTGCAGAGGAGGGACATGGAGTATATCAGTCGAAGGGTGGAGCCTTTAGGCAGGAGGAAAAGAGGAAGGCCAAGGAGGAGATTTCTGGATATCATGAGGGAAGACATGGAGGTGCTTCATTTGAAAGAGGCAGATGTGGAGGACAGGGTGGTATGGTGACGGATGATCAGCTGTGGAGACCCCAAACAGAAGCAGTCGAAAGAAGAAATTATATTATATTATATTCAACTCAAGTTGAATTAAGCAAGTTAAGCATTTGGAAATTTGCAGTTAGCCAGCTAGTTTCCTTAACGTCAGCTATGCTACAGCTAGACCAATCACAATCTGTCGCTTTCTCTCTGTCTTTGTCCCAGAGCCTGTCTACTGTTAGAAATTCTCTGCTTTCTCTCTCTCTCTCTTTCTCCCTCTCTCTTTTTTTCTCTCTTTTTCTGGGATATCGTACATTATTCGTGGGCATCAAGCTATCAATATCCAGGAGACACCCAGAACTTCTGGGAGAGGTGGCACATCTGCATGCACACACAGAAAAACACATGTAGTGAAGTCGACTAAACAAATTACATATTCTTTCACACTAGTAGTGAATGGGACATCATTTATATTATATACCGTAGTGGAATGCTGACTCAGCTCAAAAAAGGTTCCGGAGCTACGGAGAGATTAAATCCCAGCACCACCAAGCTGTCACTAACAAGGTCCTTAACCATCTACTGCTCCAGGGGTGCTGCACAATGGCTGACCCTGGGCTGTGTCCCGAGTGTCCTTGCAAGTTGGGATACGCGAAGAAAAACATTGTAATTATACAGTCCAAATGTGTATACTACATACAGAGTAATTACAAAGTGGCTGGATAAAATAAAAAGAAAGAAAAAGTACATTTTACCAAATCGTAAAATAAAAAAAAGGAATAAAAAACGTGTACTAATTTGTAAAACATGCTAACAAACACCCTTACAATGGAAAATATTGTGCTTTATTAATTTTTTTTTTTTTGTTTGGACACAGATCCGGCTTTCTCTTTCCAGACCTGATGAATAATTCCTAGCTGCTGATTTGACACGAGTCCGAAAAAATATATTATTTTATTCCCAAACTAATTTGGGCCTCTGAAATCTGAAGGGTTCCTTGCTAGATTTGAATAATGATGAAACACCCGTCTTGAGTGGCACATCAAACTTTCCCTGCCTCATTTTGTGCTCAAATCAGCACAGAAGTCTCATTAAATGGCCCTGCATTCGGCAAACCCCCGTCCCGACTGGCAAAGGCAGCAAGCAGACAACCTGGAAAATAACCACTCAAAATAACAGAGAAGTAGTCTGGAGTTCTGGCAACGTTCTCTCTCTCTCTCTCTCTTTCTATTTCTCTCTCCTACTTTCTTTCGGAGTCAGTCTCCGCAGCTTGTGAGACGATATGCGTTATTCTGACACAAATGAGGTGTGTGGATATATTACAGTGTGTACGCAGCAACTCTTCCAATTACCTGCATTGTATGAACAAATGGGAGATCTTATTCATCATGTTCAGTTCGATTCAAAGGAGGTTTATTGGCTTGTAAATAGTGGCAAAAAACAGTAATGATGACGCAACAGCAGTAACGTTAGGAACAGCATTTTAAACTATGTTTTCATATATTTCATATACATTTATTAAAACACATTATTGTATTAGAGTGACATAATGTCTAGATGAATTCACTATGGTATCGTATGGGCTGCATTCAAAATTTGCGGAATTTCCGAACTCGTGGGGGGTTTTAGAACGTAACCCCTGCAAATTCAGGGGGACTCACTGTATAGAGACATAAAGAATATATATACAGCATAAATAGATTTTTACTGTATACAAGTATACCTGACTTACGATGACCCCATAGTAACTTGAAAGTCGAGACGAATAGTGATAAATATAGGTTAGTATATTGTAATTTGGTAATAATTCAAGCAAAACAGAGCATTTTACAGTAATGTAACATATAAATGTTACAGTGTACATGTATGTGGCAGTGGATGCGTGAACGAAACAGATTTGTAGCTGATAAGATCAATCAGTGTGCTCTGTACTAATGTCTGAAAAAACTAAAAAAACATAAAAATACGCTCTTTAACACCAACCATGCCAAACACTGCCCAGAATGGGTCATCTCACAAGGTGAGAGCCGTACATCATGGCAGCATCCCATCGTATCATACCGCATATACGTGATGCCACGTGAAATATATTTTACAATTTTGTCGTATCGCAATTGTCACTGTAGGATCTGAAAAACTTAAGTTGAACCATTGTAACTCATGGACTACCTGAACAGAGAAGGGAGCGCACCTCTGTCTTAATGCCTCAGCAATGGCAAATGCAGACATGTTCCAGAGATTTTGTGGATTTCATAAAGCTTATCTGCTTTTGCATATTGGCCAACAAGTGTACATTTGGCCCACTGCTGCATTAACTATGTATAACAGGTGTAGGAAGTGTTATATTCATTTCATATGTAGAATTACACAAAAGAGAAAAAAATGTCATAGGTGTAATTGATTGGCCTGTCTGTATGTATGCATCTTTCCCTTTAAATTTCTGACTGCGGTGTTAATCTTAACTTCCTGCCTTTGCACCTCCTCTTCCTTTTTGTCTATATGGGAGATGTAGGTTCCTAATGAGCTCTCATTAATCTTTGTCTTAAAAATCACTTTTATGCTTAAATCGTCCATTCAAATGATATCTGTGATATTATTTCCCATGAATATTTGATCTTTTTTATTTTTCACGAAGTTCTTGAACTTGTGGTAATTGCACATTTACCTTAAGGAAACAAAAAACCCTCTCTTTTTGTCTAATCAGGTATGTTGTTTTGTTACTAATGCTGTTAAAAGGAATTTGTTGCCTGAATGTTTTCTCCCTGCCCCTATAGGGGAATAAACAAGTTGTGGCAAATTCACACACTGTAATAAAATACTCTTTGTGTCTCATCAAGTTAATTGCAGAGTCGGCCCATCAGCAAACATCTGTTTATTTATTCCACGAAAAACACAGCAGATAAAGACCAGTTGCATATGGAGACTCAAAAGTGATACCCAAACAAATAAAATTCCTACATAGAAGAGGAAAAGAGAAATAAAATGCAAGACAAAAAATGAATCATACAAGTGTCTTTATTTTTAGACCTAAATGCTTCCATGGACACGTAATTTGGAACAGCCAATCACACCCTTGGTAGTGCAGCCCATTTGCCATGATTATGACACATTGAGCAATTCATCTCCAAGTTTTTTGTTGCTCTGCAGTTACATCAGATGGTACATGGAAGCCAGGTGAACTTCATCATGAAGTACATAAAGTATTTTAATGTTGAATCTCATGCAGAGAGCTCGTTATTCGAAGAACTCAGAGTTGGGGTTCGGCACGCATAGTGATGATTTACAGAAATATGTACATCCATATGAAATTACTGGAAGCTTTTTAAACCCGATTCGGCATTACAAATCAAATGCTCCTAATTTAATGTCCCCAAAAGTGCAAACATGAGCATTACAGACATTTTGATACAAGTGAATAATACAAACCGGAGTGTTTAGGTTTATGTTCATTTTGCTTTAGAATATACAGATTTAGACAAAAGTGTTGGTACCCATAGGAAAAAAATACACCAACCAGGAAAACATTTATGTCCACAGATCAGCCATAACATTATGACCACCTGCCTAATATTGTGTTGGTCCTCCTTTTGCTGCACGGGCATCATAAAGTAGTCAATTCTGCATGAGTGTCATAAAGTCCTCCACAATTTTATCAACTACCTCCATTGTTGGAAACATTCCGCAAAAAATTGTCTATTACTAGCATTTCCTCCTCTTGGCTGATGACTGTGAGTGACTTCACTTGCCAACACAAACATGTCCAATATTATGAGCCCACCGCTGACACTTGATTGACAGCTTTACACGCAAGCCATCGGAAATAAAAATGTAAAGAAAAACATACAAGGCTTTGGGAATTGAAATGCAAAATTCCATTTGAGTTTTGGCAGGCTCCACACAGAAAATAAAAAGGCAAACATGGTAATTAATATTGGAATTTAAATATGACATGTTTATAACTAGTAAGACACGGGAAATACAGTTGCGAATGGAATTTGCTTTTTCATTAGAAATTTGTCCAGAATATCCTTCCGTACTGATCTGAATCTTTCCGACATCTATGAAAAGGGTTGAAGCATGCAGTCAGGTCAAGTCATCCTTCAAACCCGAGATCGCTAGAACAATGTGCTCATGAAGAGTGGACCAGACTACAGGGAGTGCAGAATTATTAGGCAAATGAGTATTTTGACCACATCATCCTCGTTATGCATGTTGTCTTACTCCAAGCTGTATAGGCTGGAAAGCCTACTACCAATTAAGCATATTAGGCGATGTGCATCTCTGTAATAAGAAGGGGTGTGGTCTAATGACATCAACACCCTATATCAGGTGTGCATAATTATTAGGCAACTTCCTTTCCTTTGGCAAAATGGGTCAAAAGAAGGACTTGACAGGCTCAGAAAAGTCAAAAATAGTGAGATATATTGCAGAGGGATGCAGCAGTCTTAAAATAGCCAAGCTTCTGAAGCGTGATCATCAAACAATCAAGCGTTTCATTCAAAATACTCAACAGGGTCGCAAGAAGCGTGTGGAAAAACCAAGGCGCAAAATAACTGCCCGTGAACTGAGAAAAGTCAAGCGTGCAGCTGCCAAGATGCCACTTGCCACCAGTTTGGCCATATTTCAGAGCTGCAACATCACTGGAGTGCCCAAAAGCACAAGGTGTGCAATACTCAGAGACATGGCCAAGGTAAGAAAGCCAGAAAGTCGACCACCACTGAACAAGACACACAAGCTGAAACGTCAAGACTGGGCCAAGAAATATCTCAAGACTGATTTTTCTAAGGTTTTATGGACTGATGAAATGAGAGTGAGTCTTGATGGGCCAGATGGATGGGCCCGTGGCTGGATTGGTAAAGGGCAGAGAGCTCCAGTCCGACTCAGACGCCAGCAAGGTGGAGGTGGAGTACTGGTTTGGGCTGGTATCATCAAAGATGAGCTTGTGGGGCCTTTTCGGGTTGAGGATGGAGTCAAGCTGAACTCCCAGTCCTACTGCCAGTTTCTGGAAGACACCTTCTTCAAGCAGTGGTACAGGAAGAAGTCTGCATCCTTCAAGAAAAACATGATTTTCATGCAGGACAATGCTCCATCACACACATCCAAGTACTCCACAGCGTGGCTGGCAAGAAAGGGTATAAAAGAAGAAAATCTAATGATATGGCCTCCTTGTTCACCTGATCTGAACCCCATTGAGAACCTGTGGTCCATCATCAAATGTGCGATTTACAAGGAGGGAAAACAGTACACCTCTCTGAACAGTGTCTGGGAGGCTGTGGTTGCTGCTGCACGCAATGTTGATGGTGAACAGATCAAAACACCGACAGAATCCATGGATGGCAGGCTTTTGAGTGTCCTTGCAAAGAAAGGTGGCTATATTGGTCACTGATTTGTTTTTGTTTGGTTTTTGAATGTCAGAAATGTATATTTGTGAATGTTGAGATGTTATATTGGTTTCACTGGTAAAAATAAATAATTGAAATGGGTATAAATTTGTTTTTTGTTAAGTTGCCTAATAATTATGCACAGTAATAGTCACCTGCACACACAGATATCCCCCTAAAATAGCTAAAACTAAAAACTACTTCCAAAAATATTCAGCTTTGATATTAATGAGTTTTTTGTGTTCATTGAGAACATGGTTGTTGTTCAAATTAAATCCTCAAATAAAATTAATCCTCAAAAATACAACTTGCCTAATAATTCTGCACTCCCTGTATATGCTGACAGATGCAGAGAAGTTTCATTTGAGAGCTTTTATTTGAGAGAAATTGCTTGTTTCCTGGGATTGCCTCCATAGTTTAAGGGTCCCATACCTTTTTTGTGTATGCAATTTTTATTTGTTTTATTATTTCACATATTGTGTTCAATTAACAACCAAAAGCAAAGTCTGGTTTAAATTCTATCTAGAATAAAAATAGTGGACACCAATTACTTTTGTCCTATTGAAAGCTATTTCTCCTTTTTTAAAGAAGGAATACCAACAAATTTGTGCTAATTTTTATCTACAGACCGCTTGACCAAAACCTGGAATTTTTCAAAGATGGGTTCTGCAAACATACCGAGGATCTGATAAGAAAACTGCATCCACAGTGCAATATTTAGACCTAAAACTTTAATTTACTTAATTTAGAACTAACACAAGTATTTTTTGTCTTGCTTTTATTTTTTTATATATAGAACAGTTGCATTTATTGGCAAATTACTGTGGTATCTTTTTTTTTTTCCAATGTCCTCCTATCTTGCAAAAATAATCTATTTGGTGGATTGGCTGCACTAAATTGCCACTAGTTCTAATTTGTATGTATAGGGTTTCAGGTGGGGTGTATTCCCTGCCCCATGCCAAAGCATTCCAGGAATTAATTCCAGATCTACAATCCTTAAAAAAGCAGATTCCATGAAAGAATGAACAAATGTTTGTCATTCAGCAGATTGACCAAAATCATGGAGCTACACGTTTGATATCTAATGAACTCCGCCCATTTTTTTGGTTCTACAGAGCTTCAAGGGATGCAAAGGTATCATTTCAGAGGATCCCAAAACAGATGGGTTGAGAGGGGACGGGAAAAGAGGGAGGGATGAATAGAGGCCTGGCACACGGATAGAGAAGCTGGGATGTCATATACAGAGCTAAGTGACAGCCACCAGAACGCTGGTTCTATTGCCTCAATATGGCATGCTGGCCGAAGCTGTCATGTGCACCATGTCTGGCTGTCTTTATTTTGGAAGAATTAATTTTTCGATCAATGTTACCCCTCTGCATACACACGTGGCATCATTTCGAATCAGTCCCAGCACATGTGCACTCGAGAATGCCAAAGCTTGGCATGTACTTTCTAAAAGGATATGCCTTAATGATATGCCAAGTGTGAAAAAAAGAAGCTATCCTGAACAGATGTTTGAGTATTTCATAAGACTCTGAAAGGAATGGCGTGCATTAATATAAATTAATATTTTGCAAGTAGGTTTTTTTGAGCGCATTTTTTTTTTATTAGTTTGAATATATGTATTTCTTATACCCGATGTTGACCCAGACCTTCTCTGACGCAACGTACGCTAATTTTTTGAGCTCGCAGAGTATTGTGCTAACAAGCCCGAGCCAGGATTTCGCAGGGGAAAACACCCGACGGTTCCCGTTTTTTAATCAGCACTCTGGCATCTCATCATCCAGTGCTTCCTGTGAACGCAACTCTTCAGCTTAATCAGAAACGAACAAAAGGGAAGCAAATGGGGACTCGATCAGAGGAAAAAATGTCACACACACACAGGCATTGACGAATGGAAAATGGCAAGAGTACACAGTGAAGCACTGAGCGCTGTTGCATTTAAGCTTATATTAAGACGTTATTTTAAGTACATTCCGTGCCAGTTTCAGTGATGTATAAAACAATCATGGCAGATGTTCTTTAGGCTGATCTGATTGGATAAAAAATAAATCACTCTGTTGCAGAGGCTCTGAATAAATTGTTGGATTCTCAGCCCTCATTACAGACTCGTCCTGTTGAGAACGCTGCGTTTGTGGATGGGTTGAGACCTGATGAGCTCAGAAGCCTATTTTTGTCACCTTGACTTTAAATAAACGTGTTCTCATTACTGAACATCCTGTTTGTATATTACAAAAAAAATCCCTTTTGATAATACTTTTCGAAAAACATTGTGTTTTGTAGCTAAAATTATTTCCACCTACTATTGCATCAGTATCGGTGTCAGGATATTGAGTCAGAGGCAGACGCATGTGCAGACGAAGCTTTTGAGCAATATGAGAAGTACAAATACACAAAACAAATCAGAGGAACATACAAACTAGGCAATATAAAAAAACATAACACACAATAACAAAAATATGAACATTGCATATGCTAGAGCATAAAGCTTTAAGCTTAAATATTCATGCTAATTAAACGTTGACTTGACTTAGGTGCGTCTGATTGTATGATGTGTTGGGGCTGATGGGTAATGTAGTCATAGCAGACTGCTGTTTAGTAAAAAAAAAAATTTTATTCCTTCGTTTATCGCGGTAGTTACGTGCCAAAACCGATCGCGAAAAACGTATTTCGACGATAAATGGACGCCACGCCAAAAATGCTTCTTTTTTTTGTTTGTTTAAGCCACAAATAATCCTCCCACACACTTTAAACATACACACAATCAGTTGCAAGAATATAGCGAGATGAATTTTGTGTAAATATGTAGAAATATCACATTTATAGTGAGTACTGTAGCGTAGCCCATGCATAGTTTCTCTGCTCGTTTATTGGTTGTAGTATCCTTCTTCTTCTACTTTCGGCTGCTTCCATTAGGGGTCACCACAGCGGATCATCCGTCTCCATACCACCCTGTCCTCTACCTGCCTCTATCTGCCTCTTTCACACCAACTACCTGTATGTCTTCCCTCACCACATCCATGAACTTTATTCATCATGAAATGTATTCATCATATTCAACAATTAGTCCCAATTTATGGTTAAAGTAACCTCTCTTTGTTCCACTAGGTTTTGCAAGGTGGCTGTGGAGATTTGTGTTCATTCAGCCCCAAGGGTATTAGTAATATCAGGTACTGATGTAGGTGAGGTGAGGAGGTTTGGAGTGCAGTCAGGAGTTCCAGTTCATTCCAAAAGGCTTCAACGGGGTTGAGGTAAGAGTTCTATAGAAGACACTTAAGCTCTTCCACTCCAAACCATGTAAACCATATCTTCATGAAGCTGGATTTGTGCACAGCAGTTGTGTCATTCAAGTGAAGGGAATATTTTATGCTAGTCCATTGAAAGATATCCTGTACGATTCTGTGCCTTCATCCTTGTGGTAATAGTTCAAGGAAGAACCTGGCTGGAAAAGTCAGGTGTCCCAATATGTTTGCCAATCGTGGAATAGCCAAAGAGTGCACAAAAATTAGCACAATCAAAAAAAGATTAAACAAACTGAATGAAGTGATTCATTGATCAGTTGTCTACAGCGAAGTATGCTTTTGCTCTGCCAAAAAAACATCACAGAAAGTAAATATCAAAAGTTATAATAGTTTAGAGCGGTCTAATTAAAAATCTGAATTCTAAATGTTTTTCTTTTGAAAACATGACTGTAGTTGCAACTAGCAGCTATTTTCTCATTGTCTGGTCTGGGAAAGCAGTACTGGCTTTCCATCGGTTTAAAGATGAAGAAGCTCTCCATAGAAGGCGACCCAAATGGCTGAAATGAGGTGGATTATGCCTGGCTTGTTGATCTATTCAAGCTTTAAATAGATTGACATAGAAATGGCATAGAAAAAGTATTGGTTAGCATTAATGATAGATTAATGCCATCAGTATTTATGTTACAGGCTTTTTAGACATGCTTAAGTTTGGCTATTTGACAACAATAGGCTGATTTTAATTTATGGCATTTGGCAGATGCCCAGCTATGGAGTAAAGAGCCTTTTTCAGGGGCCCAGTAGTGGCAGCTTGGTGTGGCTGGGATTTTAATTTGTGATTTTTGGAGCCAAAGCCCAAGCTACCAGCTCCCCTGATTGAATGTGCAGCCTGGAAAGAAGTCATTTTCCATAAAACCATTGTTGGTGCTTGAAGAACAACACTAGTGTTCATTAAGACATATAATGATGTGTATGCGAAACATTACAAATGCTCTTAAATAAAAAGAAGGGTCTTTTTTCTTCCGGGTGAAAGCATCTTTGAACTTAAATTTGAATTGATAACAGACTATACACACACACACACACACACACACACACACACACACACACACACACAAAACCATAGTGTTCCCTTCAACACTATTTACAACATTATTACTGCTACCCCAAGTATATAAAAACCTAACCACAGTTCCAGACCTCTGTGGTCTCTTATGTAGTTGCAGACACTCAGTATGCAGCACTGAAGCCATAGCCAGGCCGTTCTTGGTTTAAATCCTGCCTCGCATTGATCCCCCAGCGTTACTGAACCATTGTGTAAGCGCACAAAGCCTGAGACATAAATCAAGGACTAAGCACGACAACTTTCTCTCTCGGAAGGATGAGCGAGGGAGGACATTCGGGCTCGGATGAAGATAGAGAGGTGAAGAATTGGGTAATAAAGCAACACAATAAAATTCCGCCTTACTAGGAGGGTATTATTAACGGCGAAGCTTCGGTTTTAACCCTACACCTTTTGAACCACCAGGGCAAACCTTTTCCACTTTTTGTTCAAAGTAGGCAAAGTATTGTTTTCTCAATCTCTTTAAAATCGGCAGTTGTGGTTTATTGTTAAGATTACGGTTCTGGGTTATTCTGGTGATCATACCAAAAGTCCCAGGTTGGAGGGCGAATCACAATATGTGAATGACACATTTCTGGTAGTGGTTACATCACTTTGTCTAGGTGACTCATGAAACTAGTGCCTCAGGGCATGTGAGCCAACAGAAAAAAAAGAAGACGTTCCGAAAGAAGGTGGTCTCACGGGTTGATAAAAAACATGGAGGAGCTGCTACTGTAATTTTTTCGTCACCTAAAAGTTTTCATACAGTTGCTGGACTCAAATCTGGGAAAAAGTGTTACACCTATGTTGTCAGTAATTATGCAAAACGATGGAATGTGTTTTTTATAGTTGAATATAAAGCTTACAGGACAAAACTACATGTGGTGTAATGTGATCCATTTATAGTGTTCATCCATCCTTAGTAACTGCCTGGGCAGGGCTGTTGTGATACATACCAGTTACTAGTAATCAGTACTAGTGCATTTATAATGTATTTTGGGATATAGGACCAGGTTTGCTGATCCAAATCTTGCCATTGTGGATCACTTAAGAAAAGTGATGTATAATTATAGGGCTCAGTGGATTAGATGTTGGACTTCTGATCAGAAAGTTATGGGTCCCTCTGGAGAAGGGTGTCTGCCAAATGCTATAAAGGTAATCATTAATATGAACTTGTTATTCAACCAATAAGAATCCAGGAATCTTTATGTTAAACATCGAGACTCTTTTCTGATCTGGCACCAAGGTGGTGGAATGAATTCCTGTAGATGTCCGAACAGCTGAGACACTGCCTATCTTTAAATGAAGGGTTTTTCGGAAACACTTGAACTAGCACATATTTATGTTTATTTTATAAAAAATATGTATTATAATTCCTTCCAACAGAGTTTTACGCTGGTGGGATCCTAAGTTTGCAATCTTGTGATCTATTTTTGATTGATTCATTGATAGGGACTTGTATGTCGCTCTCAATAAGGATGTAAATGTAAATGTTGTGTCAAGCTATCATTAAAAAAAAGTCTAAAATGTAAAAGTCATAGATGCCAGTTGAAAAAACGAAATTAACACGACTCTGTAATGCATGTCAACTAAACACGTGACTAGAATTTGCAAAAAGACAAAATATCAAATAAAAGACATAACATAGGGCTCAACTCCAAACAGGTGCACACATCAGGGAAACAAACAAATAAAAAGACAAGGACCGAGACAGCGCAGAAACCAAAACAAAGGCATGCTGCCATAACTAACAAACAAGGACTGATAGACCTAGGAAGTGAGTTTCATGCTTAAAATGGGAATTTAAGACAAGCAAATATGGAGTGTCATGTTGCAATCCTAGTGATGTGCACTAGTGTACATTTATTTGGATATAAATGTACACTAGTGCACATCACTAGGATTGCAACATGACACTCCATATTTTTTGTAAGAATATTCTTGAATATCACACCATTAAACGTGTTTTTATTTATGCTTTTAACACACCCATCTTCCTAGATGTTCTTGTTAGCCCTGTTAGCACATAAATTCTATTGTTTGATGTTGTTTCCATTACAATACAAAACCTTTGGCATCAACTGCTAACATTCAGCACGCTAGAAAGAAAGCGTACATCCCCAACTCTGTTGTTTTCAAAAGCAAGTTGCGGTTTATCTCTAGAGGACCATCTGCAGCACATTTACTATTGAAGCAGTTCAGAAAAAAAAGCTATAAAATCACCATTATGGTGTGACTTGAGCAGATATGGAATTCATTAGAGGGAGAGAAAAAAAACGCACATTAGATCGGGATAGTATGCATGTTTTCTTTTCCTTTTACTTGGTTATCTTCAGCTTTGCTCAGTGGGAAACTCATTAGCTCCTCGTGCTGGCAGAGGAAATAAAAACTGGCACATTTTGTCTCCACTTCTGTGAAAATTAATTAGAGAAAGCAGACACCATTGCTGATGTGCCATGCTGTATTCTGACAGCCTTTTTTTTTTTCCTCCCTGCCATTGTTTTCCCTTTAATAACACTCCCTGCATTTGAGGGATTGAAGTATCGATCCACTCAGATCTGTTCAAAATTCTGGATTAAATTGGCTTGTCTCTGGGTTTTGCTGGTCATGCTTTAAAACAACAACAAAAAAAAACTATTTACCATGTTGTATTGAATTTGGTGTTTTGGTGCATTGGTCCGTACTGTTCACCCTCCTTATCTCAAGCATGTCCACCAAGAGAAAATTACTCCCGTTATCTTAGATCCATTTTTTATATATATAATTATCTAATCATTTACAGAGAACCACATCAACCTCATATGATGGTACATTAGATCTCTATGCTTTGTAATATACCACAGCAATATCTATGTAATAGATATACAGCATATCTCTCCCAAATCATAATCACACACTAGATATGATCTGTAATGAGTCCTCGGTTCTTCGTTTTAAGTAGAACCAAAACAGGATGTATGGCCTGCACAAGTAATACATCTACAGGAATGATATCTTTCATTACAATATTAAATATTGATGCTTTGATTCAGAAACCTTAAACTCAGAGTACCGTCTCTGAGTCCCTTTAGTCAATGCATGTCCTGCCCCAATCACTATCATCTTTTCTTTCTCTGATTGAGAGCAGAGTGGCTTATTGAACTTTGGCTAGAACACCAGAGGGAGATGATGCCCTCTTATAACAGAGGTGATTGGGAGCTGTGTTTTTTTTTTTTTTTCCCCTTCAGGTGATTCAGGACTGGAATAGGAGCGTCTCGCTGATATAAAACATTGATCAGCATTGATTTTGTGTGTCTGTGTGTACGCTGGGCTCTCCATCTCCTTTCGCTAGCCCTCCTTCTCCTGATATCTTGCCAGGCTAACAAAACAATGTTTACATCCATGTGTCCTTGTGGGCGGCATTTTACCAGAGCGGAGAGTAGTGGGAAAATCTATATAAGAGGAAAAAAATGTGGGTACTGGACAAGAAAAAAAGGAGATTCAAGGAGATTCCTTCTTTGTTCAGTGACCTGAGGATTTCTTTTGATAAAAAAAGAATGAAGTCTGTTAAAGACAAGTGATAGGAGTTCAGTGGATGTGCCATACCTTAGATCTATGCATCATCATAATGAACATTATAGGATTTTATAGCAGTCCATATATATATATATGCAGGACCATTAAGTCCTGTCTTGGGACTTCTCATCACTACATAAGGCAACTGGAGCAGTTCCATCGCAGTGCTAAAGCAGTGTGCGAATGCAAAATTGCCCTGTTACAGTGCACTTAGCTGGCCTCACATCTCTCAAAGCACACCTGAGAGACACGGAGGCCATGGGGCTGAAAATCCCATCAAGCCATAGTTCCAGGTCCACGCACAAGAAAGATGAAGCATGCTAGCTCATCAAGGGACATGGCCAAGCCCTAACAAGTCTTGCTCTTTTTTCTCCTCTCTGAGTCCTTCACTCACGATTTCTACACCTCCATCCACGGGAGCAAGGCATGCCCAACAAGCCAGAACCCGCTGTTTGAGACCCCTGGGTCTGTCCCTCTGCTTGCTAAATAAAGGAGCCAACTGCCTGATTGATAGACCCTCGCTAGTCTCTGCCCCTTTCACGTTTCTTACTTTATTGCCTTAAATAGGAAATCTTCTCTGGCCTGGACGGTTTTGGCACTCGTTAAATGTCCTGCTTGATGGATGGCTCCAATTTTTGGCCAAATCCAGATGAGTCACGTAAGCGGCCGCTCCCATTTCTGTCGCTTCCTCGGGTAAATCCCTGGTACCCATGTGGACAGCCATGTTCTAAAGCAGCATCAATCACCCCAAGGCCGCACACTTTTTCAGCCATAGCATCATGCTTAGGTATGCGCTGTCCTTATTCCACATCCCTAAAATAATAAAAAAAAAGCTTTTCACAAGCAGTCCTCTGGTCTTGTGTCTCCCTGGCAACAGAGCTCTGCTTATTTATCTCTTATTCGTTTTAGGGTTATTTATAGGCAAGTCTATCATCCCCCCAAGGTCTGTACCAACCCCAGTGCTGACAGATGCCGCCATAGCCCAAATAAGTAGCACGTGCCTCGCAGCATAGTGCTCAGACAGAAAGACATCGTCTGGAGGCCGCCGAGGCCTGAGCTTTGTCAGTCTGGCGCTGTGGGAGACAGGCGGGTGAAAAAGCTAAGCAGGTGCAGGCCCACAGTCTCTGGTGTGTCAGGTTCATTTGTTACTCAGTGAAGACAGACACACTCCAGCCAGACATGGCTTGACTCTTGCAGATGGGAGGTCATTCAGTAAAACCTAAATAAGAAAGGTACGGATTTGAATATGAATAATTGGAATGATGAGCCTGACTGAACTTCAAAATAACGTCTGTAGAAATGACTACATATTTTTTTCATTTGTATGCATTCTTTGACTTTTTAGATGTCCCTTGCAAGACTTGCCCCACCGTTGCGGCCTCGCAGTTTGAGTTTGTCTAAATGCATAAAACATGACAAGGTGAGGGTCGAAAAGTGTTTTAAGGTGCTGAGACCCCATCACTTGTAGAAACGGTGTCTGCGATATGAGATTGCCCCAGGTTGATCTATTAGAACAGCTGCGTCTTCATAACCGGGTGGTTCCCAGCAGCAGTTCCGGCTATTACCAAGCTCATTAATTAGCTACTACTTTAATGCCTTCTTTTGGCCATGGCTATCAATTAAAAACAGGATATAAAGTCAAATCGGATCAACGATCATAATGGCATCGACTTGTCCAACCAGGAGATCAGGTTCGACTTCAACTGGTTCCTCTCAGACGCATAAATTTTATATACATAAAAGGCCATCGTGCAAAATTGCATGGACTCTTCGTATCCACTTCACCCATAAGTGGACTGTTTCCATGAAAAAAAGGCTTAATGAAGGCTCCTGAGAAATGGTGCTCATCATTTAATGAACATTTTTATTACATGGTCTTTTATAGTAGTTATACATAATGTTCTGATTTGATACATGATGTGACAATGTATTGAAGTACCAATAATGAAAAATTGAATGTGAATGCAAATAGGGCGGCAGGTCAGGATTGCCACCTGTTGAAATTCGATCCTGAGCTTGAATTACTCGGAAGTTTCATAGATTTTATAGGTTTTCCAGAGGAAACTATGTCGGTAGGTGCATTTGATAGACCAGAGTTGACCCAAAACGTGAATGATACCTAGTGATGGATGGGCATCCCATACAGGGTTTTCTCTGACCCAGTGCTAGTTGATCTACTGCAAGTCTGACGCATGACAAACAATAAAGATTGTACAGTATATAGACACAAAGCCTCAATGTATCAAGAATTTTGTAAGTTTTACTTAAGTTAAAAAGCAAAAAAGCAAATACAAAAGCTCATTTAAATCAGTTTATTGACAGTTAAGGTTTTAGTCATTAATACTCGTGAAGATCAAAATTGAACAATTATAATAATATATAATATACTTACGTGCTTCAATTCGCTGAAAAATCCGGATAAACTCATTTGTTTGTGATCAGTGATCAGGCTGGTTGCATGAAATGTCTAATTAAATAAAACATTGCAGCTCATTATCTTTGGTTCATTCATAAGAGCCATTTATTGCCATTATTTACAGGTGTAAAGTTCTTATATGTCACCACCTTGAAGTAACGCTGCTGTAAATCGGTTAAGTAAACTAATTAAATGTATATTTTATACATTGGGATAACAGTGCTGGGGTGGCAGATGGGATGGCATTGCTTTTTTATAGGGGGGAAGTTGCCACCCCGTGCCACTCCGTTAGGTCCCCCCCGTCTGAAACCCAAGTCTTTGTGGTTCTCTAAATAAAAAAAATAAAAAAACATGCCCTGAAGGTACTTGCAGTTATTTTATCAAAACAAAAAAATACACAGTTCTCAGGTGACATCATTCAGTGTCAAGAAGATGAACAATATTCTTCGTATCTGGACTTGAAAAAAATACACAAGGCTGTAGTTCAGTGATGAGAAGGAAAACAAAAAAACCATCAAAACAGATCTCTTTTTCATCCTTCCCATCTCACACTGCACTTAACCTTGTCTCTTGTCTCTGGTCTGCAACAAATTGCTTCCTCCCGGTTGTGATTTTGTACTGCGCCGCTCATATGAATAGCTTTAAAGGCCCAGTTGGGGATTGCAGCAATTGGCAGGGAGTTTCTGATACTACAGATTTCTTTTGTTTGTCTGTTTGTTTTAGGGCATTTGATTAAATATTAAAAATAAAAATTATAATTATAATAAAAATCCTGTGAAAAAAGAGAAAATCATACAATTATGTATAGTTTATTGCAACTGTAATCCAATTAAACTAAAGTACACATGTGTGTGTTTGCAGTCAGAGCATTTCAGTTCATCCCAGAGCAGTTCCAAAGATTTTTTTCTTTCTGCTGACTGGGCAGGCCTTTCCATGATAGATAACACTCCAGCTGAATGTTAGCTCTAAAATAATGCTTACAGTGCTTAACTTATTGTTTGAATCATATATATAATGAAGTTGGTTCCAATTAGCTGCAGTTCAGAAGGAATTGCATGGCGTTGTATGAAATGGCAGCCATGTTGGTTTAGTATTTTTTTCATCCTCATGTCTCTTTATATGGACAACAGCATTAGGTTACCTGTCTTTTCCAGCCACGTGTGTTTTTTTCCCCAAACTGTTACCACCAAGTAGGAGGCAAACAATTGTATAGGATGTCTCTGGATGCGGTAGCATTATATTTTCCCTTCACTTTAACTCCCAAACCTGTTACAACAAGACGATGCCCCTGTGCACAAAGCCAGCCTCATCAAAACATGGGTTAGAGGTAAAGATCTTTAATGGCCTGCATTAGAACTCTGGAAATGGGTTGGAGTGGAAGATCTTTAGTGGCCTGCTATAGAGATCTGACCTCAGCCTTACTGAGGACTTTTGGGATGAATGGAACGCTGATTGCATCCTAGGACTCCTCACCCTACATCGGTAACTAACACCCTTGTGGCAGAATTGACTCTCAAAAAATTGTAAACGGAGACTAAATGTGGAATGGCATGTTTAAAAATGGTAAACTGTGGAAATTGATGCCTACAGTATAGACACCGAGTCCACATATATAGAAAACATCCACAAATTCTTCCATGCCTATAGAAAACAAATGCATAAATATCGAATATGAATCATAAACCATTGATAGCAATTTCCCACCCATAGAAAATGACTCCTTAACTATAGAATTTGTATCTACACATAAAAATCAATCCAGGCCTATATAAAATGATCCATGCATATTGCATACAAAAAAATTGCATACAGTTAATACACACTTAATCTACAGCTATTGAAAATTAATCCACACCATGCAAATTGAATCCACAGCTATGGAAAACAAATACACACCTATAAAATAATTAATTAACACCTAAAGCAAACGATACGACAGCTTTCGAAAATCATTTAACGCTTAAAAAAATGAATTCACAACAATAGACAATTATATATATATATATATACACACTGAAAAAACCCGAGCTAAAATCTTTCCTGATTAGGCATGAAGACACAATAACCAGAGACATGGTGCTTCATCATTAAAGGAGTTGACGGACGCCAAAATGGCAATCTGCTTTGATTCCTGTTCACACACTGCATTATGACAAGTGGACTTTTGGAGATCTGTACCCACTGTGTCCTCACGGGGGAGAGCTAGTGCGTTCCCGAAAGAGCTGTCAGCAAGTAAGGGCCAGATACACTCTCACTCACACATACACATGCACACAAACACACCTGGGATGGGGGTCTTGATTTAGCCTGGCACACATACACAACAACTGGCATTTCTCTAGTGCAGATGGGCACACAGGTGGGCATCCGGCAGCGCAGGAGGGAGAGAGGGAAGGTGGGGGTATCTGCCAGGTTTGTGTCCTCCTTGTTGCTCAGAGTATGCATTCCTCTATTTTTTCTATTGATCACATCTGGGCTAAGGGCCACACTACTACGATGGTCAACGTGAAGCTGCACTGCCATCTAAAGGACGTTTGTCTTGTTGCTTTGCTTCTTATTTCAAGATTATTCCAGGCCCATTGCTCTCAAATTGGAGTCTTGGAGGTCGTTGATAGTGTTGTTCGGGTGGCAATTATTATTATGTATAAAGATTGATATGGTTATTATTTATCATAGTCTGGACAGAGGAAAGGGGTGAATCTAAATAAAAAAAGTCTGAAGAATACTTGTAACCCATTCATTCATACGATTTTCCTTTTTTTTTTTTTAGATCTCAACACTTAAAAGCTCTTTAATGGGACTTTGTTTAATGGGACACTTCACAGATCAAGATCTTCAGTTGCAATGTTCACATTTACAGAATGGGAATTTTAAAAAGTGATTTGATGTTGACTGTGGCAATGTCGTTGAAGCCAAACAGACTAGTTCAAGTATACATCTGTATATAACCCACCCCTGGTTACATGCTAACTGCATTTTTTGACTCTGTAAATGTACTTTGCACAGTGACAATATGTTGAATCCAATCTAATCTCATCTAATCTAATACATGTTCTGCTTTTTTAGTACAGTAAGTCGTACATCAAACTATGAAAATTTAAAAAAACAAAAACGTCCTGTATGCTTTAGTTCTGTAGGTGAAAATATGCCCTGAATAGTCAGACTGGTTTGAGGTGACGGGAAAGCTATGGAAACTCAATTAATCACTCTTTACAACTAAGCAGAAACGCATAATACATTGAACCTTGAAGCGGATCAGCTACAATAGGCAGAAGGCCACCGAGTTATTTTCCTGACAGCCAAGAAGATGAATCTGCTACAGTGGGAACACAGAAAAAGTTTTTTTTTTTTGTTTTTTTTTTCAAAAGCAAATGGATTGCACATTTGTAGAAATGGACAGCAGAAAAAAATCTTCTATTATGGTTATAAACTATAATAGAAATTGAGGATTAGGACAGTAGTAAGTATAAAAAAAACATTTATGAACAATGAAAAACAATTTATGAACAATTACATATAAATATAAAATTATATATTAATTATATAAATTTTATTATTTTCATATTAAAAAAATAATAAAATTGTAATTATTATATTAATTATATTATTATATATTATAAGTAACATAATTATACAACTAAGACTTGCATTTCAGTGTGATGAAATTGTGCAGTTAAAAGCACAGACACTGAGAATGGCATATATGTATAGAGTATGAATATGGTTATTAGATATTAATTGTATCATGTAACATATCTGCCACAAATGAACCCCTTATAAATAAGCTCAAAACCAAAAGCAGAGAAATGTCCACATCTGCCCACTCTCATTTAACAGACTCCGCTAATGCGAGCGTAATCTGTAAGCGGTCATTTTCGAACGCGATTAAAAGACCGTCTGTTACTCGGGTCTTTCAATAATACACAATATCATTGCAGGGCAGCAAAGCTACAAATAGCATTGATTTCTCAGCAATGGAATTCAGACAGCTAATCGATGAATGTGTATGTCTTCCACGTGAGCTGCGAGGACGGATCAATGCCAAGGGGAGATGTCATTGACAGGCAAAGTAAACCCATTTCCTTGGCACATTTAGTGACCCGCTTAAGATGGAACGTTTTTGAAAGAAAGCAGAGGCAGCCCAGGTGCTGCGAGCGCATCTGCAATCAAAATGCAATCGCGAAAGAGGAATTAAACTAAGTAGCACAAATACGCCTAACAAGCACGCCGCTGGCCCTTTGTCCAGGAGGCGTGTTTTGTAATTGTTCAGCGCGAGGTATGGACAGGTTTGTTCACAATCCAGCTTCGCTCTTTGCCCTGTCTAATCCCCCCACGCCAACCCCCCCCTCCCCAACCGTGGCTGCTCCTCCTCTGACCCAAACTCAACTAAATGATTTATTGATCCAGAGCTAACCTCCATATAACCTGTAAATTACTTCAGCCCTATGGCATTATCCAACAGTGATGAGCAGGGCCTGAGAAGAAAAAAAAAACCCTGAAGACGACGCTCACATGAGAGTTAATTCAATGCCGGACCAAAGGCCGATTCCAACTTTGATCAAGCTTAACCTCTTTTGCAATAATTACTATTTCTGTCAGGGGCCTCAGAAGGTTGGAGGTTCAATGAGTCCGTGGACCCGTATCCAAGCGTGATCCGAAGGCTTTGTCTGGGAGTTGCGGCGTAATCTCAGGACAAAATGATGTGCTGCGAAAAGTTCGCCACTTTGCTCTGAGTTCGCAAAAAGCGTACAAGTTTTACTACAGTTCTTCAGATCTTTCCACAATGGCATCATTCAAAACAGAAAAAGAAGAGAGAGAATGAGAGCGAGAGAGAGAGAGAGAGAGAGAGAGAGAGAGAGAGAGAGACCCTCATAATCACACATCTTTCATATTACTTTTGATGTATTTTCTGAATATTTTATTCTCAGACCAAAATTTAAATGTCATTGACACAAGCACTGATGGTTTCTATAACAGCTCATTCACCTCTATGGTTCCCAACATAATTGAGTAATAAATTAACTTAAATAAAATAAACGTAATGTGAAAAGAAAGAAAAGAAAAACTCATGTTATGTCATTTTTCTGTCATTTATTTAACATTTATGGAAGGGGAGTCCCCAGTAAATGCATATGTAACCAGGACGTTTTCCACCATGAGAAAGTCTTCAGAACAAAGTTATGTGATTAAATTCATAATGAGAAAAAAAAAGGTGAGGGAATTTATTGTTTTTAGCTGCTATAATGTAAAGCTTCCATATTATTAAAAATACAATTTATTAGAATTTCCTATTATAATTTTTTTATTATTATATTACTACAGGGTGTCCGAAAGTTCAGAGGGTCCGAGGGGAAAATAAATAAATTAAATAAATAAATAAAATATAAATATGTGTGTGTTTGTGTGTGTCTGGACAATATAAAACAAAAAGGGGAAAAAAAATTCTACATAAAGTTTATTTAGCCTAAATATGTATCTATTGAGACACCCTGTATTAAAAAGTAGTCAAAAATCATGTTGTTATTTATTAATAATTTGCACATTGTAATTGTTGACATAAGAGGAATACAACACCATGTAACAGCACTGCACTTGGGATTGTAATTCATTCAAATTTTAATACCATTTACAGTATGTGCACTGTACCACGTCATGCCGATCCTCAGCCACTGCTTGACAGGTCCTGCCATTTCACAGGGTGAAAAGGAAACATGCTTCTCTGTTCTGGCACCAGGGTGGTTGAATGAACCATCTCTTGATGCCAGAGATCATGTTTTTTTAGCAGTCTACAAACAATGTCTAATGGATCTGAGATTTGTGTGAAGAGCAGCTTTAAAAAGTATGCTGAAACCTCCATCAAAAAATATCCTTCTCTTCATCTATCTACCCTCCCAACAAAGTTTTAGACTAATTGTATTCGTATGTCTGTGTGACAATAAACCAGTATTAGAATCTATTTTTGATGGAGGTTTCAGCATACTTCATAAGCTGCTCTTCACACAGTCATCTGCCAAATGCCCTAAATGTAAATGCGTTTTATTTCCTGTAAAGCCTGATGTGCAGTACTTTGCTCAACATTTTCTTCGCTATAAACGTGCTATATAAATACATTTAACCTGACTTGAAAATCAATTCCAGAATAATATTCCAGATGTTCCATATGTTTCAGCATACACCGCTGTATTAACAGGATCAAATTCTTCAGCAATTGGATCAGACCACACAGGGCAGACTTCGCTCCCCACGTGCTTCAATGAGCCTCGACCACCCACGACTCGGTCGCCGGTTCACCACTGTTCCTTCCTTGGAGAACCTTTTTATAGATACTGACCACTGCGAACCATAAACATCACACAAGAGCGGCAGGTTTGGAGATGCTCTGACTCAGTCGTCTAGCCATCACAATTTGGTCCCTTGTGAAAGTCGCTCAAATGCTTACGCTTGCCCATTTTTCCTGCTTCTAACACGTCAACTTTGAGGACAAAATGTTCACTTGCTGTCTAATATTTCCCGCCCGCTAACAGGTGCCATGCTGAAGAGATAATCAGTGTTATTTATTTACTGGGCATAATGTTTTAAAGTCATAATGTTATGGTCGGTGTATACACCTAATATTTGAATAAATAAAACATTCTTTTAGCTTCTCCCATTAGGGGTCGCCACAGCGGATCATCCGCATGTTTGATTTGGCACGTTTTTAAGCTGGATGCCCTTCCTAACACAACCCTCCCCATTTATCCAGGCTTGGGACCAGCACTAAGAGTGGCTGTGCTTACGCTTGCCCATTTTTCCTGCTTCTAACACGTCAACTTTGAGGACAAAATGTTCACTTGCTGTCTAATATTTCCCACCCGCTAACAGGTGCCATGCTGAAGAGATAATCAGTGTTATTTATTTACTGAGCATAATGTTTTAAAGTCATAATGTTATGGTCGGTGTATATGCATAAATAAAACTTTCTTTCAGCTTCTCCCATTAGGGGTCGCCACAGCGGATCATCCGCATGTTTGATTTGGCACATGTTTTTACGCTAGATGCCCTTCCTAACACAACCCTCCCCATTTATCCAGGCTTGGGACCAGCACTAAGAGTGGCTGAGGTCGGTTCCCTGACCGGGGATCGAACCCGGGCCGCAGCGGTAAGAGCGCCGCATCCTAACCACTAGACCACTAGGGGACCTTGCCTAATACTTAAATAAATAATAAACACTTATTATATGTATAATAGTAATATAAATTTGCTTATTATTGCCCAAACTCCACGTCCCACACAGGCCCGTGGAAAAATTGTGTTACACAAAACTGCTCTGTTGCGCAGAAAAGGTTCGGGACCGCTGCGTTACATAACAAGACAAGCGTCTGACACACACAATGTCTTAATAATCACATCGTTTATTGTCCACCAAGCAGACATGACTGACAATGAGTTCTTAACATAACAGTGCTGGCAAACAAAACTAAATGAAAAATTGACACTTTAATGCATGAGAAAAAGGTACATGTCCTAATGGCACACAACCCAAGTGATACACAACAATATACATTCGCACTACTTATTCATGAAATGCACTATATAGACAAAAGTTTGTGGACACCTGACCATGAGATTCACATTTGCTGTCTCATTCGACATTTAGTCTTGATTACTTGCTCTAAAAACCTCCACTCTTCTGAGAAGATGCTCCACTAGATTTTAGAATGTGCTTGGGGAGATTTCTGGAGATTCCTCCATTCACACAAGCCTAAAACTCATGTTCTTGAAGGGTGAAGAGTCCTGGTGTGTGGTCAATATTTACCATAGGTGTTGTATAAGGTTGAGCTCCATAGCAAGCCATTTAGAATCTTCCACTCTAAACCATATCTTGATGGACCTGGCTTGTGGACAGAGGCATCGTCATGGTGGAACAGGTTTGGGTCTCGTAGGTCAAATGAATGGAAAATTCATTCTGCTACATCCATAGACATGCGATACAATTGTGTGCTTCCAGCTTGAGGTACCAGTTTGGAGTAAAATCGCACGTAGATGGAAAAGGCAGTTGTCCCAATACTTTTATGCATACAGTGTATTCTTTTGTGCTGTTTGCAGCACTGTATAAACCATTCTCACTGCAATAATAATTATAAGAATTGGCACCTTCCTGTAGCAATAATGGCTCGGATCAATAGCAACCGTATACTGTTCAAAGAGCTTATAAAAAGAGCTTATCATTCGATATTTGTAAAAAATATAGCTGTATGGAAAAGAAACAAAATAGAACTGGATATTCAAGGGGGGAAAAAAAGGATACACACTGCCCCCTAGTGGTAATAGACTCTTTGTACAGCGGAAAGATCAACCGAAGCTGGCATAGAAACAAGCATAAGCACTAAAACTGGGTTTTAGAATCATCGAAACGTGAAGTACGTGTGCAAAGCCGACTTTCCTGTGCATCAGCGTTTTGCAATCAGTGTTCCGAAAGCTGAATAGGGGCCCCAGCGGCATGTCGGTGTTAACAAGATAAGCGCAGTGTGTAAACAGTGCGTTTGCTTCAATCCTCCTCTGTGTTTTACACCACAGAAACCTGGGAACGTTTTGAAATCGGCATGATAAGCCAGTTCTGATAAATGTATATGTGTATGTACATGTATTTAGTAAAAAAAACCTGCAAAACTGCAAAAGTCTTTTTTTTTTCCTCTCCCAAACTGTAAATTAAGCTGTGTTTTAATGTAATGATACCATGTGTCCAAAAATCCTATGTTATATATAGAAAGTTTTCATTCTGAAACTCCAAACAAACACACAGTTTGACATATAGTGCATATTCTCTGAATTGCATGTAAACATTAATAGAAGGAATCCTACAGCAGTCTTCAAGATTCATTCGAGTGTGCTTAGAAAGAAATGGGCTCGCAGTTGTGTGTAACTGTAAACTGTGAAGTTCCAGATTAGCCCCGGTACCAGGCAGCGCACTTTGGAAGACCGCGTGCAAACTACTGTGCGACAAAACAAACAAAAATAATCAATTTGTTGAAAATAAGTAAGTGAGAAAGCACTGACTAAAAAAAGAAAGCTCATGGAAGTGGAAAAACAATACAAAACACTACAACCAGTTAACACTGTATACAAAGCTCATGTACAACATGAATATGAAGTGTGAATTACAAATCTGGAAGAAAAAAAAAAGAAAAACTTGATGGTGTTACATATTTGGCAATGTCATGACAGTTTATTGGACGGCTCAGAGTTCAGAGAGGCTTCCTGGTTCGATCGTGTGCTCGTTTCCTATACCTGAATGTAAGTCAGGGAAAATATTTAAAACAGCGGCTATGGCGTTGTTTTTGCTAAAACTGAAAACATGAAATAAAAACGTGCTATGAGCAACCAACACTGAGAAATGATAGCTAGGTAGAAGCGATAGCTGGGTTTTCCTACTAATGGTTACCGATAATAAGCAATAATAAACAATTCTGATGCAATGACAACAAAAAAACATAGTAAAATTAGTAAGTATGTAGCTAGCTAAAACTAGCTAGCTACTTTTGTAACCATAAATTTGCCTGCTAAGCACCTGTACACTTTACATGACTAATATTTAAACCGGACCAATAAACAGAGCTGCATCAAATGTCCGATAACAAAATCATTGATTCCTGATGAACACTATATTGGTTTGGACAAACGTTTGTGGACACCTGCCCATCAGACACGTATGTGGTTTTTAAACATGCCTACCTGCATTTAGCCCCCATTTGCTAAATAGAATAACCTTCACTCCTCTGAGAAGATGTCCCACTAGATTTTGGGAGTGTGTTTGATGGAGATGTTGGCTCATTCAGCCACAAGGATGCTAATAGTCAGGTTCTGATGTAGGGTGAGGAGACCTGGGGTGCCAATTCATTCCAAAGGTGTCAAATAAAGTTGAGATCAGAGCTCTATTACAGGCTACCCAAGATTTCCCAGAGCAACCCATGAAATATTAGTGCAATACTGCGAAATATTATTTATAAGCATATTTATTGTTCAAAGCAATGGTGCTAGATTGAGTCTACTCTAAATAAACATGGAAAGGTGCGCTAGCAATTCTCAGGGCGCGTTCTAAAAATAAAGCAACGTCTTTATAACAAAAATACGTTTTTCCTGTCACGTTCAAAAGGTGCTTTTGTGTGCATAGAAGACACCACAGATAACTGATAAAATATATGTAGCCTTGTATGCCACTATTAGCACATACAAATGCATTAAGTAGCATTAAATACGATCTAGAAGTGTACATGCTTTTTGAATTTCTCAGTTTGACAGGGCCTTTGTTGAGTTTCCTGGTAATTCATTTGCATTCCCTTTCATTTGAGCGATTACTATCCAACTTTTGACCTACATGTACTCAAATACTAAATAAAACAATCTAAGCTTTTAAATTAATTGGTAGCTGTAGACATGTATTATTTATTGCCATCAAGCCAGTATAGTCCGTATGGTCACATGCTAGGTATATTGTTAAAATTAAATCGTGCATAAACTAGCATTTGGTTTAGTTTTGAAGGAAGCTTGCAACCCTGGCGTCTTATGTGTACATTCAAAAAGGCACGAGTGGGTATGGGCTAACGTGATGGTCCAGCGGTTTGATCCTGAGCTCAGGTTTCAGGCTGCGCAGTTTTCGAAAGTTCTTGCAATAGGTTCCCTTTCCAACTCTCAAAAATATGCAATTAGATAGTGCTCACTGTGTGATTAACATTCCACGCAGGGTGTATTCACAAGTATTCCTGTGATGAACTGCAAACCCTGGCCAGGATAATGTGGTTGAAAAGATAAATGAGTATAAGCAAACTGTGCACATCTAGCATCTAGCTGCCAGGGCAAAGCAAAACGCAAATTATATCATTGGTTAAAACAGCACAGTTAATATTTGCTTATATACCACAAATGTGTTGTCTTAATGCATCAAGCTTCTAGCTGTATTAAATACAACATACGACAGCCCTGAATATGCATTTATGCAAAGCATGTGATGCTCATCCCCTGAAAGATTTTGTAATAGCATCACTGAACCCAAAGAAAATATGCAATCTCATCAAGATCCACAGCGTAATCTGTAAGATGCATAGGTTCTTTATTATCATAGCGCTCGCCCTTGTAGCTCCTCCAGTGGCCAGCTGGGAGGTAAATATCCCGCTCTTGCTTGCCAGGTTCCAGGACTGGAGCCACCATCAGGTCATCACCTATAAGAAACTGAGAATCCACTCTGTAGGCCGTCTCATCACCAGTGGCTATCCACCACAAAGGACGGATGATGGGGTCACCTGTATTTAGTACCTCCCCTGCCAGCTCCAGGACTCTGGGGGCCACCAAAGTCGCATGGAGTGCTGTGAAGCGCTGGGCGATAGAGACCACTTCTTCGTCGTATGCCCATGGCGGGATGGAGAACTGCATAGCTGGCATGAAGGCTGAAAGTTCAAGCCAGCGTATGTAAAGCTCACGGTCAGGGAGTTTACCATTTCCGTATGTTCGATTGGTATATGCATTTCCACCGATCATGTCAGGCAAGATAAACTGGTAGCCGAGGATGCTGATGGTCAGGACAGTAGGGATGATGGACTTTAGACCAAGCTCGTAGCCCCAAACAGAATCACGATCAATGAGGCGGAAAAAGCAAGAGATGTTCTGTGAGCCATAGCCTGAACGAAGCTCTGCCCGTTCATTGAATGGCAGGGCCATTTCTGTGTACCGCCGCGTGAATGTGCTAGGATCTGGAAGATGGACCTGTGTCCGGAAGCGCCAGGGCAAAAAGTTTGTTTCGCCAGCATCCAACTTGAAGGAAGACACGCCATATCTGGAACGCAGTGCTCGCAGATGGGAGGTGAACCAGTTGCGAGCATCTGGGTTTGTAAAGTCCAGAATGCCACCAATGCCATTCCACCAACGCACCAAAGCAGGAAGTTGCCCAGTGGGCTCCATTACGAAAAGGCCTTTCTGGACGCACAAGCCAAAGTTGGACGATTCATAGTTTACAAAGGGATGCGTCCATAATGACAGCAGAAAGCCATCTGCCTTTAACTTTTGGAACATGCCAGAAGCATTGGGGAACTTTTCAGGATCAAATTCAAACTCCCCATACCGGCTGGTGTACCGGTCGTCCAATTCTATCTGACTACAGTTAAAGCCATGTTTCCGTATGTTTTCTGCATAGTTCAAAAGTTTCTCCTGATTAATGTCAGTTTTGTGTAAAGCCCAGGTGGACCATATAGGATATCGAAACATTGCTTCTAAGGGTACCTTGTTAGGTTTGGGGAAATACCTGCGAACCATGACCTTATGGATGGAGGTCACGTCAGGGCCCACACACACGCGGTAGCTAAGCTCAGCATATGGTGGCCTCCCAGGAAGAGGTTTATATGGACTGTCCTGATATCGTGCCTCAAAGTACAATGACTTCTCTGTGTCGTTCCATCCCAAGTGAAAGGGCACAGAATCGTTGATCTTGATGGCAGTGGCATTAGATGAGAGCCAGTAGCGTTCCAAAATGCCACCAAAGTCATTGCGGTTTGAATAAACATCACTGGTGACAAAGGGTTTGGGCGCTTGCTGACCCGAAATGGCAATGGGCCAGTGCTGGATAGCAGATTCCGAACCACCGTACCAGTGAGAGCCGTTGTATGACATCGAGTGCATTACCGGTCGGTCGGACTCCAGCTCCTCCCACCTCACACGGTAGCACATTACAGTCTCCTTGGGCTTCACAGTCATTACAAAGAAATTCACTTTGCCAGCATTGGAGCGTGAGCACCGCAAAATCACATCCTCCTTAGAACATGAGTCCAAATCAAGGGTTCCAGATCTGAAATTGATAGATGCACCAACACTTATTTGCTTGTATCTGGGTTAAAGGCCAATATATTAAATTTCAGTTATGTTAAAGCTGCACGTGCATTTAAAAAAAAAAACTACATCTAATGTCTAAACAAAAAAAAAGCAGTCATTTGAAGTTAATAAACTATATTATCCTTAACCACCTACCTGAAAGCCATCTTGAACACAATAATCCCCCCAGCTTGGTTGCGGATGAGAAAGCCATCCTTATTAAGATCCAATAACTCTGTCTTTAAGAGGTCGGCTTTGCGGAGGGAGGCGATATAGTAACACCACGCCGTTACAGCAGCAACGACCAGGACCAGACCCAGAACTCCAGCACCCACTAATGGACGACTCTCCTTATTTATTTTTTTAAGGGGCAATCCTTCTGTGATAGTGCCCCCAGCTCCTCCAGGTACTACCTGGTACATTTTGTTTCTTTCCTTTTCTTCACAAATTAATAGCGAAAAAGTGGTTACAGCACTTCTGTTTGTAACATGCTTGAGGGCACAGTATATTTCCCAGAGTGGTTAAAAATTGCTCAAGGCAAGAGATTGCGTTTTAAGCAACGGCGACTTCGTTCAGTCTTCTTCTTCTTTACTTCTGTCATTGTCATTGAATAAATCTGCAGAAGATAAGCAAAATGTCATGGATTTAGTTTTGACCTGACTTTTATTAGGAATTTGTGTAATTTAGTACTCAGATGTCAAGAACACACTTTGTTAGTGAAAGTCTATCTTGTCAGATTATGGTTAAAACACACCAGTCCACTTCTTTTCAGTTTAAGAACAAGTAGAGGCACATAATGAACGTTCCGCTCAGAGCCAAGCTCGTTAAATGTTTCAGTGTGTGAATTGCTCAAAAGGTCCAAAATGATTAAAGTGCAACTTGAATAGCTCTTGGCAAATTTCGGTCCTTGACAAACAGTTTCTTTTACAAGAATTGGACTATATAAAATAAATCAGGCCAGTCCTCTGTGCTCCTTTTAAAATTGTCCAACAGCTGATTAATGATGTTCAACTCAAGAATGTTACTTGAGTTACTTGTGTTATTAATAGATGCAGCAAATGGTATACTGGTAAACAAATCACTGCACATAAGTAAACCTGGAACATTTGATGATATTCACAAATGGGCTACTCGCACAAACACTTCCTCATTACCAAAAAGGCTGTCTTTACATACATACATACATGCATCTTTCAGAAATATATACAAACTCTGTCATACCCCTGAAGGTAAGAAGTCCGTTACGTAAATAATATATAGTGTATTTCTGAAGCAAGTGGCATCTAATGGTGTAAAACTTTAAACCAAAACGGATTTACGAACAAAACATAATTACGAATGTGCTCCCAGAACCAGAACTTGTGTATAAGTTGGGGACTTACTGTATAATGAAATTACAATAATGCAGAATCAGTGAGAGCTTCATTTATCAACGAATAGAAAAGACAGAAAAAATATTGCGGCTGAAACAAGTGCAGGAAATGGTCAGAGGCAAAAGTGGGCAACTTTCAAAATAAAGACAGGACCCGACTTTCGTTCCGATGACCACATCGAGACATGGCCTAGCCTACTGAGGAGTCTTAAAGAATGGTGATCATTATGGGGTAGTATACTGTAATTTGTAAATAATTTAATCAAAAAACAACAATTTACACTATATACGTAAGAGACGTGTGGACCATGAGTGCGTGAGTAAATGAGTGAGTGAGTGGACTAGGATACTACATTATATGCATTCAAACGAAAGTGCTGCCGCTGCCAGAAAGCGATAGTGTGCATTATTTGCCCCAATTGGTAATAAACTAATTCTAATTTTGTCTGAGAAAAATCTAAATACTCAAGTGCGCCACACGCTGGAATAAAGTGTTTTCGAAAATGTCCACATCATTGGATTTGTTGTGTAAATGATTACAGTGACAGAAAGACAGAAAGAGTAACTAGTGTGTTATATATAAGTGTTATAAGTGTTATATGTTTGTTTTTTTTGGAAATTCCCTTAATAGAATAATTAATTCATTATTAAATGCAAAGGGGTGTGAAGCGTACACACAAATTGAAATATATACATTTGTAAATAAAAAAAAAATGCTAAATGTTATAATTATGCAATGCTTCTACAAGGGTTGGGGTATGTGGGTGGCTATGACACAATTGGACCAACGCAGTTGCTTATATTTAAGACAATATTTCCCAATATGCAATGAAAACCTGTTCGAATGTGTTTTCATGTTTACCCCTGAGGCAATACGCTGGCTGCATACCTACATGTTGAAAGTAGCACTATAATAAGTAGTGCATGTAAGAGTGGAAGTAAAGAGGAAAAGAAATTCCCATCTGATCACACTGCAGTGGCACTGCAGGCTACTGTACAGAGCTCCATGAGGAAAAGGGGAGATGTGGAAACTCCAGACCTGCAAACTGTTCATTATTATCCAACTACCTCTAAAGGACATTTCCAGAGGACACAGAGGCTATAAATAAACACGATCAAGACGTTATATAAGTATGTGTATGCTTGTTATTCTCCATGAAACCGAGCCTGAGGATCTGAGCTCATGGCCAGCTCGAGGTTCTCAGCACTAACCTTCACCCAGCACCGTTACAGAAAACAGCGCAGTGTCCCATACAGCGTCTGGACTGGAGATCAGACGCGTTCCTGCGCTCTGTTTGGAAATATGTTATTACATAACACATATTAGGGCTGTTCTTTTTTAATGAGAAACTACATACCGGTTCGCATGTCTGAACTTCTCAAGCTGACTTTCTTCCTAAACGTGCAGCCGCTGCTCGGGGGGAAAAAACAGAACAAGACCCGCTGGTGGGGGTTTAGAGGTGGGCTGGACTTAAACCTAGAGCTTTCAGTTTCAGGAAGTAATCCTGGGGCCAATGGGAAATGTAGTTTTTAGAGAGAGAGAGAGAGAGAGAGAGAGAGTTATGTTTTTCTTTTAGTTTTGTTGTGTGGCTGTTTGCACAATCAAATCATAATCTATCTATCTATCTATCTATCTATCTATCTATCTATCTATCTATCTATCTATCTATCTATCTATCTGTCTGTCTGTCTGTCTGTCTGTCTGTCTCGTTGTTTATGCATAATAATCAATATAAAAAAGAAGATAATAATAATAATAATAAAAAATTATAAAATAATAATAATAATAATAATAATAATAATAATAATAACTAATATGTAGAATATATTATAGAGTATAATATTTTCAACAAAATGAGGAAATGTTTTTTTGATGGCCATAACATGTAACTGGAGCAGACCAGATGCAGGAGTATTTGCTGAGAAATGTTCTCCCAGTTGTGTCTGATACAGGATTATAGCTGCTCAACAGTCCTGGGGCTTTTTTGTTGTATTTTTTGTTTAATAATGAGCCAAAGGTTTTATCTGTCTGTCTGTCTGTCTGTCTGTCTGTCTGTCTGTCTGTCTGTCTGTCTGTCTATTATTATTATTATTATTATTATTGTTATTATTATTATTTGTTATTATAATTATAATTATTGTATTATTTTTATATAATAATAATAATACTTTTGTTGTTTTTATTATTTTGTTTTTGTTACCTTTTTTATGAACATATGTCTAAATCGTGAGGGATATAAGGTACAAACTATTTACTTTAAAACAGCTTCTTTATATTTAAAATAATTAAAATATTAATAATTAGCTTTACACACTCCAAACATTTTACCCCATTTTTACCTTTACATACCTCCGTTATAGAATTCTTTTTTATATATTATTGTGATAAAACTCCCAAAATCATAATGTTGTATATAATAATTTATGGCTGGAAAGGTTCATTTTAAAAAACAAAAACACAAAAAATATATGAGCTATAAGGCGGTAGAAAAATGATTGACTGGTATATGCAATCAGTGAAAACAATGGCCTTTATCCAAATCCTGTCTATGCTTTTACTTAGTAGTAGGACGTCTTGGGTACCAATGTGGCAAAGGAAATGAGAAACCTTTGCTTAGCCAAGTTGGCACCTGATCGTTCCAAACAGTGTCCCAGTGTTGTTTCACTTGTTTGTTCCCACATGATGAAAGGTTTAATGCAGCTGTGGAGGACTGAAGTCTGTTAGATCAAGCCAAGCAGGATGAAGCTGAATCTGAGGCTTTTGTTCTAAGGGCCAGTGCTGATCAATTATGGAGTATACTTAACTATAATTAACTTTCATTAGTCTGATGAAAACAAATTGAAGCTCATCTACTGGACCTTGAATAATCATCTTCATTATTTTTTATTTATCAATTTAAACACACATCTGATCTACGATTGGTGTAAAAACAAAGTTTTATATTTATAATCATTATAAAGTTGGCTAATTGGTTAGCATGTTTGCATCAGAAGTCTTTTGGGATTTTAAGTCCCACCTCTGCCGACTCAGACTTTTATTGTAGGCTGATTGGCATTTCCAGACTGTCATTTCCAGACATGTCTGTAGTATATACGAATGTGCCCTGTAATGGGTTGGCATCCTATCCAGGGTAACAGTTAAACCAGCTCATGAGCACAGTTTTTTCTCAAAATGTCATTTAAAAAATTAGCAAATCTGGTACCCTTTGCATGGGACAGTGGGCAAGTATTTAATTTGTTATGGCTGTTGCATTCATTTAAACTTTTGTGATTGTGTGGTCAAAAAAAAAAAGAAAAGCAGAACGAACAAATCTGTATTATTAATGGCCCGATAAGGACCTCGATATTTCTTGCCTAGCTGCTTAGCAAACAATTTTCTCACACGTGTGATCATCTTTCAATGTCAACAAATTTACATTTATAAACAATGTAGCATTTAAATGCACAATGTGAATATGAAGAATATTTTATAATATTAGTTATATGCAACCAATATAAAGCATCAAAACCAACATATATACGCTATATAGAAGTATTGGGACTTTTCAACCTATATCTAGTTCTTCCCAGAACTGTTACCATAAAGTTGGAGGTACACAATTGTATAGGATGCATTGAGGTGCAGTTGAATTACATTTTCCCTTTATTTGAACTGGGAGACCCAAACCTGTTCCAACATGACAATGCCACTGTACACAAAACCAGCCTCTAAACATGGTTTACATGGGTTAGAGGGGAAGATCTTCAATGGCCTGCATTAGAACTTTGGAACTTCAGCTACATCAGTACCTGACTTTACTAACACCCTTTTGGCTAAATGAGCACAAATCCAGAATCAAGTAGAAGATCTTCCCAATAAGAGTGGAGGTTATTATAAAAGCTAAATGTGGAATGGGGGGTTCAGAAAGCAAATAAGAATCCAGCAAAATGGTGATTGATAAAATAAATGAAAGATATTGTTAACATGGACTGCTCTTTATTTAGTACACATACAAGTGAAACAACATAATACAACAGTTCAACACAACATTGAATGGTCTTATTAGACCATTTAACATTCCTTGTTTTTTTTTTTTTAATTAAGGTTTTTGTCTGAAAACCCAACTTTAACACACACTTCAGTGCTCAGTCTCACTGTGTCTCACTGCTGTTTGTTTTTCACAATGGCTTTGAGTCTCATATAGACATTTCCAAAGTTCTGCAAACAAAAAAACAATGCTTTTAAGGTAATGAAATGATCATATGTAGTGTATATGGTATGTGTGTTAAGCTCATCATGAACTGTGGAACAAACCTGGATCGTGTAGTACACTAATCCTAAATAACCTGCAATACAGCCTCCCAAGAAGAGATCAAACGCAGCCGGCTTCACCCTGATGGAGGCAATTTCAATACATTTTTGTCAAAAGGTTTTCTAATTGCAAGTGGTAACTTATAAGATGTACACAAATCTGACCTGTACATCATCATTGGCTGCTTCATTTGATCAAAAAACGTAATGTCAGGATCCCTGAAAAAAAGAATTGGATAATTGCAGACAACTTTTAATTTCTTTTGCCCCAGACTAAGCGTTTTAGAGCCATGTTTAAATGTTTAAATTTTTTTTATTAAGATTACAAGATTAAAGTCATTGCAATACAAGAATAAAGTTGTAAAGTTCTAACCCTAGACCCCGGCTGAAGTACTGGTGATGTTGGAGATGTCAAACCAGCCAGAGTTTAACTCTTTTAGGGGTGATTTTTTTTAATCATTATTCTCTTCATAGTCTCCTGAGAAACAACATACCCTCTTCGAAAACTACGCACATTTGACCGTTGATATCCTTTAGACTGCACAAATGAGGCAATTTCCTCAGTGTCTGTCGGAATTTTTTCTTCTGAATAAATGAATAAATTCTTACATAACCCACTGCAGTGTCTGTTTACTAATTACAACTCTGTGCTGATGTGCCAAAAGACAAATCATTTCCTTGTTGCTGAATCCAAACCTGAGTTTTAACCACATCTATTTTATGCAAAACATCAAAACAGAATTTCAAATTTATTCTTTAAATATTACGACCTTATTCGCATATTGCTAAGATCTCGTAATCTTATTTTTTTTTACGTGGCACTATAATGCCATCATACATATGCTACTGTGACACACAAGACAAAACATGAGGAAACATGCATGAAGATTTTACTCAACAAAATTTCAACACTTCTCAGAGTGAATAACGGTCTGGTTCTTCAGGTTGAACCATTTCAATCTTTTCATGGATTATAATTTAAAAAAAAGAATACACTTTTATTTTCTACACTTGCAGTATTTGCCTTACACTGGAATTATACACTAAATCTGGCAACCCTTCACACAAGTGCTGGAAGTTCAACAACATTGTACAAATAGGTTTTAAACACTACCTTTCTCAGGTCCAGAACAAATCTATATCACAAAAGCATTGCAAGTGTATCCTATATTCTAACACCATGTCTAGGACATTTTCTGGAATGGAACAAACCCAATAAATTAAGTAAATAAAAAAAAATATATACTACTGTTGTATCCAAACAATATCTCCCTGATATCAGTTTTCTGATTCTGGAAAAGCATTACTGCCTTTAAAAATATTTGTCTTGCTTACTCAAGTGAACATAGACAAATAGTTTTCTGAAAAAATCCACAGTGCATGCAGGAGTTAACAATAAAGCAAATTTTTGCTAATTAGTCTTTCTAAATAATAAAAGTATAGTGAGTCTATTTATAATCATATATAAACACTTTTTTTTTTACCTATACAAACAGATAAAAAATGAGGCACCATTATACAAATGCGAATTGTATCCGATACACACAATCAAAACATCACGTCTTTGACTTTTATGCCGATGCACCGTTGTGGACCAGTCAGTCTTACCAGTAATAGGTTTCATCCAAATACAGTGAATAAGGTGCATGTGTGTACCTGTGATCCTGATGGAAAGTGTGTCTAAAGACCTGCTGAAGGTGCCGTCTGAACTCTTGCTCCAGGCTGTCGATGAGAAGAGTGTGCTGGGGCTCTCTGTCCATCAGCTGAGTGGCTCGTGGCACAGAAGTCAACAGGGTCATTAAAGCAGATAAACGACTGTCCAGGACCTCCTGCAAAACACAGATACATTCTTCAGCTGCATTATAAGTGGCAGGCTTCTGCTCTTGCTTTTCATCTGTCTAGAAAATTGTACTAGTGTCAGTCATAATTGTGTATCAGAAGGTGATTTGACAAAAGCTGCAAATAAGACATTTATTTATTTATTTATTTATTTTTATTTTTTGCCAGGCAAATAGCAACGCTGAAAGTTCTGAAAGTCTTCAGCACCCAGACTGATGATCTGTAGACCTCTGTAGGTACTGCAATGCACTGCTGCCTTCTATTAAGTAGTATATTACTATGTTGCATACAGTATGTGGTCATTCACATAGGTGATTAATGTAGAGCACATTATAGCTTTTGGTGCATTTGGAACTGTTTATAACCATGCCCTCTATGCAGACTCCTTTCAAATAAGTAAACATCTCCTCACAAAAGCTTCACTGCATTTATAAGAAGACTCTAAATGTGGATTAATGTAGTTACTAGAAACTTATATTGAGACTATAGTTCCTATAGAAACTTATATTGAGGCTATAGTTCCTATAGAAACTACTGTACACTGCCTTAGAATGAGACCATTAACATGCACGGCTTATTTATGGAATTTGGCAGACCCCCTTATCCAGACAACTTAAATTGAGCAATTGAAAGTTAAGGGTCTTGCTCAAGGGCCCAGCAGTGGCAGCTTATTGGTGGTGAGATTTTAACTTGTGAACTTCCGAGCCAAAGTTCAATGCTTTACCCATTGAGCTACCAAAATCCAAGCCTTCAACAAAACAATGTATTACTAAACTGCAGGAACATGTTATTACAATGTTTCCTCACATCTTTTACATTACATTTATCAGCATTAATGGCTAGAAACCTCATTTTTGATATTGTAATATACATATTGATGTTCGAACAGAAACTATTACACGCATATGCAAAAATATTAAGAAGAAATTAAATCCAAATACCAAACTGCCTTTGAACACTTGCAATTCTTTTGCAGAACCCTGAATAAATAAAAGAAAAGAAAGTAAACAATAATCAACGAGCAGCAGGATTGGATATTAGATACAAATTGATCGCATTTCTGGTGATTTCCCTCACCTTGTCTGACAGATTATACATGTACCTCACCAAGGCCTCAGCAACAATGACGGCATTCCGTTTCAGTTTTCTGATGTCCACCTGAAACCTACATGTACAACAGTATTATATATGATATAATAATATCCAGGCCTCCTACTCCTAAAGTCCGACTTTATTAACACCCTTGTGGCTGAAAAAGCACAAATCTTGAAAAGCACGCTCCAAATTCTACGTTGATTTGTTTTTAAAAAATGCCGTTTACATGGTGTCAAGGATGGAGACCCGATGCTCGGATCTGGGGTCTTGTAGGCGAGACAAAGTGAATCCCGGTATGTGCCTCATTCCATAGCGCTCATGCTCCCATGCAAGAGTAGACTCTTGCAGGTTGATCTTCTTGTGTACGGTTCCAAATCTCACCCACGGAAACCTAGACAAGATTACCTACAGGGGAAAAGAATCATGGAATATGTGTAGGTTTGGAAAGTGTTTGGGTTATAAAATAAATTATGGTTTGTACTAGATCTGGTCTCACTTCTTCTAGCTGCTGGGTAAAGTGAAAATGAGGTGTCTCTGGTTTTGGGGGTCGAGATACATGGAGGAAAAGGTCGTCGCCAGAACCGAGAGAGTCCAAACAAAGAACGAATGCCACATTGTCATGCAAAAGACTGGATTCTGTATAGTGGAGGGACAATTTTTGGAAAGTGATTAGGGTTCCTGGACACCTAAATGTGCATGCAAATGTAATAATGTATGGGAGTTAATTAGCTGGTTTGGTGCATTAGTACAGACTACAGGATACTATTGGATGTTATCTATTACCAGGGAGGAGAAGCCATAGTTCTTATCTTTTTCAAATAAAGATTATTTTGGGTGAAACACATTTCTATCTCCATTATTTTAACAAAACCCATTGATGTCTGGGTAAAGTGTTGAGTGAATGTTGCAACCCGCATTATATAGGTGCAATACATTGCCATGAAGTGTGTTGTTTAAACTTACACTATATGGGCAAAGGTATTGGGGCACGTTACTTTTCCAGCCATATGTGCGTCTTCCCAAGCTTTTACCACAAAGTTGGAGAGACCCAACCAGCATGACAATGCTTGTGTGTCCAAAGGCAGCTTCATGGAGGTATGGTTTATGAGTTGTCAAACATATGGTCAGGTGTCTATAAAACATTTACTCATATAGTGTAGCTACATATTATTGACATTTTTCTTGTTTATTTACTTAAAAATTTAATTTACATTAATAGTATTTGGCAGATGTCTTTATCCAGAGCTACTTACAATTATTTTAATCATAGAACTGAGCAGCTGAGGATTGTGAAATTTATTCAAGGTGGATTTGAACTCATGACCTCTAGATCAGAAGTGCACAATCTGCTTCTGTTCATTGAAAAACTGTCACAAGGAAACTATGAATAAAAAATAAACCAAACACATAGGCTACTAAATTAAATAAATAAGTACCGCTTATTAAGCTCTTTAGGTACAAACTTTTCGCTTTTAGCCTCTTGATGACAAGAAATCAGCTTATTTTGAATAAGATATGAGACTTGTGAAATACATCAAGCAAGAGCACCCCAAAATAGCAATACTACAGTATTTATTAATTATTTAATTAGTTAAACGTGAAATTTCTACGATCCATTGGCCAAACATTGACCGCAGTTATTCTCATACCAACTAACCTGCGTGGTCCATATTTTCAGCCAGCCATCGTTTGGTGCCAATAAAATTATATTTCCCTCCCCCAGTAAGAGAGAAAAGGAGGTGAAACCTACAAACAACATGACCACAGAACAATAAATTAACAAGATATATTGATAAAAATTTTAATAAAATAGTTTTGTTATAATTTACGATCGTATTCATTAATATTCAGGACATGTTACATTACAGTTAAAATTATATACTTCCACAGCATATCATTGTTTTTAAGTTATGTTGATTGTTGATTAAAATAATCCTCAGATAAACTTCCACCATGTTGTTTCTTTCCCACGACTAATAGAGCAAAAACCTACGGTGCCTTGCTGCGAGGACTGCTGTAAAGTTGTTGGAAGAGCCTGGCCAGTTCCAGCAGTATGGTGACACCACTGCCATTCGAGTCCGCTCCATATGACATCCACTGTGGAAAACATAAGACGTGTTATATGCACAAATAGAGCTTTGTCTTTGGCTGTCATACTTTCAGCATTGCTAAATCAGATTTATACTACGTTGATGTCACTAGGTTATTTGCTCTATAGTAACAACTAAAGTGTATGATGAGCTACTTTATCTGATATATATGATCTAATAGAATTAATGACTTAAAGCTGCATAGGCAAAAAGTATAATTTTTGATCTAGTAAAGCTTCCTGTTACAAAAGTCCTGAAAAAGTCCAGTAGGAGCCTGACAAGCAACTACAGGCTGGTAGAATGTATGTCAGCAAAACATCTCACTTGCTGTTATTCTTGTTATTCTTGTTATAACAGCAATAAACAGACTTTTTTCCAGACTTTTTGATACCAAGAACCTGCATAGGAACCGCAATGCGAAAACTTTCATTTCATCCATAAATCATAAAGCAATACTTTTTAACAGAAATATTCACCATGTCAGCAATTGTTTTGTTCTTTGTTAAATAATTTTTTTATAATGCTTACATAACAAAAAAAGAAAGAACAAGCACCTGTGATATACAGTACGTACTATATCAACATCCACTCCGAGAAAACGGAGCAACAACTTTTGACCAATCAGAATCGAGAAATGAACAGCATTGTGGTTTAAAGATTTCCATTAAACAAACCTTAATCACACCCTAATCTTTAAAAGTGATCTTTTAAAATGTTTAACTCCATTTTAGTTTTATAATGAATATGAAAAGTGTACTATTGTGTGTGGATTTCATTTAACGTAATCGTGGCTTACCGGAGCAAGGCCGATTGAGTCATAATGGGCGGTGATAAGAATTGTGGGCGAGTCCTCTCTAAGTCCAGGAAGTACCCCCTTGGAATAGAGACATTTTCGACTTTTACTCTAGCAGGTCAGCATTTGATTGGTACTTTTCTCTCTCAGGCAGTCCATCAGGTTTACCTCTAATGTAATGATTGAGCTGTCAGTAATGGCCTTGATTGGGGAGTTGTTGCTCACCAATATCTGAAAGGCAGTGGTTGTGACCATACTGCGGAGAACTGGGACACCAAAAACAACATACCATTAGATTCTCAAAAGGATGCAATAGGCATTGCTATAGTTATTTATTTATTTGGGGAAATTCAACAATTAAATATTTGTCTTTATAAAGTTTTATGGCAACAAAGTATATGGTGAGCCAAACAGGATATTAAAGAGACATACCTCATTGACTACTGCAAAATAGTTATATGCTGGTTAAGTAGTAAAGTTTAGTTGCTTTGACTAACCTATCCTCCTCTCACCTCTGATCAAGATGGATGCTGATTTGGTGGCTGCAGCATGCTTAACTTCTGTATACATATAGAGGAGCTGTTCATCCTCAGGAACCACATAAACAGGCATGAGGGTCTCCATCTTCAGAGCTTTAGACTCTGTAACCATGAAACTCTGGAGAAAGGCGGTTTATGTGTTAAACCAGTAGTTTAGTAAATGAAGGGCATTTATAGAAAGTATTCAAAGCTGGTGAAGTAAAAAGTGCATTGGAGCAACACCAAAGTTTAAGTTATTTTAAGTTATTTATTAATAATAGTCTCTTCTATTTTTCTTGAATTGACAAAAAAAAACAAACAGCTTATGTTATCAAGAAACTGGATGTCCTCTTTAACTAATGACTCTCGAAGCAATTAAAGGCTTTCCAAAGCACTGACACTGGAGACTCCTTCTACATTACGTTGTTTGTGCAAAAACATCCTGTAATATACATGCCATAAAAAAACATCCCCAGCTCAGTGGTTAAGACGGACTTCTGAACATGAGGTCATGATTTCAAATCACGTTACGACCAATTTGCCACTGCTGAGCTCTTAAACAAGGCCCTAACTCTCAACTGCTCATTTGTATACATGAGGTAATTGGAATTTGCTCTGTATAAGAGCCTTCTGCCAAAATGCCATTATGCAAAGTAATACAGTCGTATCCACCTGGATGACATCGTCCGATAAAGTTGAGATGTTCTGAGGTATAAGTATGAGCACTGCCGCTGCATTCTGCCTCTTAGACTCTAAAAAGCGATCTAATGTAAAGTCTGACAGCTTCATGATCACGCAGCGGCGAGTCAAACTTGAATCGTCTGGAGAACGTGCCTCTGCAACAACCATGGCACCATGACAACCTGGTAATAAAACACACGACTCTTTATAATAGACATGACAGCAAAAAGATTATACCAGTGGTTAGTAGAACATTTTTAGTGTATATTTTGAGAAAATTGTTAAACACGTCATGATGTATTGGTTATCATAGTTACAGGACCTTTGAGGATATACAGTATGTCTTTGAGGACACAGTAAAAGTCTTGTGTGGAGATTCATAGTTAATGATACCAGTTATCTGAAGTTCAAAAGAGTGCTTAAGTAAAATAAAATAAAATAAAATAAAGGTACCATGTTTTTCCTGTTGCAGGCTGTACTGCTGCATACGGTAGGCCGTGAACTCGTACGACGATGCAGCAGGAAGAGCAGAAGCATGTGGAAAATTTGAAGAGAGCAACAGCAGAGCCACCATCCTCAAGCCTCTGTAGGTCATGTTTCTGCTACACGTTTCAATCATCTTGCATTGTGAGCAAATCTTTAAAAAAGGCATCAAGATACAATCTATATGGATTTAAGTCGAACCTAACCAGAAATTACGCTTCAAAAATAAGCACCTTTGGTCACTGTTGTTATCAGAATGCAGTATTTCAAGCCCAGTGGTTCCACATGTTTCACACAAACACCATCAATACATCATACAAGCTTTTCAAAAGTACATGAAACCTTAAACTAACTCTTATACCCTCGAAATTTGAAATCTTACCTGAACCCGAGGTGATCTTCTGGTCCTTTCTGTATAACAAGATGTTTTATCCGAGAAGGTTTGTTACGGTTTGAATGTAAGCCGACTACACCATCTGTCTCAGGACGGATGAAGCTCGGCTAATCAGAGTGACCACTAATCCTTGGCCTCCCTTTACAGAGTGTGAGAATTACCACCTACTGGATTATCACTATCACAGACCTTCATACCAATTTATTGATTCATCTTCAGTGACCACTAAAGCATCTCGAACACTGAATAAAACACTGGGATCATATAAAAATACTGTACTAAATATGATTAAAACCCCAAACCTTTTTATATGAATAATCACATCAATATTTAATGCCAAGTCTTTTATTCCAAAACAAATTGAAATGGACATTATCTTTCTTTAAAAAATGATATATTTTTTTAGTTTAAACATTTTATGTTTTTTGTTTGTTTTACTGTGATTAGATCAAGGATTTATAAGATTTAGAAATTATTGCAGTTTTTATATTCGTTTTTACAACTTTTTTTTTTTGAATTTAGGGTTTTGTATATACTGTATATATATTTACAGTACAGACCAAAAGTTTGGACACACCTTCTCATTCAAAGAGTTTTCTTTATTTTCATGACTATGGAAATTGTAGAGTCACACTGAAGGCATCAAGGGCTATTTGACCAAGAAGGAGAGTGATGGGGTGCTGCGCCAGATGACCTGGCCTCCACAGTCACCGGACCTGAACCCAATCGAGATGGTTTAGGGGTGAGCTGGACCGCAGAGTGAAGGCAAAAGGGCCAACAAGTGCCAAGCATCTCTCGGGGAACTCCTTCAAGACTGTTGGAAGACCATTTCAGGTGACTACCTCTTGAAGCTCATCAAGAGAATGCCAAGAGTGTGCAAAGCAGTAATCAAAGCAAAAGGTGGCGACTTTGAAGAACCTAGAATATGACATTTTTCAGTTGTTTCACACTTTTTTGTTATGTATATAATTCCAGATATAATTCCACATGTGTTCATTTATAGTTTTGATGCCTTCAGTGTGAATCTACAATTTTCAGTCATGAAAATAAAGAAAACTCTATAAATGAGAAGGTGTGTCCAAACTTTTGGTTCGTACTGTATTTTTAGAAAAAGAGAGAGAGAGAGAGATGGCGAGAGAGAGAGAGTTATTCCATAGGTGGATTTGGATAAGGTCTCAAACAGCACAATACACACACAATAAATCTTAGTGTCATGTCAATGAACATTTTCCCAGAACTTTCTCGTAGCCCAGTATCAAATCTTCCACGGCCCGGTACGGGGACTCGACCCGGCACTTTGAAAACCAACAAAACACACAAGATTGCAGCTTTAATGCGGCAGATTTATTGATACAGTATGCGACACTACAACATTTGTAAATACTGGTAGTGGAAACTTTATTGGACTATTTTTACAGTCATGATACTGAGCAAGGAAAAAAAAAAGGTAAAACAAACAGAAATGTCTATGTTAAAATGCACACTTTCTTACTTGTTTCAATAAATTAAAAAAAACACACAAAATAAATAATATGCTCTACAGACACTGACTTAAGGCATACTCAGCATTCTCAGCTAGCAGACCAGGAGAGAGAGGAACGCGACGATGGAAGGTGGATGAAAAACAAAGAGAAGTGCTTGATGTGCACCCAAAACAAATCCACAACACAGGTGCAGATTGGGGGGGAAAAAACATGTTGGAACTACTGTTTATAATAAATACTTAACTAGAATCTATGGAGTTGACCAAATTATTTTTATTTATATATATAACACTGAAAGAAGTTTGGAGTGTAAACACACCTGAAACGGTTTTACTGATTACTAATAAGATACTTATCCTATTAGTGGCTCATGATTTTGATCTTTTAACCTGAAGAACCGTTTACACAAGCCGAACAGTATTAAATAAAGTCTCCAGGTATTTCCTTTTATATAAGTTAGTCGAAACCAGTACATTATCGTTAGAATAGCTGTATGAATGACCCCATCATCAGGGCGCCATTACATAATACTACATAATGAATATTAATTTTATTATTAATAAACCTAAAAAACAGTAATGCATTTTTAAACCCTAATGACTCTGTTAACTAGTGTTGTGTGGTGCAAAACGTTTTTCGATCACACTGTCATGGTCCAGATCACAGTCCAAATAAGAAATAGTTCACTAGTCTTTGGCTAAAATAATAATAATACAAAAAAATACATTATTAATTGAAAAAAAAATGCTTGTGAGAACATTGGCTTATGGTAAGCAGACATGAATTTATAATGGAGAGGTGCCAGCATTGCTAAAAAAAAAAGACAAAAAATAAAAAATAAAACGAACAAAAACTACGACGAAAATCACTTATATAAAGACATAATTATTATTTTTTTAATAATATAGATGTAAATGCTACATTATGATGTCCCACGTTCTTTCACCATTAATGAATTGGATTTTGTTTAGTGTTTGCTCTGACTACTTCAGACAAAACAAAGAAACGTCTAGTTTTCTGATGTCTCGATACGGATAACGAAAAGAAATTCAAAATCATAAATATTGGCACCTCTGAATACTGTATCTAGCTGTAACAATGTCGCTCATTCTAAGCTTGTTATAATGTGCTTTTGACACACGACAAAAGTAAAAAAAAAAAATGTAGTTTGAGTAAAACGATATGGATTTGTGCAATAAACCCCGGCACAGTGCTAGTTATATCGCCCTAAACCATTATATTTGGTCGTAAGGAAATACTAACTAATTCTGGTAGTCATAAGTCATAAGAAGAAGCCTATTTCTCATTCCCTTCACTTCACATCATCACTAAACAAATGTTTATGTAAATAACAAGACAAAAAACACCTAAAAAAAAAAAACTATAAAAATATTTCTTTCCTAAGCATCTGTCAAGTCTGAACAGTGAATATAACACGTAATGACTTAATTAGTACATTTTTGTTTCCAGTCCTTTGTGTGCTCTGGCATTGGAAATGAAATTACTCTTCAGGCTCGACCATGCAATCGCTGGCAGATCTCGCAAAAGCACCCGATATGGTTTGCGTGTACCACACCTATCACTGCTAAGAGAAACACCTGTACGCCTGCACGTTTTGTAGCAACAGGGCAAAACATCAAATCTGGAGGTCGATCGATTCATCTGTTTATCCGCACCGATAGTTAATTGCTGGAACTATTTGCCAAAATCCATACTGTTCAGTGTCATTTTGAGCGACCTCTAGAGGCGTATCGCTGACACCACATGCTGTATGTTTGTACACGTGAGACAGCGCGCTGCACGGAGAGTGCGCTATATTATTTATAATTAATTAATTGTATAATTTAATTTAGTAGTTGATATATTAAAATTGGTTTTACGTAGCACATTTTCATGATATGGTAGTTTTATTTTTGTATTAAAATCACTATTTTATATGTTGTTTATTTTTTTAATCCAGTATCCATTTTAAGTCGATTAAACATATCGGTAAAAACCCACTTTCAGTCGACCTCTAAGAAAACCATGCAATATATGTGTCAAGAGCTTAAATCTAACATACAAACGTGATCTCCATGATGTAGTGATTGAAGTATTTAGCTATTTTCACACCGTCTCCAATACAGAACGGTGCAAAAAACATCCAGTGTCTCCATTCTGATGATCAGCTTAATCGCTTGCTCTGTAGCGGCATGACTCATGATGCATCGTGCTGCTGTCACATGATTGGCTTCGATCAAGGGTAGAGGTGTAGTGCAATTTGCGATACTTAAGGGATTAAGGGATCGGAAAAAAAGTAACCTTTCTCAGAGGACATCGTTGTGCATCAATACATAAAAAAAGAAAAAAAAAAAGAAAAGAACTGAGAAGCTGTAACAGAGGCCTTTTAGATCAGCTTTGTGTGAAATGCTTTACAAATAAACGTGTCACTTGTTTCTCCCTTTTAAAAATTTCATGTTAACGCATCCTATACATACAATACACATAACTAACTAAATCCTAAACTCCCTCTGGTGGTGATCCCGACACTATGTCCTACCATAGGAGGAACCCGTTTTCCTGTATTTCCTGATCCTTTATTTTTTTCCTATATTAGTTTTAAGATAACCATTTTATTTATTTTAGTAGTTACTCGAGGGTTTATGTCGAGCGGTGAGCTAAACTCACAGTATAGGGGGTCTGGGAACAGTGGGAGGGTAATGAATACAAGGCTACTGGATCTGGCAGGCTGAAGAGGAGGTCGCCTGGCAGCACACGCATGTGGGGTTGACTGATTTGGGAGGAATCAAGTCGAGATCTTCATCATCTGGAATTTCGTCCAGGCGGTAGCCATCTTTCAGGAGCTGGATGTTCAGGTCTTGGTTGATTTGCTGAAAAGGATGAGCAGAAGAGCTGTAAGTTGATAGATCAGTCATTAAAACAAAACAACAAAAATATAAGTGTGATGTGACAGAAAAACACTACAATACGTATTGCCGTGGTATGAAAAACATAGACGCATACTTTTTATGTTTAGAGAATTTGATATTGAGACGTGTCCATGAGTTCCTGTTTGTGAGTTCTTCATCTTCAAGAATTTCCAATGTAAAGTTGACCATTTTATTTCAAATGACTGACACTGAAGAATCCTTTCAAAAATGCTAAATACAAGCAGTAGCGTGGTAATTAATGTGGTTTAAGCTCTCGTTACTGATCGGAAAGTTGGAGGTTCAAGCCTCAGTATCCCAAGCTGCCACTTTTGGGGCCCTTGAGCAAGGCCCTTAGCCCACTGTTCTTCAGGCGGCACCGTATCATGGCTGACTCTTCCTAGCATTGCTGGGATGTGCAAATAATTCATTATTTCTTTCGTTCTCTTTTTCATCCACCTTTTCTTTCTTTTTTTCTTTCAAACTTCTAAAGAATCTTTTAAAGAAATCTCCACCTTTGGACCAACCAGTATAAAAATTGTTGTATGATCTATTTGAGGGTATACAGGTGTCACAATGAGGCCAGATTGAAGTGGATAATTGTGAAGATTAAAAGTTGGTGTTGTGTGCAGGTACCTGGTCCCTCATTGATCTCACCTCGGCGGAGGAGTATCCTGACGACGAGTATCTGGACATGTCGAAATCGTCGTCGCTGAAAACGAGGGAAAGATAATAATTATTAGAACATGTACAAGACATTTCGCTGGATAGTTACAGCAGCATATGTAAAGGAATATGACAATAAAGCGTGTACTATTAGAAGAGAATTGACCTCGATGTGTCCTGACGCAAGGCAAAGCTACTGTTACTACCACGAAATGAAGGATTTATTATTTTTAAATCAATCGAAAACGGAAAGCCCTCAGAATTGTAATCGAAAGCTACTGATTAAAATGATAACCAGGAAAGCAGTGGATGGAGAAATTTCATCCAGCATACCCATGATGAAGCATGGTGGTGGAGGCATCAATAAATCATGCTGCTTCTCATCAGCCAGGACTGGAGCTTTAAGATATCTATTAGATTTGGCAGAAAATCTGCAGGTGTTTCATAACGGAGTATAAAGCAAAATTCCACCATCCAAAACAATAATGGCCTAAAGCGTGAATCCAAGCTAACAAAGGAAACTTTACAGATGACGATCGATGGTGGATTTTTAAATTGGCCTGGACAGAGATTAAAATCCTACTGAAGAGCTATGGCATGAATTGGAGACAGATATCCACAAGAGACACCCTTCAGAATCTGGTAGGTCTGGTGCATTGCAAGGACGAATGGGATAAAATGATTTCTATTCGCTTTAAAATTTTGTTAAAGGTAAAGAAATGATATGTATCATATGTTTTTAAATATATGATTTATCTCAATCTCACTAGATTATTATTATTATCATCATCACTGTTTGTTAGTTAATTAATTAATTACTCCATCTGCTCCATGCTTCTGCTAATTACAGCCTGGTTTTAACCAGAATGACTAAAAATACGGAGGTGAAAAGAGAACAAGAGGAAGCAGAACGAGACTAAACTACACAAAGAGTACACAGTGACAATTAGAGACGGAGCATTGAGAGATGAGTCATCTAACATATGATTAAATGGCCTGACATCATAGACATAACATTACAGAGAGACTATTTTACGCAGCCGAAGAACCTGACATGGTCTGATGTATGGGGAACAAATCAACGACTGTTACAGTATAATTTGGTAAGGCGAACCTAGTTTATCTTTTTTATGCAAACATTTACTATAAGCAAAATATCACCACAAAAATGACTATTTTATGTCTATGTGAGTTTTACATTTTGGTTGATTTCACTAGAATGTTGTGACCAATCAGAATTGAGAATTCGATGGTGCTTCGGTATACAAGAATTTATGAGGTATAAAGTTGGAGGCACACAATTGTACTGGTTGTCTTTGGTTGCTGAAGAAATACAATATCCATGTACTTGAACTAGAAGACCCAAACCTGTCCCAGCATGACAGCGCACCTGTGCACAAAGACAGCTCCAAGAACACGATTTATATGGGTTGAATTGGAGTATCTTGAGAGGCCTGCTAGAGATTCCTGACCTCGACCATATTAAACACCTTTGAGATGGATGTGAAAGCTGACTACACCCCAGGCCTCCTCACCTCACCTACATCAGTACATGACTTTACGAACGCCCTTGATGGATGAATGATAACAAATCTGGGACTGAATGTGGAGCTTTAAAGGCTTCTTTATTTATTTCTAATAAATAAATAATTTTCAGGAAAGATCTTTTTTTCTTGTCACATATACATTTCTGCAAAGGGAGATAATTTTTCCCCACATCCCACCTTAGCCAAGGGCCAAGGACTGGTAGCTTGGTGAAACTGAGGCATGAACTTCCTCCTTCTAATCACCAACCCTGAGCCTTAACCACTGAGCTACCACTTCCCACATAAGAATAGCAATGACACAAATGAGACTGAAACCCAGTCTCGCCAATAAATCTGTAAAACAACACACAAATTGTTTATGAAATATGAAAATAATTAGCAGAATTTCTCAGAAACTGAAAGCAGTTCAAAGACTTCAGCCAAAACCAATTATACACATTCCCAAGTGCAACAAGACCACAGATGGATCATCTGGGTTAATTACGCTGCTTTGATGGATTGAAATCTTTTTACACAGATGGGAAATCTGCTAAATTTTATCCTTTTTGAAATACTAACGTCCAACTGGAGAGATTATAATAAGCTAATTCTCTTAAACATCATACCTGTCTGTATCCAGTGCGACTAGGGGCTTCTCGTCAGGGCTCTGGTCTAAAGATGAGTAGCCTTTATTAGGAACAACCAACCTACAGCAGATGCAAGAGATTCCGTTAAATCGAAGTAAAGAATAAGTCACTATTTTCACTGTATTGGGATCTTTAGCTTTTTTTTAAGTAAAAAAATTAACAAACAGTTACAAACGAACAAATGAAATGTTAGACATAATAAACAACCTTTTAAAAACTACCAAAGTTCAGCTGTAATGCAGTGAATAAAAGTAAACTGCATTTTGATTAACCATTTTAGACCCAGTGGTAGATGATAAGGCAAAAGAAATCACATCAAGATTCAAATACATTTTTACAATAAACTATTTTTGAAAATTGCATGAAATTTTCATTGAAATTATTGAGAAGCTTTTATAATCAAACCAAAGAAATCTGTTTCCATGTTAAATATTAATTGTAAAAAAATTTAGAAAAGTAAAAATAAATGAAATATATATGTAAAAACAAATAATCTGGGTTATTAAAACAAGTAGTATGGTGCATATAAAATATCAAATATATAATAAAAAAAAATTAAGAATACAATCTTATCACATGGGCTGCTTCTATTGTTAGAAACTATTAAAAATGCATTCATTTATCAGAATTAATTAAAATATCCATATTATAATGTCATATTTAAATCCCTATTCAGGCTCAGGAGTTTTTATCTATTTTTTATTTTATCAAAGACAAATTATTAAATGATTACTAAAATACTACAATTATAATATACCCCTTACATCGAGGTATATTTTCATACCATTTTACAAATAGAGAAGCCTCAAACCCAAACCTTTTTATTTCAAGTATTTAATTTTTTTTTACACATTTCGGAATAATGCGATATGTGCATATAGTATATAAACCATCCTGTGTATTATAAAATAATCAAAACAATCGATTTAACTAATAGACAGAAAGATAGATAGATAGTGGATGAAACAATTGTGCATGCAAAATGGCAAGAAGTACAAAACAAAATCTTTCTTTTTTGTTTTTTTTTAAATAGTGATATGAGCTACACTACAGATTGCTAGTTAGCTGTGTGTCACTTTTCCAATAAATATAAAACATTTGATCTTATTTTAATTAATAATCTAAATAATTAGGTATACATTTAAAAAACCTAAAAATGATCTAATCGATTGCAAAAAATACAAATAAAACAAGTCATTATAAAAAAAAAAAAAAAAGGCCTGAGGGAGAAAGCAGTACCCCTCTCATCTAAAAACAAAAGCTTGTCTTAATCTACAGTCCACAGACTCTCTGAGGAGACTTATATATTGTTCGACACCAGTGTGTTCTCATGTCTTCTAATCCCAGCCGGAGTGTGACGCCGACTTGTCTTCTCTCTGCCTTTCATTAGCGTTCGCACTTTCTGTCCTCACACTTCAGAATGTTGTTGCAGCTCTGTAGTTATGATGTTCAACATGACTGCGACTCCTTGTTATTTGCTTTCCGGGTATAATAAACGGTCGTGTTGCCTTACCGTGTTCTGGCCATCACATTGTTTTTCTTGGGCTGCTGATTCACAGGGCTGCCCACCGCCCCATTCTTCGCAGAGCCCTTCCTCGCTAACTCTCTCTGTTTCTCTAAAAATACAATAAAGACTAAATGTAGACATTATCTCAATGTGCATATTCAACAACCCTGATGATAAAATAATATAAAAAATACAATGTGTGTAAAGATCTACTAATAAATGTGGCCACTATAAATGCCATAATAAGATGTAAAAGCTGCTCATTCAGACATTTGTTTAAGCAGCCAATCATGTTGCAGCAGCATCATGAAAAAAAATAAATAAAAATGTGACTTGGATGTTGCAGCCAGACGGTTTAAATATTTACTGCTTTATTCCACTGCTTTTTATTTTTTATTTTTACAAACAGTGCTCTCTAGACCAAACACAGAATGGTGCGAAAAACAATAAACATACAATAAGGAGCAGTTCAGCTGCAGGTCAAGGAGAATGGCAAGGTTGGTTTAAGTCTCCTGTACCTTAAAGAAAAACTCAACAACCATGAATAGCAGAAAAGCATCTCTAAAAGCACAAGCTTGCAAAAATCCACATCGAGGTTCCAATCATGTCTTCTAAAAAAAACAATGAATCAGTGGCCAGACTGGGAACCGAATCCGGACAAAACAATAATTTATTAAATAAGTAATAAAAGATCTTACAGATTTTTTTTTTTAATCTGAGAAAATGCATATTGTAATTAAATTGATTAGAATAGCATTTTAATACTGTCGTATTTAAATCCTTATTCAGGCTGACTATTCGTTTTTATTTATTTCGATAATTCTTTTAGACATCAAAGACAAATTCACTAAAATACCAGAAATAAAATATACTCAGTCATATTTTTTTTTTAATACCAAATGATAAATATAGAAACCTAAAACCAAAACCAGACAAAACTATAATTTCATGAACGAAAGTGTGTAAATGCATTTCTAGTTAAAGAAGCTGATTACATTATATTTCCTCTTGCGGCTAAATAGTCACTATGTTTTTTTTTTTATTTTTTATGTTTGTGTGCGATTGAACCATGAAATTGAAATTTTAATATTACTTTGAATAAGAAATGAATACACTGGTCTTTTAAAAACACCTAGAACCGGTGTGCGAATCTACAGCATAACTGGTTGGTTAACTGGGCAATTCATAAACCATAAAACTTCATTCAAAATATATACAATATACAATATATAGTGTGAGGCCATAGACACTTGTGATTTTTCTCGCTTCACACACAATCTGTGTGCTATCAGCAAATAAATAAACGACTTTGGTTTTAAAGTAATATGACCAATAGCTGACCTCCATCACACTACATTACATCCAGAGCTCCAGGACCTGACTTTACATGTCAGTGTTAATATAAATTACAGCTCACCGATTTTCACTTGAAGCGGAGAAGGCTTGTAGTTAATGGGCACGGATTCGGTCTCTCTTGTTTCCGAGTCAGACGTGGACGTTGCTGCTGGATCCTTGACGCACGGAAACACACAACGACAAAGTTAAAAAAAAAAAGGAAAAGAGATGCACAAAAATTGAAGGAGATGGTCATTCAGCCACAAAGGCGTTACTGAATTTAGGTAGTGATGAAGGGAGAAGGTCTCGGGTGGAATCAGTGTTCTAATCATCTCAAAGGTGTTGAGTAGGGTTGAGGTCAGAGCTCTGTTGCAGGCAACTCAAGATCTTTAACTCTGACCAATGTAAACTAGATTTTCATAAAGCTGGCTTTGTCCACATTGGCATTGCCATGAAGGGAAAATATAATGCTACCGCATCCAAAGACACATCTTACACAATTGTGTGTCTCTAACAGTCTGTGGAAGTATTTGTGTAAAGTAAAGTAAGTGTAGTTTTGGGGTATTGGTGACAATAATTTTGTCCATATAGTGTATCTGATGTTTATATTTGTGTTTACCTGCTTGCTAAATTAACTAGCTAATCTCTGAGGCACCTAATTCAATTCCATACACGTCGCTTTCACATTTTTGATGGCAAGGTATAAACAAGTCAGACTGAAACAAATTCATTAACATTTAATGAATTAGAAATATAACTATTAAGAGTATATTAGAAATATAATAGAGGCATCTTCCAATTAAAGGCTGTATGCATTTCCATAGAAACAACTAATGTATCTCAAGTTCTTGTGTGCATTTCTATATGAACAAAAATGAATCATAAATGAAACGCAAATAAATAAGCATTAAAGTGCTCTAAATTCGTTGTCATTTCCATTTTTACAATACAATTTCTGACACATTTTTTTTGCTAATCCTTTTCACTAGCTAACTACTTATCTTCAGTATTAAGGTTGATAGTCTTTCCCAGGAACACTGGGTATGAAAAGGGATACACCCTGGATGGGAAACTCCACTGGATTACACTTGGATACGCTTGAACTACATCTTAGCATAGCTAATACACAGACTTTAATACACACACTTGTTTAAGAGGAAGCCAGAAATCCTGGAGAAAACCCACAAGTATATAAGGATAACTTGCTAGACAATAACAACTCCATTCCACACAACTCACAAGATAACTTACATAAAATGTTCATGATAAAACTAAGACATAACACGTGGTTGAACAATACTTGCCGTATGTAAATGTAATTCTCACACATGCTTTGATAGAGGTTAATTATTTCCCCCTCACTCGCTAATCTCCAAAAGCCGTATACATACAGCATGAGAAAAGACAACAAAACAGTAGCAGAAAGACTGGGCATACGCAGTACGAAAGCCTCCAGAGAGTGTCTAGACGGGCTGTGAGTGTTGATTAAGCTGGTGTTAGTTCATTTGCTCAGCATGACTCAGCAGTTTTCTCAACCCGGTTTAATCTTCCTCTCAGAGCCTGGGCCACTTTAGCCACTCAGTGAATATGGCATGAGACGAATGTAGATGTAGAAGCATGAGATGAATTTGGACTCCTTTAAAAAGACAATGTTAAGATACAGTGATACCCAGACCGAGCATAGTGCCTGTGGAAAGGTTTGACCACCTAGCATTTTAGCATTTTTGATAGACACATGCATGTCCTTTTTGTTTCTATGCAACAAAGTATGTAATTAAAAAAAAAATTTGAAAAATCCAATCCTCTCTTAGCATGAATAACAGATTACATAATCATGCATCCAGACAGTTCATTTCTTCAAACATACATCTGAAAAATTTCTCAATGTATCTTGTAAAATTGGTCAAAGCTTGTGTTCGCTAATTGGAAATTTCTTTCTGACCTTGCAATCTAGTTCATTCGATTACAACGATACAACGATTATAACGATTACAGAGTAATATGCTTTGGTCCATCGTTTTGTTGTATGGTGAAGTGCAGTGCAGACAGAATTAGATGGTGTTGAAGTATGGAATGGTAACCATGTTGGTTTAGTATTATTACTACTTAGAAAAATCTCCAACCTTCTCTGCTCTAAAACAATAAAATCCATTGAGTTTCCACCTCCATGTCTGACTGTGGGGGCGAGGCAGTCTGCTAAAGTCTTTTCTCCTGTTCTATGTCTTACAGAAGTACGTCTGCTAGAATTTGACCAAAAATTCTGTCCAACATTCTTCATTCACTGTCCAATTCGTAGCATAGAATGCATAGAAACATAACGGACATGCATGTGTTTTGAAAATACTAGGTGTTTGCTAACTTTTTTTAAGACACTGCATGTTATTGGTATTCGCAAATTTTCAGTATAAATTATGGATATTATAATATAATTACTACTTACCTAATAATTTTATTTACAGATGAGTCATAACATTTTATATTGCTGTTTTTATTTACACAATTTACATACTGACTGACTAGTAGCTAGCAGATCCGTGATTTAGCTGGCTACATACTTATTACCGTGTTTCACTTCCAAAAAACACTTTTGTTCAACTGTACTGTAAGTGATGTATTTGCTCCGACTAACATCTAACAACTAAATCAATCCTGGATCACATTCAGTTCACCATCATTCGGTTCTTAAGCACGACAGACGCACACAATGCTTGTCATATAGTCACATTGTACTTTTGGTAATGAAGCTTTCTAATGAGTAGAAATAATCCTCGTTTCCAACAATGCCCCAATCAAAGTCAATCAGCTTGTGACTAGCACGATGTAGAAAGTTGTACTCAGCGATATCAGATGATCTCAACGGAAAAACACGTCAATGTTTATGCCAAAAAAAGAACTTTATTCACAGAGGGTGACGTAAGCTAGACACAATAATAATAGCATGCAACATGGGTTAATCACGCTTCCAGTTTGTTCTGAAACCTGTGACAGGAATTTTGAGGAGTTGTGATGGGAGTTCTGTAGCTTTATAGGAGAATGCTATTAAAAATGTTATGATGAAAATACTTGCTGCTAAATATAGCAAGTATATAATCCTTCACTTTCCCTTTTTAGACCTGCTTTTCAGAAATCAAAGAGAGATGGGAGGTTTCCTGATGCCATAGCTACCATCTAGTATTTCCTCCATAGAACCCTGCAAGCTTTGTGTTCACTTTGTAAGGTTTGGTTCCTTGGTGGAAACTGGGAAGCGAACAGAAGGCGTCTGTTAGAAAGAAAAAGAAAAAAAGAGACTAATTTTCCCTGCCAACAGAGCTCTTATTATGAGCACAAGCCTGGCCTTATTACACAAGGCCACGAGGCACCGTGGGTAAATGTCACAAACCAATCAGAGCAGAGAAGCCCGGTCACAGCATACAGCCACGCTATCCGTAGTAGCTGTCAGACCATGTTTACTTTCAGACTAAGGTTCCTAAGTGGAACACAGAACTGAAACAAAGCTGAGCATTATTACACATTCAATGTGTGACCTTGTCTTGAAAACCTCTCCGAGCCAGTGAGGTAGAGCAAAATCAAGAGGCTCATACAAATACAGCTGAGGTAATGAGAGATCACGTAGACTTTAACGCTGCTCATTGTTTAAAAAAAGGGTTTGATATTGTCACAGGATTATATCATATCGTGGTTTTATGAGGTATATTGTCAATTGGTCTCAAATAGGGAAAAAAATGATTAGATGCTCCGTATTGTTTAACAAAAAAAAAAATCAAAAACAGCCAAAAAAATTATAATTATTTTTTATTTTTTTTTTTTATTCAGCATTTAATAGCCAGGATTGAAATGAACACCCACCTATGTGCCAAATTCTGAAGTAATGAAGGTAGTTAAGGCCAATTTGAACGGAGAAATTGGCCTCAACTACCTTCATTACTTCAGAATTACCAATTTAATTATCGGGTAGCAAACTTTTTATATACTAACCCTAACAATTTTCCTGCCTGTTTGTCACAGCTGGTTAGGGTGATGTGCAAATAGTTTCTGAGAAAAAGCACATCCAAATAATGACCGCAAATGACTGACAAGAGAAAAAGCTTTGTTTGAAGTCATCTTTAAAATGGCCACAGCTACACATTGTTTAGAAGTCAGACCCACAATGGTCTGTCAACAGGATCCAACCCATGGAATTTACTTCTGTTTACTGTCTCAGGACCTTATCGAGTGGCCTACTTCAGTACTAGTTACATCTAAATTTAAAATCAACCATCAGATACCAAAACTCATGTATAATATTTTGTTCTATAGACCATATTTTTCCCCCCAGCTAGCTCTTCTTAATCTTTCCACTACTGATTGGTATGGGCTTTAAACTGAAACCTGAACCCAGAACAAACCAAGATAATTTTACGCATACAAACCGGTACAGTTAAACTTTATACTGAAACCCAACCATGACTTAAACACAAAATTGGTTTCTTTGGAGCCTAATCCTGCAAGAAGTTGATTTACAATAATCAGGCATAACTTTATTTTGTTAGTTCCACTTTTGCTGCCAAAACAGTCCTGACCCTTTGAGCTTTCCCTGCCCATGTGCATCAATGAGCCTTGGCCACCCATGACCCTGGTGCTGGTTCACCACTGTTTGTTTTTCTTGGACTACTTAATAGATACTGACCACTGCAGACTGGGAACATCCCATAAGAGCTGCAGTTTTGGAGATGCTCTGACCCAGTCGTCTAGACATCAAAATTTGGCCCTTGTCAAACTCACTCACATACTTATGCTTGCCCATTTTTCCCATCAACTTTGAGGACAAAATGTTCTCTTGCTGCCTAATATATCCCACCCACTATTTGTATGCTCCCCACACAGTGCACACAGACAATTTAGCTCTCGGACCCCTGTTGGGGAGACTAAACTATTTGGAAGAGGGCAGACAGTGCTATAATCTAAATGAGTTCTGCTTATATACACACACATATATATATATATAGTTATATAGCTATATAGTTATATTTATTTTTTTAAGTTGAATTACATTAGCTGACCATTTTTAAGCCAAGTTAATTTGACTTCTTGTAAGGAAAGATGTTGAACTGAGAAACTCAGTATGGCTTTGATTTTCCAAAGGCAAGACCAAGGAACATGGTCATGCATGGCAGTGGTGTCTGCTTCATTAAAACCTTCATCATGCCTTCTATAAGTGATAAAGCAAAGAACACTGGGATACTGAAAAAGCCTGCAAATGTCTTATTATTCACCAAGTGCTGTCTGGACAAAAACCTACTGTAAGTTCGTTCCAAAAAAATAAAAGACAAGCGTACAAACGGCGTGTTCTGATTTATACAGCCAACACATGGAATGATAAATAATTCTGCCAAGCTGGCAGCTGCGAAAAAGATCACGCTGTGTGTAATCTCGACATGAAGTAAAAAGTCAACACAACAATTCTGTTTAAAAAAAACTATCGCTCAGATACTAGTTCTGTTTCAATAATTGTATTTCTGCAAGCTACAAAAAGGCAACACTTCCAAACACCTATCCTGTTACACAAGTTTGCTTTAACACAAATAAGTGCAGCTTTCTTTTGACAACGTGGATGTCACAAAAACATAAACTCCAACATCGTAAGGATGAATAGCTATTTGTGCTCAGCTGTAGGTTCGGTTGGGTGTGCAATTAATGCTGCACGCAGAGTAAATCTTTAGAGGACGACTTGGCACTCGACCAAAACTAGGAAGCCTGGTACCCCAAACAATAGTAACGAACCTGAGTGAAGCTACTGAGATTATAATGCATTATATTGCAATGGGTTTCAACATTTTCAATATATTACACAAGAAAGAAGAAAGAAAGAAAGAAAGAAAGAAAGAAAGAAAGAAAGAAAGAAAGAAAGAAAGAAAGAAAGGAAGAAAGGAAGAAAGGGTGGTTAGGTGGATGGAAGGATGGATGGATGGATAAAAGAAAGTAAGAAAGAAAGAAAGAAAGAAAGAAAGAAAGAAACTGTGGGTGGGTGGTTAGGTAGATAAGTGGATGGATGGATGGATGGATGGATGGATGGATGGATAAAAAAGAATGTACAGATAAATGGAAGGAAGAAAGAAGGAATGGATGGTTAATAGAAAAAAAGAAAAATGCAGCTCTTATTCCTCCTATACGTTATCTATTTATGTAGATATCTGGAAGAAAATAGAAAGAAAGAAAGAAAGAAAGAAGCAGCAGGAACCATCTTTACCTCTGACTGACACAAAGTACTGACACTGGAAACTCCTTATAAAAATGTCATACACGTCGTTTACTACAGAAACAATATCATATGAAAACGAGCAGAATAATAATACAAACCCTACAGAGAGAAAGACCCCCTGCACCCTGCTTTTACAGAAAACACCTTCTGATCAATCAGATCTTGTGAATTCGACAGTCTAAAGGTACTGTAGTTACCAATACACAAAAATCCCAGTCATTGAGACATGGCCTGTTTTAACACACAATACAAATCTACGCACAATGAAATCTACGCACAATGAAATCTACGCACAATAGCCCTCCAGCCCAAACCTGGAATTAGCATGAGAAAAGTGTAGCGTGGGGGAACAGCTGGTGCTCTGAATAGCGGGACGGGATGAAAGTGAGGCACAATATCACCCCGGGCTGTGTCACCTCGTCCCATTTCAATGAGCACATGTCAAACTTGGCTCAATGAACACTTCATACACTATATATACACACACTCATCTCAAGTGCACTGGCGTTAGGAGCGATTGTTATCGCAGTTTAAGTGAAGTGGATTGATTTCTTTCGCTCAAATTCTGAGGAGAAAATCGGATTCAAAGAATTACAAATTATTAGAACATGCCTAAATATGTGTTTTATAAACCAGGCTGTAATGAAACACAAAGTTTGATTCAAACTGTAAATTTTTAATACTACACTACAAAAACGTGCATCAGAATGATCGGTTGTTCAACCCCCAGTATCAACAAGCCGCCACTGTTGGGCCCTTGAGCTTGGTCCCTTGAGCTGGTACATACGATTCCACTGTGCTGTAATGTATATGTAACATATGTATGTAAAATCCTCTTATTTTTCTTTTCTATAATTGAACATTCTGGTGCAGGGTTGCCAGGTCTCCGGAAAACCTGCATTCTGAATACCACTGAAAAACAGCATGACTATTCTCCAGAACAAAAAGAGAAGATATTTTGAAGGGAAACAAGCTCACTGTGGAGTACACGCATTTTTTCTTTGTCAAATCAAAACAACTGGAGGATTAAAATAAATAAATAACGGCAACCCTACTGGAGTAACTCGTTAGTGCCTCAGATATCAGGCTTGTGTACTCACCAGTAGTCCGAATTGAAATGAGAGTGAAAACACTAATGATGTATAAACCGCTAAATATATGAATGTATCATGCATGTTCAATTTCTCGTTTTATTATTGCAACCATATTCTGTTTTTTTATTTGACTTCATTTGATTATATTCCATATTACACTTCGTTAACTAAACGCTATACTTCACGACATTTTACTTACTTTAGTCTGAACGAATCTCCGAGACGAACCGAATAACAAGGTACACCATAATTGGTACAGCCCTAACATTTCCCATTTCCACAACTGTGAAGTACAATATATGAGCTCTTACTCGTTCTCCTCATTTACATTACATTAGTCCTATTCCAGCCTAACAATGGGCATGAATGATATTATTCCTCCACGTTCAGTGAATTTGCATATTTGCATATTCAGCAGTTTCAGTTTGATTAAACATTTCGGAAAGAGTCGGATAAATGGATCTCGGTAACTCAGAAGATAGACAATGTAATTACTTATATCTGTAATTAAGTATTTCGAGTTCCTACTTCTTCATTGGATTTGCCATAGGATTATGCATAGGGTTATTTTAATAGGTTTCACCATAGGACAATACCGCCTTCATTCATTTATTCATGAATATTCATATTTATAGTTTTATTTCAATCTACAATATTGGACTTTCAAACTGACCTCACTAATTTAAATCTAACATCCTTAAAAACACAACCTTTTTGTCAGCATGTGAATTCAGAATCTCCTTAAAACTTCAGATGTCACAATCTTTAGGTGATCATGTGACCTAATTATCTCCTGAGAACTTCTGATGTCACCACCTTCAGGTGATCATGTGACTTCATGATCTAAGAACTTCTGTCACAACCTCTATTTGAGCATGTGACATCAGAATCTCCTGAAAACTTGTGATGTCACCACCTTCAGATGATCATGTGACTTCATGATCTCCTAAGAACTTCTGTCACAACCTCGATTTGAGCATGTGACAACAGAATCTCCCGAAAACTTGTGATGTCACCACCTTCAGGTGATCATGTGACTTTGTTATCTCCTGAGAACATCTGTCACAACCTCTATTTAAACATGTGATGTCAGAATCTCCTGAGAACTTCTGATGTCATAACCTCTATTTGAGCATGTGAAGTCAGAATCTTCTTGAAACTTCTGATGTCACCACCTTCAGGTGATCAAGTGACTTCATGATCTCCTGAGAACTTCTGTCACAACCTCTATTTGAACATGTGACTTTAGAATCTCCTGAGAACTTCTGATGTCACAACCTTCAGGTGAGCATGTGACTTCATTAACTTCTTAAGTAGGCTGTGACATCTGAAGTTGTCAGAAGATTCATCAGGAGGTTGTGACATCGTCATTTTCTGAAAACCTATGATGTCACAAACTCTTTGTCAGCATGTGTCTTCAGAATCTAGTGACAACTTCTGATGTCACAACCTTCATGTGATCATGTGACTTCATGATCTTCTGAAAACTTGTGATGTCACAACCTCCAGGTAAAAATTGTTCTTACACTGGACACTAAAAATAACCTGTAATGGTTGAGATGTTTTAAGGATGAGATGAGATTTCAGACATAAAGCAAAAATAAATAAATAAAAAAGATTTTCGAAGAATGTTTCGAAATATGATTGGAAGATAAAGTGGCTTAATTATGGAGAAGAAACAAAGACATGCTTTTTCATGAATGTTCAGCAGTTGTTTAGTTACCGGATATGTGTTAAGTAGAAGATCACCAGGAACACAAATGGGTCCTGAGATGGAGAAAACACAGCTGGAGAAACACTGATTATGATGTGAACTATGGAAATAAAGCTCTGACCCTGCAATGCTCTTGTTCTTCTCAACCTATTGATCAGTCCAGTCTTTTTCTTTTCCTGGATCTTCTCTAAACAGAATGATCTCTATGTCTTGTTGATGATCAGATGTTGCTGCAGAAGTGCTCATGCTACTCACCAGCGGCTGCATCTCCGAGTTCACTGGTGGAACCTGAAATCTGTCCATTTCTTCCATCATTTTGTCTCCAAGACTGAATATCAAATCTCTCCAAGGTTGTACAGAGGATCAGTCGCATGTATGCGGCCTCATCTCAGCTTGTTGTCAGCGATCTAACGGTTCCACGATGGCCAAAGGGTGACTCAACGTCAGTAGATATTTTTTTCCCCTCTTGTCCACTCGTATTCCGATAAATCCCGCCTCTTGTTCTACGATTTGTCACTTGCGAGACCAGTCAGCTGGCCAGTTCCTCTGTATGAGCCAATCAGATGTTTTCCAAACATCCGCGTGTAGGAGGAATCAGCTTCACCAATCCCAACGAAGTAGCCGGGATTTGTCTGAATACGGGTGGAGGGGAAAAGGGCAACGTCAACATTTCACTTCCGGATACGATAAACCCCGCCCACTTTTGGCGTATTCATGAATAATTCATTAGGGCACGCCCAGAGCAGTAGTTGTAGAGGATGTTGTTTGTGTTTTTCTGTTTTTTTTTCCCTCTACAAATGTGTGTAATCACAATATTGTATGAACGAAAGAAAGAAAGAAAGAAAGAAAGAAAGAAAGAAAGAAAGAAAGAAAATGTGGATGGATTAAAAATGTATTGATAAAAGAAAGAAAGAAAGAAAGAAAGAAAGAAAGAAAGAAAGAAAGAAAGAAAATATGGATGGATTCAAAATGTTTTAATAAAAGAAAGAAAGAAAGAAAGAAAGAAAGAAAGAAATAGTGGGTGAAAGGATGGATGGATGGATGGATGGATGAATGAATGGATGAAAGAAAGAAAGAAAGAAAGAAAGAAAGAAAGAAAGAAAGAAAGAAAGAAAGAAAGAAAGAAAGAAAGAAATGGTGCGGTGGATAGACAGATAGATAGATAGATAGATAGATAGATAGATAGATAGATAGATAGATAGATAGATAGATAGATAGATAATAAATGAATGAATGAATGAATGAACAAAAAAAGAGTAAAAGAATAACTAATTGAATAAATTATAAAAATTATTCATATATTCCAAGTATTGATAGTAAAATGGTTATCAGTACATTTATGACAATTGCAAATATATACATTTTATTAAATTGTATTACATTATCACATGTATTAATGTTTAACAGTATTTTCAATCTATTGTATCATATCAACACTTGTTTTGTTTAATTTATAGTTATTAAATAATAGTTTATGTATGGTTTAGTTAATAGTAGATGTTAATAGTAGATGTTAATAGTAGATGTGGGAACAGGAAAATGAATGTATTGTTGAAATGTAGTGAAAGTAACACTGCTGCAGTATGTGACTTGTCCTGCAGATGGAGCTAAAAGATTATATATGAAGGTGAAGTGCATAAAAGTACCATGGAAGAGAAGTACAGAAAATGGTGGTCTAGCAATATATATAAACTTTATAGTGCATTTTCTTTAAAATGTTGTGATGAAGACACTTAAGTCACAGCATGTATTTCTCAGAAGAATTAGACATGTTATTTAAATGAGTGATCTATCACCAAAAATCAAACACTTCTAAAATAGTACCGCTTACACTGAGCTTAAATTTGACAGCCTTTTGTCAGCAATTATTTGTTGCCGGTTGTTTACCAGACACTGAGACAGAAGCTGAGTTTATTAAATTATTGTTTGAGCAGATCAGGAGCTTCAGCAATGAACCATCTGCCTTGTAAAAAAGTGACAAAATTAAATTCCCAAACCAGTAAATTATACAATAAGCATTTTTTTTCTAGACTTTTTTTGTGACACATGAAAGAAAAAATTTAAATGAAAATTATCCCAGTTCACATTTAGGGTGTAAGTAAAGTCAGGTAGTGAAGTAGTTGAGATACCGAGGCCTGTGGTGCAGCCTGCATTCCAATTCATCCCAAAGGTGTTTACTAGGGTTGAGGTCAGAGCTCAATAGCAGGAGTTCTTCCATTCCAACACATGAAAACCATATCTTTAAGGGGCATTGCCATGCTGGAACAGGTTTGGGTCTTCTAGTTCAAGTAATGCAACCAATTCCAAAGACATCCTATACAATTGTGTGCCTCTAACTTTGTGGTAACTTATTTGGGGAAGAACAAGATATTGCTGGAAAAGTAGGGTTTCCATTACTCTTGTACATAAATATAGAGGTTTAAATATTTGCCAAAAATTAAAAGTGTAAGAGCTCAGGGTGAAAGAAAAACTGGGGTTTTTTATTAGTTATATATATATATATATATATATATATATTTTTTTTTGGCCGTGTCTGTATATTTATTAATTAATTATTATTTTATTTTTTTGTTGAATTTATTACTTTATCTAACTCAATATTGATATTTTTCGATGTATTTTTTATTCATTATACAATATATTACAATATAATAAACCATATATATTTTTCTTTTCTTTTATTTAATTTTTTTCTTTAAGAACCTTAAGTACTTTGATCTTAATTTCTCATCATAATTTATTATTATTATTAGTAGCAGTGGAAATATTTGTGATATCAGAATCTGTAAAAAGAAATGGTGCGGTGGATAGATAGATAGATAGATAGATAGATAGATAGATAGATAGATAGATAGATAGATAGATAGATAGATAGATAGATAGATAGATAGATAATAAATGAATGAAAAATATATATTTTTTTTGGCCGTGTCTGTATATTTATTAATTAATTATTATTTTATTTTTTTGTTGAATTTATTACTTTATCTAACTCGTTATTGATATTTTATATGTATTTTTTATTCATTATACAATATATTACAATATAATAAACCATATATATTTTTCTTTTCTTTTATTTAATTTTTTTCTTTAAGAACCTTAAGTACTTTGATCTTAATTTCTCATCATAATTTATTATTATTATTAGTAGCAGTGGAAATATTTGTGATATCAGAATCTGTAAAAATTTTCCTTCCGCTTCAGAGGGTCTGACACTTCTAAAATCGTCCCAAACCTTCTCTTAGTATGATACTTGGGATTGATCACTTTCCAGACCCCCAAAGCCAGACACCCAACGCTCCAGCTTGTGAGTGATACCAGTGCTAGACATACCAGTGCTAGATAATATTTATTAAAACAGTCGAAACACTGTCTTTGTGAATCCTCAGACTCTATCATCTCATCTAGGCATCCAGGTCATGGGCTATTTACAGAAACTGTTTACATAGCAGTCTATAACTTCAACTCTCAAACTCAAACATCTTGCACTTGTGAGCATTCGATTCTGTCTCTGGTTAACAGCAAGACGATTGTCTGGAGTGGCTGAAAGAATGCCGTTCTGAACCTCACCTCTGACATCCAGTAAATCTGCAGCATAATTTCCAGTTCAATTCCTGATAGAGGTGTGTGAGCAAATCACAATGTTACAGCCTCCAAGATTTCTACTGCTTCTGTCTCATACACAGTTCTCTGAGTTTACTTCAACAGAGAGCAACGGAAGCCAAACTAACACTGTTTAAAAAAAAGGGTCTAAAAAAAATCCAGGTCAAGCAGGTTGAATTCAATCTCTGTTTTCACTCATGAGAAGTATTTCAACTATTCGTGTGATATAGGACTATTCCTCTGACACTTCTGCTGTGGGTGGAAAGCAGCTATAGGTCTCGCATCTCAATGCTGATACTTTCATTAAAGATGGCTATACACAGTGGAGATTTGCTCAGAAGCATGGAGAGCTTTAATTACTTTGAAGACTCTCAATACACAACCACAACACAACCACAAATACTCAATACACAACCAGAACCACACTTACTTTTTTGGTTGATAAAATTGGACCAAACTCTTCTGTTGTAGCCTGTTTGGCTTCAAGGTTTTAAAATGTTCTGAATCCTAAAATGCTTTTCTGCTCATCATGGATGTAAGGATGCAAGGTTCCCTGGTGGTCTAGTGGTTAGTATGCAGCGCTCTCAATGCTGCGACCCGGTTTCGATCCCCGGTCAGGCAACCAACCCCAGCCGTTAGGGTTGCACAAGCCTTAGTGTTGGTCCCAAGCCTGGATAAATAGGGAGGGTTGCGATAGGAAGGGCATCCAGCGTAAAAACATGTGCCAAATCAAACATGCGGATGGTCCGCTGTGGCGACCCCTAATGGGAGAAGCTGAAAGAAAGTTTATGAATGTAAAGAGTGCCATCCAGAAACTCTTTTTTTCTTCTTGAAAAAAAAAAAAAGATTTCCTCAGATCCTCAGGAAACTTCAAAAGATTGTCATATTAAAGCAAAGAATTCAATACAGCAGTGTTAGTATTTACCATAACACATAATTATACAATATGTTATTATATCTATTATCACACATTCTTAATTAAATGCATAAAGAGTTTATTTTTATTCTGATCACACTCGATCTTTTTAGTTTGAGTGAATTCCCTACATTAAATGTGCAATAATCAACATTTCTTGATTCACTTTCTGTACCGATTCATTGAATCGACATTACCAAGATAATTTTGACTCCAAATACAATGTATTGCACATGAATGCTGTGGCATGTGAACTAATAAAGTTAGCCAAATAAACCTGCCCTTTTGAGAATTTTAAACTTGTGTCCTTGTCGGTAACAAATCCAAAGAAGACCCCAAATACAGGATTATGTCAAATCAATGACCCATTCAATCCAATCAATTTAGTAATACAAGATGATTAGGCATGACTGTAGGGAGTGCATACAGCATGGTCCTCATGGTGTCTACTGCTTCTACCTATTATCTTAACAATTTTCCAGAGGAGAGAAAACTAGCAGGTTGGTGGAGACAAATAATTTTTAAAATCCTTTATTTTATACAAGCACATAAATATATTAACTTTATAAATGCTGTGAATTGCACCATGAGGGAATCATAGGGAAAGGCGTAAAGGAAATGCTTGTATACGAGTGCGTAGTGTTTGCCACACTGAATTGCGTGAGTTACTCTGGAAATATTACTTTGCTAATTGGCATGTCTACAAAAGGAATGTTCATAGGTAATACTCTAGCAATGAATCTGTTTTAATCCCAACTGTAGGGGGTTTCTAACAAAACTCTGAAGTACTGTTAAGTTAAAAAAGTGTACATTTACATTTATAGCATTTTGGCAGATGACCTTATCCAGATCACCTACATTTATGTTATTCGTAAATGTAGAGCCTTGCTCAGGAGCAGCTGCTTGGTGTGACTGAGATTTAAACTCATGACATTTCGATCTAAAGTCCAAGTCTTTAACCCTTAAGATACCACCTTACCAATCAGAGATATAGTGGAGCAATTCAGCCTGATGCAATTTGCTGTTACTGTTTCCATCCTCCGGTTGAGATTACTATTAGAACTGACCCAAAACAGTCCATCTTAAATAGTTTTTATGCTCCATAGAAACTACAAAAGTTCTCAGCTCTGATTTTACTGAGGTGGAAAAACCCACTGTGTTGTACAACATGTAGACACTGAAGGCCCCTTCCATCAATCTCCTCCATAGCAATAAATTTAATGGTTTTTTTTCGTTTATTTTTGCTAAATAACAGTATGAATTCATTTTTTTATCCTCCCATCATTCATGTGAATGAGCTGTAACCAATGAACATTTTTGTGGTACAAATGAAAACTCATTGAACTTTGAGATGCAGTACGAAATGTTCATCAAATCCATCAGCAGACAGAAATTTTCTGTAAGGTTAATAATTATAGCCATTCGTTCAAAGATTAGGATCCATTAAAACCTAATGGAGGCTGACATGCTCATCAGGTCGCAATCTGGTGTTTGGCGAAATGTCTTAAAATGGCACATTTAACAAAACGCCGTATCATGCCTGCTCATCAAACAAAGCACAAATATTAGGATGGTACATTAAGCTGTCTTCATTAACAGTAATGAGCTCGACGATACGCATTCTGGAAGCCGCTTAATCATACACTTGGGACAGCTTTAGGAAACAGTTTTGCTACATAACAAAGAGAGGAACCATTTACAAGGGAAATTGACATAAAAAACTCTGTATTTTGCAGGTAGCGAAATTGGGATTTCATGTGGGTTTTAGACGTTTGCTTGTCAAAAAAGCTTACTGCAATTTCAAGTGTGTCGTGTAGTATGACTATATGCGACTTTATTGTACTCGCAAGAATTTCTTTCTTTGCAAATCTCAGTGATGTGACTAAGCTTTGGTCAAAGCACCACATTCTCCAACCACTGAGTTGCCACATTCTCCAATTCTTTAGATTTAGAGAATGTGGTAAATCAGTGGTTTCTGACCACACGATCAGGGCTTTAGGGCTGGGCATTACCCTTGGGGCCCTTGAGCAAGGCCCTTAACACTCTGTGCTCCAGGGGGCACTGCCTCATGGCTGACCATGTGCTCCGACCAAAGCTTAGTCACATCACTGAGATTTGCAAAGAAAGAAATTCACTGTGCTGTAAAGTACATGTGACAAGCATAAAGCACCTTTCTTTCTTAGGAAATCATAAATGAGAAATACTATGACAACTTTCATTTGCTTGTAATATTTTCACATTTTATTATAATGCAGCATTTACTGTTGGTCTATGTCCCTCAATCAGTCTGATTTTAGGCCTTTTATAAAAAAAGGTTTGAGCACCACTTTCCCAATGAGAGTACAGTTACAAATATGCACAAGAGACATTTCTATCACCAATTTATTGTATCATCTTGGATAAATATCTAAAATATTATCTAAAATATTTTCTCATATTTTATAATACCTTTTATCTAACACACAATTTTGTTGAATCTTGAATATGTGAATCCAATTTACAATTCACGCTTATCCACTCTTTTCCATCAGGCATCCAGTATAGGTTATGAAAAAAACATGTAATTGGAGAATGTGGTAACTCAGTGGTTACTGACCACACGATCAGGGCTTTAGGGCTGGGCATCACCCTTGGGGCCCTTGAGCAAGGCCCTTAACACTCTGTGCTCCACGGGGGGGGCACTGCCTCATGGCTTCAAGAAATTCACTGTGCTGTAAAGTACATGTGACAAGCATAAAGCACCTTTCTTTCTTAGGAAATCATAAATGAGAAATATTATGACAACTTTCATTTGCTTGTAATATTTTCACATTTTATTATAATGCAGCATTTACTGTTGGTCTATGTCCCTCAATCAGTCTGATTTTAGGCCTTTTATAAAAAAAGGTTTGAGCACCACTTTCCCAATGAGAGTACAGGTACAAATATGCACGAGAGACATTTTTATCACCAATTTATTGTATCATCTTGGATAAATATCTAAAATATTATCTAAAATATTTTCTCATATTTTATAATACCTTTTATCTAACACACAATTTTGTTGAATCTTGAATATGTGAATCCAATTTACAATTCACGCTTATCCACTCTTTTCCATCAGGCATCCAGTATAGGTTATGAAAAAAACATGTAATTAGTTAACATTTGCTCAACCATATTGCCTGAATACATTCCCCCTTATGAAAGATTCAAAATATTCCACAAGCCATGTGTTCAAATTCTCCTGAACATCTTGAGAAGAAAAGAAATTACGGTCTTTTTTCCTATATTCATATTAGGATATTGAGTGGCTTTCAAAATTGCATATATTTGCCATTTCTATGCTTAAAAAAAACAACCCTGTTGTTTGTCTAAGAGCAAAATGTTGCCATTGTCAGAAAAGAAATTCTTGTATTGTTAAAAAAATAAGAAATAATAATAATAATCATTTAAACAAATAGATTTTTTTTATAATTTTACACAATACTTACAATAAAATCATTAGAATTTGTCTTTGCAAACATCAGCCTTTTGCTTCTACTTAATAAAGAATATTGTCAAGTCAAATCACTCCTGCTATCACTCTTTTCCACCCACTCCACCCTGCCTGCACTGTTTTTTTCACTTCTCTAACACAATCTCCATTACTTTGCACTGTTGACCCCAGGTACATAAACTCCTCCACCTTCTCCACCTCTTCTCGCTGCAACTGCACCACTCCATTGCCCTCCCTCTATACAACACACATGTACTCTGTCTGACTTTCATTCCCCTTCTCTCCAGCGCATACCTCCAATTCTCCAGTTTCTTCTCAACCTGCTCCCTACTCTCACCACAAATCACAATATCATCCACAAACATCATAGTCCACTCCTGTCTAACCTCGTCCATCAACCTGTCCATCACGACTGCAAACAGAAAAGGGCTCAGAGTTGATCCTTGATGCAATCCAACCTCCACCTTAAACCAGTCTGTTGTTCCTACTGCACACTTTACTGCTGTCACACTGTCCTTATACATGTCCTGCACCACCCTCACATACTTCTCTGCCATACAATACCACAACTCCTCTGTCGGCACCCTTTCGTATGCTTTCTCTAAATCGACAAACACAACTGCTTCTGACCTTCTCTATAATTCTCTATCAACATACTCAAAGCAAACATTGTGTCTGTTGTGCTCTTCCTCAGCATGAAACCATACTGTTGCTTACAAATGGTCACCTCTTCTCTCAACCTGGCTTCCACTACTCTTTTACATAACTTCATGGTGTGACTGACACATCTCCCTTATTCTTAAAACCCGGTACCAGCACACTCCTTCTCCATTCCTCAGGCATCCTCTCACCTTCCAAAATCTTGTTGAACATCCTGGTAAAAAACTCCACTGCCATCTCTCCCAAACATCTCCATTCTTCTACTTGGTATGTCATCTGATCTCACTTCCTCCTTACTAATCCTATCCACTTCCTGCTTCACCATCTCCACATCATCCAATCCTCTCTCTCCCTTTCTCTCATTTTCCTCATACATCAGCTGCTTAAAATACTCCCTCTATCTTCTCAACACCCTCTCCTCGCTAGTCAACACATTTCCATCTCATCCTTTATTGCTCTAACTTAATCAGTACAGACCTCAACGGTCCATTCTGGTTCAATCTCATTAAACTCCAACTCTTTAATATTCAAGTCAGTCATTGAATCTAAATAAAATGACAGCATACTGTATTTCATTTGTGTAAAAAATTAGCCACGCTTTATTATCTACTTGTTTCCATGACACGTTTGGTAACAGGTTCTTAGTCTCAAATGATCCCTTTTAAAACAACGTATTTACCAAAGCTATTATAGTTAAATGCTTGTCTCTGAGGTAAAAAAAAAAAGTAATTGAGATGCTTGGCGTCTCGTAACTGGTGTCATATTTGAGTGATCCATCCACTCTAATAGCTGTAATCAGGCTTTGTTATTAAAACTCCTGCCTTTTATTATGCCGTCCCTATATTATGCCACATCGACATCAACCTGAAGTTAAAGTCTGCTGTTGCATTCACTTAACGTTAGATGGCAAACTTGTGTAACCCTGAATCACATCTGGTTTTTGTCTTTATGTAGAAGGCTGAGACAGTCCCTGGTTGTAGCGGCTGCAGCTTACAATAATCACTATAGCTTCTCTGATTTATCATCAGACCCATTTTAAGACCTGCCTTATAGTGAAATCTTTTGATAAGGATTCTAGACAGTTTGTAAACACCTGACCATAATATTTGTGTTTTCTGAACATGTCATTCCACATTTACTTCTCATTTGCTGTTATAATATCGTCCACTCTACTGTGAAGATGTTCCACTAGACTTTTAAGATTGAATATGCAGATTTGTTATTATTCAGCCACAAGGGTGTTAGTAAAGTCAGGTATTGATGTAGGTGAGGCAAAGAGGCCTGGAGTCAAGTCAGTGTTCCAATTCAACCCAAAGTTGTTTACTAGAGTTCAAGTCAGGAATCTATAGAAGGTCACTCAAAATTTTCCATTTCAACCCATGAAATGCATATCTTCAAGGAGCTGGTTTTGTGCACAGAGGCATGCTGGAACAGGTTTGGGTCTCCTAGTTCAAATGAAGGGAAGATGTATAGAATTGTGTGCTTTCCACTTTGTGGTAAAAGTTTGGGAAAAAGCGACGACATACTGCTGGGAAATTCAGATATCCCAATATTTTTGTTAAATGTAGATGGCAAAGTCAAAGATTTCACATTATAAAAAAACAGCAGCAACCACAGACAAGGAAATATAGGTGATTTTTATTTGAAAATACAATAGAAAACTTTATTTTGCATGTAAGCAAATGATGTTTCATCTATTTAGATTTGTGGCAATATGCATATTTTATACAACCACAAATGTAGGTCTAGTGGTTAAGTTGTAGCGCTCTCACTGCTGCGACCCGGGTTCGATCCCTGGTCAGGGAACCATCCCCAGCCACTCTCAGTGCTGGTCCCAAGCCTGGATAAATTGGGTGGGTTGCATTAGGAAGGGCATCCAGCGTAAAAACATGTGCCAAATCAAACATGCGGATGGTCCGCTGTGGCGACCCCTAATGGGAGAAGCCGAAAGAAAGTTTATCAAGATAATTACCACTGGCACAAACCATTGGCTATTTTTTTTTAAATAAATAAGCGTAGGTATTAGCTTAATAAAGCTTTTTATAGAAAATCTATCGAAAATAATCTATAAATAACATACTGAGATATAAGCTTGTGGAAGTGGGAACTGGTAGGTCAATGGTTGAGATGTTTGACTAGATTGGAAGGTTGTGTGTTCAGATTCCAGGATCACCACTGTGCAACGTATGGGCCACTAAAAAAGGCCCTTAATCCTAAAGTACTTGAATGGGAAATGCGGTAAATGTAGAATAAGCTGTTAAATAGGGTTGGAAAGCAAAATGTAAAATGCCTTTAACTATTAACAGAGGAATTTGCTTCTAAACAAAAAAAACAATTATTAACCATTTTTTTGTTATTATTTGTCTGCTCTCTGAACTTTGTTCATAACATTTTTATCATTGCCTTTTTTTATACTGTAAGTGCATTTGTAAATTTTGTATATTATTAAAATCTATGAATTCTATGAATCATAAACCTTTGTTCATATAGTGTATTAATTATTAGTACTAGTTCCTAGACAGTCTAGACAAAATCTAAAAAAAAAAAAAATTGTCTAGCCAAAATCTTTGTGTCTTTCTTTTAATTTCTGTTTTAAATTTCCCTTTTAAAATCTAAAAGTTGCTTGAAAAAGCTTTACAGGCTGTAGCGCTCCTGCACACATTTGTCACAGCGCCAGTTCCTCTCACCTTTTGCTGCATGATGTTATCTAAGATTAAGTTATATTATGGGTCCATTTATAACCCCATTTCACTTTTTACATTAACTGTATCACCTTGGAGGATGAGGATGTACATTATAGTCATCACACGCACCATGAATCATGGTTCCGGAGGTTCAGTTTCAACAGGTTAAGTAAGTAAATAAGGCGGTGTGCATTTCTTTTACTTCATACTGCTCATTAAACAGATAAAACAAACTAAGCTCAAAGTGCCATGCTGCATTCCCAATTTATTTGACTGCTGGATTTATCATTGAGCAGGCCTACTGGGGGTAACTGTGTAAATATGAAATATTATGGTAGCGGCATGCTAGCAGTGGCACCGCTGTGTTTAATAAAGGCACGGCAAGTTAATCTTTTCTTTTTTGGAAAGACAGAAGGCTGAATTCAATCTAATTTAATCCTATTTTCCTAAAGGCTCAACCATAAGGTTTAGCAAAACAAACATTAACACGTGTTCTTAGTTTTTGCTTAGCTGATGGAAATACAAGTGAGCAATAAACTAAGAGGGTCATGTTAGAAGAATCATGACATATAATCAGATGTATCGTCTACCCCTCTCGATCCTGTCTTTTTGGAAATGCATGTAACATTAATAATACAGTTCATGGGAAAAGTTCAGACTAAACCAATGGCCTTATAATATAATTTCAGCATCAGCATCAATGACATACTTTGCTCCACTGACATGACAGTTTAATTAGTTTAAAAGTTCAGGCTCTTGAGCCACGTGCTCGTCCCACTCATGTCCTGAAAGTTCATAATCCTGTGGCTCAGAATTTATATATGGATGTGTGTGTTTTTATATTTATATATATATATATATATATATATATATATATACACACTATATTGCCAAAGGTTTGCAGACACTTGGTCATGAGTATGGTATGTGCTTTTTAAGCATCACATTCTACATTTAGTCCCAATTTGCTTTTATAATTTCTTCCACTCTTCTGGAAAAATGTTCCACTAGATGTTGTGGAGATTTGTGCTCATTCAGACACAAGGGTGTAAGTAAAGTCTGGTACTGATGTAGGTCAGGTGAGGAAAACTGGGGTGCAGTCTGTGTTCCAATTAATGATGTACAATAGAGTTGAGGTCAGAGCTTTAAAGCAGGAGATCTTCCACTCCAACCCATGGGAAGCATATCTTCATGAAGTTTGCTTTGTGCACAGGTGCAATGCCATGTTGATACAGGTATATACACAATATATAACTATAGTAACGCTTTAATAACACATTAATAACACATTTTAATAAGACTAACACAAATATAATTTAACAGCACTAATTTTATTCATGTGCAATTAATGCAGGATACATTTCTGTTTCACAATTTTGCATAGACATATAAATGAATAAATATAAAACAGGCGTGCAACCCACATTTATACACAGCGTCCTTTCCTTATATAAAAAATATTAAACGTGAACACAAGAACACACACACGTAGATGAAACCCCACACAACTCAAATTACAAAGAGAAAATTACTCATATTCAGATTTAGCTTTCTCGCCTGTTGAATCCAATTCTCTGGTATCTCTATTCAATCTTAAAAAAAGACATTCATGTCTTTAGGGTTGCCAAATGTTCCTGAAAAAAGGTGTCTGAGCTATATCATTGGTTTGTTGCATTTCAGCTTATGTATGCACAGCACTCTTTCTTTGTGCATTATGTTTTGTTTGTTTCTTGTAACAAGGCAATTTCCCTTATGGGGTCATTAAAGTATCTGTTTGTACATCCTGTACAAATCATGTTTTTCTGGCTTTTATTCCAACTTTGTTAGTTTTGGGGGGAGAGAAAAGACGCAAGTGTGAGCTGGTTTTGTTAAGATATTAGGATTTATTTATTAGGATTGTCCAAAGGGATGGGTTATTGTACACAGGCTCATAAATCTAGCAGAAAAAAATGAACACCAGTAGGACAAGTCAGACTCAAGTGGATAACAAGGTCAGACCACAAATAACCTTCAGGAGTGGAAAAACAAAAATGGGATTATGAATGCTGCATAATTATGATGGTGCGACCAAAAAACAAGGATAATGCAGTATTCCATGTGCAGATATACAAGACATGTTAAACAAGACATAACAGAATATATAGTCATGGCACCCTTGCAATTTTGTCAGAAAATGCAACCCTTTCGCAGATATCTGTTGCAGGTTTTTTGGTACTCACGTTTTGGTACTACTGTAAATTTGGACCACTTTTCTTTTGCAAACTGTTCCAGGTCATTCAGATTTGAAGGATGCCTTCTCCCATTTGCAGTTTTCAGGTCTCTCCACAGGTGTTCTATGAAACTCATTGCTGCCTTTTTCAGAACTCTTCAGCGTTTTGTTTGTAACCATTACTGAGTGCTTTTTAAAGTGTGTTTCAGGTCATTGTCCTGCTGGAAGACTAATGATCTTTGGTGGAGATGCAGATTTCTGACACTGGCAACTACGTTGCACCACAAAATTCTTCGGATTCTAATCAACAGATTTCATGATACTGTTCACACAGTCAAGGCATCCAGTGCCTGAAGCAGCAGAGCATCCCCAAAACATCTTTGAACCTCCACCATGTTTGACTGTAGGGGCTGTGTTCTTTTCTTTGAAAGCCTCATTTCTTTTTATGTAAACAATGCCATGATGTCATTTACCAAAAGCCTCTACTTTTGCCTCATCTGGGCACAGTACGCTCTCTCGGAAGGATTGTGGTTTTTTCACATACGTTTTGGCAAACTCTATTCTTGCTTTTTTATACCTTTGTCTCAGCAGTGGTGTCCTCCTGGGTCTCCTACCATTTTCATTCAGATGGTGATGGATATTGCGGATACTGTTGTACCTCGTGTCTTTGGGAGACACAGGGAGGTTAGCTACTGTGCCATGGGCTGTAAACCTCTTAATAATATTGTGCACAGTGGACTAAAGAATATCAAGATCTTTGGAGATAGACTTCTAGCCTTGAGATTGAGAAACTTACAGATCATTGGACGAGACAGCTGTCACTCACCTGTATATCTTGAATGACAGGTGTCTTGTCCAATGATCTGTAAGTTTCCATTCACAAACTCTACCTAACTTTTCCGGTTTGTCTGACTTGTCGTTGTGTTTTTTGAATTTGGTAATGTGTTTTTGATTTTGTTAATTTGTTTTCGGATTTGTTAATTTGATTTTGAATTTGTTGTTTTGTTTTGGAATTTGTTAGTGTTTTTGGATTTGTTCATGTGTTTTTGAGTTTGTTAATTTGTTTTTGGATTTGTTAATGTGTTTTGCACTTCTCGGCCACCGTAGTTTCTCCATGCTCAGTGTGACACACAACACAAAGGTTGAGTCAACTTTTCTCCAACTTTGATTCAACTTTAATCCTAAGGATACCAAAGCTATACTATATGGACAAAAAGGATTGGGACACCTTACTTTCTCAGTCATATGTGGTTTCTTTCCCAAACTGTTACCACAAAGCTGAAGGCACACAATTATATAGGGTGTCTTTCCAATATCATGACATTTTCCCTTTACTTGAACTAGAAGACCCAAACCTGCCCTAGCATGGAAATGCCCCTGTGCACAAAGCAAACACAATGAAGATATGCTTTGCATGGGATAGAGTGGAAGATCTCCTGCTATAATGCTCTGACCTCAACCCTATTAAACACCTTTGGAATTAATTGGACACTGACTGCACCCCAGGCCTCCTCACCTAACCTACATCAGACTTTACTAACACCACTGTTTGAATGAGCACAAATCTCTACATACTCCAAAATCTAGTGGAACATCTTCCAACTTATAACCAGGTGTCTGCAAACATTTGGCAACTGTAGTAAATTATCTGTAGTAAATTTAATTTTACGTTTATGAAATTTTTATCAGATCAGACTGATTTACTAAGAATACCATCAGTCTAAACACTCTGTTGGGAGAGGATTTGGTTAGAAAAAAAGTAGTATTCTTCTTGGGCTGTTGGAAAGGTAGGATTCAAAAGTGTGTCTGTTTTATCTACAGTGAAGCATGGTGGTGGTAGCATGGTGCTATGCACTTGGACCTTGCACTCGATGCGAGATACTGGGAAACATAGATAACTCCAAATCCAATCCGTTTTGCCACAACAGATCTCCGGCAAATCTACCAAAGAGAGTACAAAGGACAAATATATATATCTTTTATTATATTTACAGCATTTAATCAGACAACTTACTTTATTTATGTAACTGAGCAGTTAAGGGGGTAAAGGTCTTGCTCACAGGTCCAGCAGTGGACATTTGGTTGTGCTGGCATTTGAATTCATGACCTTCAGACTCAAAGTCGAACATGTCAACCGTGGAGCTACAGCTTGTCCAATTAAATAGCATACATGATTGTATCTTGATGGTATAATGCTAACATTTTAACCACTATGTATTCTGTGGAATGCTCTCACTGTTAACTAGAAAGCCAAGATTTCAACTTTACTTTGCAAACTTTCAAATACTGAACTACATGCAAATAAAATATATTGTGGTAATAAATAAACAAGACCACATACTAGTTGTAGAAACAAAGCAATGGAAAGAAATAAAGTACCACAGAAGAGAGACAGACACAAAAACAACAAGTGACACGCCGAACAAGAATGTATCTGCAAAAAATTGCTCTAGCAGTCTGAGATTCCTTTGTCTTTTTTTGTATTCCTGTTTCATCTTGCTGCCAGATATACATCTGTCATGTGTCTGACAACCTCTTTACTACACGGTCCATAATCCAGAGAAGGCAGAAAGGATTTTGTTCCCCAATGTTTTTAAACTAATTTCAAGGAGACAAGGGTGAGCTTAATGACTTGGATTTTACATACTTTACATCACAATTTGATTTCTTACCCCAGGCTTTAAAGTTGCAAAATCCGAAAGCAGAACTGAGTTTACTTTGGGCAATGTGCTCGACAATGTTCAGATAAATTTTGCTTTTTCTGCACAAACTCATCGAACTGCATTAAATGCAAAACATTTTGTCAGCTACTGTACACTATTACTATCAGCATGGGCACCAATCTGTAGCATTCTTCAGGTCTGGGTGACTATGGAGACTATGTTTCCCATATATAGATGAATAAATTAATACATACATACATAAATAAATAAAACATATAAGCCTGCCTAAATAACCCCAATTCATATGTCTGGATTTGTTACAATCTGATGTGGCCGGTGTGGGACTTTCTAAGCATAGAATGTTTTATCAGAGCAAGAACAAGTCTATTACCCGAAGGTCACAATGCCCACTGTGAAGCATGGTGGTGGCAGCATCACGCTATGCATCGGGAACTCAGGTCTACAAATATGTTCGTCTTTATTAATAATTTTTTTTTAAACTACAGTATTACTAGCTGCATATGTGGTATTCTTTATGTCTGGGTTATGGGGTAGGGTGACTAGACAGAAGTCATTTCTCCTACAAAAAAAAAAAAGAAACAACAAACCAACCTAAATTGATGCAAGTCTTATTGACAAAATGTGTTGTGAAATTTTGAAGAATTTTTTTTGCGGAAAATGTATTATAGCGAAAAAGAAGACCCAAAGATCCCCATGCCCCCTGCTGTACTCACTGTACACATATAACTGTGTGGCCACTTCCAGCTCGAGATGAGACGGCCTGCCTTTAGGAGATTAAAAACCTGGAGAGATGGTCCCGGGAGAACAATCTTCCCACAAACAGCTCAGTTTCAGAAAAAAAAAAGAAAGGCACTATAAGCGGGAGGAATTTCTTCCAAGCAAAGGTCTATCAATTGAAAGCGATCACTGCCTAGTAATTTACTGGGATGCAGATTCTATGATTCGAACGTACTAAGAAACATTATTTACATAGTGTGTAGTTCTGCTATGGGAAAGCATTTGCGATTGCTTTTTTATGACTCTTATCAACTGCCTTGTTTGCAGTTCACAGGGATTATGCTAGCTCTAAATGCTTCAGCTTTTGTGTCGCGCATTGTATTCTAAATGGGATTTACGGAATTACGAAGATGTTAGTAATGAGGCTGGGTTTTATGGGTTTATTTGTCAGTATTTATAGCCCCAAATTCCATTTCTCTAAATACATGTTTTCCGAAGCTTTGAAACCAAGGCCACCCCCTTGCACTTTTACCTCGGCAACCTCCAGATTGCTTATATCTGTTCCTGTTGGCACGAAATTTGAAGTTCCTACAGTCATCCTTGACAGATGGGACACCTGCAAACAGTAGACAGCTTGACATACGTGAGCTTGGGGGATCTTCACACTCTCTTTCGTCTGCTGAATGACAATTTAACGACTCTCTTACGGCACACATTCCAATCTGCCGAAGGTTTACTCGCGGACCACTTTTGTTTACCAGGATTGATTGGCATCGTGGAAATGAAATGATAATCTAGGTGGTGGAAGCCCCTCGAGCACTAGGCTGCACACATTTGTTAGCATGAAGCAATGGAGGTCAAACGGCCCCCCATTGGCGCTCAGGAAATTCAAGAATCCATTAGAGTTATTGCATTGGCAGAGCATTTCATTTCCTCTGCAGCGACCGAGTCAAACGACATCAAACTTAACAAACGGGAATTAATGGTGACACGCACTTATGACTTGTTTTCTTCTGAGCTACAGGGATTCCGCTAAACTAGCTTAATATTATTTTTCCAGCTCTGTTGTAATAAATGTATCATGCATTCTGCGAGGAAGGGTTTCATACCCAGACCCATAGATGCCTTGCAATTCTAGAAAAACACTTCAGGCATTAGGCTTCAATTAAGTAACATGTACATGTAAAATGTTTTCCTAGGCTGAACAAAAATAAAAGTCTCACAGGAGTTGAGTGGAGACAGATGGAAATACGGGGGAGTCATTTATTAGGTGCAGCACAGGCAAACAAATCCAATACAGTAAACCAAATTGTAATGCATAAGTTTGGTTCTTCACAAAGGACTGGTGAAAACTATGCTATTTAAATAGTGTGAAGTGCGACTGCTCTCGGATGTGTGTGATTAGTCAACAGGTGTGGATGATTAGCATTCATTTTTTGTTGGGAAATGTCCTCTTCAGCAGTCATATTCTTTCATATTCATGCTGTGTTCTGGGTAGTAGAGTTCTCAGAGATGCTTTAAAAATACTTACAACATTACCAAGTATGTTTCAACTTACTGACCACTAAGACTCTACAAAAATGCAAAAAGATAAGCATTCTGAGTGCTGCAAGCTTCAAATGATACATCAACACTAATAATAAAAAAATTGCTGAAACTTATATTCATTTAATAATCCAACAATGCAGCTCAGCCATTGCAGCACATCAGCTGTCACAGATACTTAACTATTCCTTCTCGTCTTATACAGTGGAACTCCCCCACCAACTTGATAGTTTTTATGGATTGTGGGTTTGTTTTGATGCCAGGATTATTGACAAGGACATGTTTCCCACAAGCCACTGCACATCAACATACCGTGTCACTGATTCAATCTTCATTGTAATTGGCACATGTATAATTGGCATATTTTATCATTTTTGAGACACATGCATGTTCCTTTTGGTTAAAAATAATCAACAAGGGAAAAACACAAGAATTGGACTGTGAATGACTGGAAAAAAATTATGACCAACTATGCCAGAAGGTAACACTGTAGGGGGGTGTTATTAATATTCTAGCAGGCTAGATGTGATGCACGACCACACCACCCTGGCATTAGTTCCTGGGGAACCATTTAAAGTTAGGACACAATCAATGTTGTCAATCCAGAGATGTGACTTCCAGATTACTAAAATTATCAAGAATTGTTTTTCAGTTAATTTAAAAACAGAAACAATACAGAAATGTCACCATTATTGACAGAATTATTGACATAAAAACTTGGCAAAAAAAACACCAACTGTCCAGACAAGCTGTCCATAGCAAAAGTAGCTACATGCACACCTTGGTCATAAATTGATATCCAGGAAAATACATGTTCATGAGGTTTTCGTTAAATCCAACTGAATAGAATTATATAACAGATTAGCAAATTGTTATGTTTTGACACCACTACCCAACACAAAATCTACATATTAGGTTAAACAGATAGAAAATAATAGAAAGTGTTTGAAATGTTTTTCTGGAAAACGGGAATTCCAAGTTGAATAGTTTCGCATTAACATGCTCATTGCGCTAGAGGTCGGGTTGTTCTTAAATTCAGAGAGTGCTTGCATCATGACGGCATGGGATTTTTTCCATATTATTCCTTTTTTTTTTTGCATTGTGTTTAGGCATTTTTAGGCATGTTAACTATTAACATTTTTAAAGCATCAGGGCCATCACAAACAAACAACAGCCCTTTTGCTGAGTACAGATTTGTTAGTTATTGTAGTCTTCTGCTCCTACAGAGCGTCACTCGGCCAGTCAGTCATGCTCCTTGCCAATCGATCAGCCTGCACGATGCATCTTTTGCTTCTCCACCTGAGCCACTCTGAAAGAGAGCGCTGCTGCAGCACTGGAGCAGCAAGCCCTTCATTTTCATTGGTAATTTGAAGGCACAAGTTTGAGTCACAACAAAGATCAAACACCTGCCCCATTTCTAAAGCGATTTCATGGAGGGTGAATAGAGTTGCTGGTGCTTCTCAAGCAGCTTCTTAAATATAAAAAATATCTAACAAATATCCATCCTGGACAAGTTCTCAGAGGGGTTCGAGATTTATTTAACAATGAAAGTTTTTTTAGTTTAAGCATGTTGCACTATTTGGCCAAAATACTGGATGGACTTTGTTACAGTTTATAAATGCACAGTACATACATATAAGCATTTCAATAAGACAAATTTTGTTGTAAGTGAGTAATTTTTGGAAAATATAAAAAAACCAGTGTTGACAGACAGTATTCAGATCGATCTAGAGTGAGTTGGTGGCTTTTTTAGTCGTCTTGGTTCTCTCAGCTCCTAATCTGTACACGCTTCTTAAACTCCATGATAATATCAGCATCAGGACCATCATGTTTGTCATTTACACTGACATTTAATTCTTTTAGCAGATGCCCTTATCCAGAGTGACTCAAGCAGTTTAGGATTAGGAACCTTGCTCAAAAGCCCAGAAGTGGTAGCTTGCTGGTGCTGGGATTTGAATTTACAGCCTTCCAAGCGTCCAAAAGTTTAACCACTGGGGTACCACTTTGCATTGCATTCCTAATGTTTGAGCCAATTGTTTGCTTTTTACTCCATCTATATTGGATTTTTTTATCAACCAGAACATCCTGAGAAAGAAATCTCTTGCTCATTTGTTTTAACTATGATCCTGACTGAATCCCTATTGTTTTTTTGGTGACGTCATTACTGTATCTTCTTACAGTGATAACCAAAAACATCACCAACTAGCAACTTGGCATCAAAATTGCCCAACACATCTGTACAAATATATGCATTGTATCTCAGGGTAAATTTTCCTTTAACTACCAGGGTCCTGATATTGTTCCCAGCCAGGATCACAATCATTATCTCAGACCATAAGGACTTTTATTTGCTTTGGCAACGGAGCTAAAGACTTGGAACAATTGAGCCTAAAGATGATTAATGCTGGTGACCAGGCCATGGTGAACCCATTAAAATAAAAGGTGAGCCAAATGAGATAATGAGGACCCAAAAAAAAGGAAGGCGCTGAGCTCTGTCAGGGTTTTCTTAGAGAGCAGAAGTTCCTTGGGGAAAACTCTTAGCTCATTAGGTGCAGATTAGTTTTAGACCCAGCTGTGAATGTCACCACTGTGTAGTAGGTAATGATTGTAAATGTATTGGCGCCCTGTAATTGTGTTTTATGAGCAAATCAAATTTCCGCTAAATAACCAGAATGACTCGATGCAGCTGCGGATGCTCGTTTGTCGTCTTTAAAACTTGCAATATGAGGATTTTCTCGTTGTTCGGGCCTTTAATCGTCTTACGTGTTCATGATGGGAATCTAAACATCTACATGTTGCAGCAGAAATCCAGAAGATTTGTCTAAACAGGTGAGGTTTTGTTCAGATTTCTTTCTTATTAAAATGGTGGCAAAATAAACAAGCCACATGCCTATAAAAAGTTAAAACACACATATATATACATTTACTTTACTTATAAAGGGGGGTGTAGATTGAAAACAGGTGTGGGTGATAAGTAGGAGGGAAAGGCTGAGCGAGTGTGCTGTGTGTAGGAGGGAGGCGTGGCTGGTGGTTCTCTGACAGATATATATATTTATATATACACACACTATATTTTCAAAAGTATTTGGTCACCTGCCCTTTCCTGCTATATGTGGTTCTTTTCCAAACTGTTACCACAAAGTTGGAGGCACTCAATTGTACAGGACGTCGTTAGATGCGCTGTAATAAAACTTTGCATTCACTTGAACTTGGAAACCCAAGTTCATCATGTTTCGGAGAGAAAGATCCTGAGTAACCTGCTATAGAGCTCTGATCTCATCCCTACTGAACACCTTTGGGATAAATGTGAACGCCGACCTACATTAGTACCTGCATTTCATAATACCCTTGTTGCTGATGAACACAAATGTCCATAAGCACACTCCAAAATCTAGTGGAGCATCTTCCCAGAAGAGTGAAGGAAATTATAAGAGCAAAATGGGACTAAACGTGGCATGCAATGCTGTATATATATATTATATATATAATATGAACATAGTGTAACTTCAAAAATGGGGTTTAATTGTATTTACTTTTAAAAATCGCAAGTCGAACCAATGCAAATGAAAGATTTGGGTCGGTACATGGAATAGTTGGTACGTGCCCAGATTTGTTCACAAACCAAACACAAATTTCTTTATAAGATTCAATTAATGTATTTGTTTGTTTGCTTGTTTATTTATTTATTGCCTTACATTATTTTATGATACACTTTCAAAAGCTAAAATCCTTTTACCTCAAAGGCACGTAGTATAAAATGGACAGAAGTTGCCTTTAGAGTGTAATATCTGTTCTTCAGTAATACAAGTTGAGTGAAAAATAGCCAAAGTATTGAAAAACCAGCAATTTTTTTATAATAGCCCCTGTGCAAGCTGTTCAGTATGCATTAGAGAGCATGTGTAATGGCTTTAAGGTGTATAAACAGTCATCCTGCTTCTTTTCAACCACTTGTCACTTTCAAAGCCAGGGATAAGACATATATTGAAAATGGGCAACTAAAGGGCACCAGGTTTTTATACACTGGAAAATATATGAACCCCGCAATCCGCTTATTCTAAGAGGCACAGCGTTCGCATAGCCTGCAAAATGAGGAGCAAAGGTGAGTACAGAGGACTCTCATCGTTCATTGAGCACATAGTGCAGCTTAAAAAAACCCTTCCAAAAAATCTTTTCCTTTCCTGCAATACTGTGTAAAAGAAGTTCAGTTTTGATTTATGTTATAGTTTCTCAACCTTGGGGTCCTGACCTTCGACAAACGTGGGATCTCCTGAGATATGGAATGGAGTTTTTCCTTCAACCGTTATGTACAATAGAGCATAAAAATGTTATAGAAAATAATAACTCAAACTCAGAATATTATTAAACAGTACAGTATGTGGAAGTAAGAATTTCATTGGAATAACATGCTTTGTGAGATCAGATATGAAGTCGTAATCCAGATTAAAGAGTGACAAAATGGACAAAATCCTCATAATCTAGTGGAACATCTTCCTATAAGAGTGGAGGTTATTATAAAAGCAAATGTGGAGTAGAATGGGATGTTCAAAAACATACAAATTTTGTATTCGTATTGTTGAATTTAGTGTTCTGAGTAATCTGGATTAAAGATTGCTAATCCAATAAAATTCTTATTTCTTTTCATTCAATATTTTTGAGAGACTGAAAAAGAAAAATACATTTTGTTTTGTTGTTCTTGTTGAATCTATGCATCAAATTGAATGATTCTTTTTTTTTTTTCTTATTTGGTCAATGATTGGGTCCAGAACAAGTGACGTGGTGCAGCAGAAGCTTCTCTCGATGTGGGTTCATGAGTAATTGTCTGAATAGCACTTGATTTGATTGACAGCTTCTCCTTCGGGCACATGGTTAAAAATAATAAGAAGCGACATGCTAATGAACCTCTGTGAACCCTCGGCATTTGCCAGGGTTGCTAATCAATTAGGCGAGCAGTTACAAGAGATAAATAAGAATTTTCAATGATCAGCATGTAGTGTTGAGAGATTTTGGACATAATATTACATCGTAAGAAGAGGACGTGTGTTGGATACCCATTTGCTGTCTCATGGGACATTGTATTATATGTAAGGACAAACAATGATTCACATATCTTATGAATTCATATTTTATTCACAAAAAAAAAACAAAAAACATCAAATGTTTAAACTGAGAATAAGGAAAAAATAAATTGGGACAGGGCCTTGTTTTTTGAACCAATGGTATGGTTCAAAACTGATCCTACGACAGTAAATCAAGAGCTGAAGTTAAAATTCTTGAAGTTGAAAAGTCTAGAAAATAAGTTGAAATTGGAAATAAAATGTTAATTCATGCTAATGATAGAAACTATTGTCCAATCATGGAAATCCTTGCATAACGTCTCTCTATTTTAAAGTAAATAAGACAAAAATGTGTAGCAAAATGTTGAGAAAATTGTGAATGCGTGTCCCATGTGTGTACAATCGAAAGAGCAATATTTATTTTTATTGTTACACAGCTCTAAAACTGGAGGCTCCATTAATAAATCCAAAGGACAGGTTACCTCAGAGAAAACCGCACCACAAACAATGGCCACAAAGTGATTTGCAAGTTGGTGAGTTTCAAGTGAGTACTTTTTAATAATAGTCAGAATTCGGTATAGGTGGGACAACAATAAACATAATCCTTTAGAAATTTGGTGCCTGCCAGAGCTCATAATGAGCCAAGCCTCCATTTTGCCTCTGCATAATGCTGCTTTGTTAGATAAGAGAGGTGCTTTCTGTAAGTACGACACAGAACAGAGTGTCAAACTCTTAATTAAAGCCCAAAGTCACGGTCTCCAGTACGTCCTCCTCCAGGGACTGATAACACTGCAAAGAAAGCTCTCTAATGTAAGTTGCTGTGATAAACTCTATTGTTATTGAACGCAGGGCTGAGTCACACTCATGATGCTAGTAATGAAATAAAGATGCTCACTCCAAAGTTCATGGTAATTAGATTTTTTTTTTCCGGGTGTTTAAATATTAAATTTCCTGAAGATGAAGCTGAAATAAATGGAGTGTTTAGCCAAAATATACAGGAAATAAAATGAGAGAAAGTTGTATTGTGAGGCATAATGAAGCAGGATGTTAACGCGTATGCATGGTGAAACCTTTATTAACGGCTTTCCGATAGAGGGGTCAGAAAACAGAACACAAACAAACAGAGAATTCATGAGCCAAAAGTAATGCAAATAAACAGATAAGAAACATATCAAACAAAGCTCACAATGCAATGGGTAAGATTTTGCATAATGACAGACACACTTGCGAACTAGTTAACAAATAAGGATTCACAGTGGTGGGCCGTCAGAGATAGCAAAGCCTTCTGAGAATCAGTGACTTGTTCATTTACAGTACAGACTAAAAGTTTGGACACACCTACTCATTCAACGAGTTTTCTTTATTTTCATGACTATCAAAATTGTAGATTCACACTAAAGGCATCAAAACTATGAATTAACTCATGTAGAATTATATATGGAATTACATACAAAACAAAAAAGTGTGAAACAACTGAAAAATGTCATATTCTAGGTTCTTCAAAGTCGCCACATTTTGCTTCAATTACGGCTTTGCACACTCTTGGCATTCTCTTTATGAGCTTCAAGAGGTAGTCACCTGAAATGGTCTTCCAACAGTCTTAATGGAGTTCCCCGAGAGATGCTTGGCACTTGTTGGCCCTTTTGCCTTCACTCTGCGCTCCAGCTCACCCCTCAACCATCTCGCTTGGGTTCAGGTCCGGTGACTGTGGAGGCCAGGTCATCTGGCGCAGCACCCCATCACTCTCCTTCTTGGTCAAATAGCCCTTTGATGCCTTCAGTGTGACTCTACAATTTTCATAGTCATAAAAATAAAGAAAACTCTTTGAATGAGAAGGTGTGTCCAAACTTTTGGTCTGTACTGTAAATGTATTAAATGATTCCCAATAGTCTATTCTCTTCATTTAATAGCATTTTTTCTGGGATGCACTGCTTCTAGGAGCAGGTTCACGGATTGAAAGTTTATGTTGGAGTTTCTATCCAATCAGATTTCAGCCATCACATAACAGAAGCCTTTTTTAATTATAAACTATATTATGCCTTAAGCTGTTGTTTATACCAATCAGTTTGTCTTCTGTCCACTTAGAGGGTCCTTCACAGTCTTGTGTGCATTTTCACATACTTAGTTCGGATGGTCAGAGCGTGTGCTAGTCAGATTTCGCAACGGCATCTGCTGCAGACCAGACGACCTAAAATATCTTTGTGTATTTAATAGCTGGTTTTATTTTCATTCCACAATGGCTGACAAAGGAGAAGAAATCTTTTGGTGGCAGATACACTTACAAAGACATTTACGAGACTACCTTTCCAAGATAAGCCGGTCAGCCAAAACAATTCAAAACAGTTGTTAAGCTTTTTCAAGAACTATTTATACTTTTGCTTTTCCTTTCCTGTGGAATGCCTCTTCTAGAGATGATGTATATGGTGCAGCTGTGGCTGCAGTGAAAGGAGACATCCTAAATTGTGTTCATTGGGTTTCTTGCTTTAGTAATGGCATTTACTCTCACTATATGAGATACCTGTCTGTGATGCAGCACTCTGCTGTTCCCTATAATATTGATGGTTTCTGGAGCTGAGTCATAATGATGGTATTAAGAGGTGCATTGATCCAAGTAGGACACCCCTGAAGGGATGGGTGTGAAATGAGGATTTATAAGTTGTATAACTTTAAACAAGTCTACAGTGAGTTAATAACGTGAGACATTATTAAAGAAGCACCTTAGCATCTAGCCAGTTAGTCATACTAAATAGCTGTCATAGAAACTGAATCGCACTTGTTAAACGGATCTAAACACGTTTTTCACAAGCATTTGTCCCACTACTGGCAATGGAAAATTTAATGTTACAAACATTAAGCAGAAAGTCTTTATTTTTGACCTTTAGAAAGCAGAGGTATGCTTTAATTAAAGTGTGTTATGTGTTTTTCTACTTTTGGACACTCTGGCACAGTAGTAAAGGACACAGTGTTACACTGAACTGATGGAGGAACTCAAGAGAAAAAGAGGTCAGCTCTAAAGCCCACCCACAGAGAAAACTGGTAGGTCTAGACTAATCAAAATGTGTCCTCTGTCACATTGTCTTGTCACTCAGCTTTTCCAAAGCATTTCTATTAATAGAAATTCCCTGGTCTTTATCGCTTTCTGGCTCTCAATCTCTCTAAAAACTCGATTTCTGGAATATTGTATATCATTTCCATGTTTCAGGGAAATTTGGATGGTCTAAGAATGGTAGTGAAACAACCTGTCTAGCTTCTTGAAAGCTTTACCATCCCTATCAACAACTACACACAGGTCATTTGAGCTTTGCATGTCATTGAAGCAAATAATTTATTAGGGGCTCTCAAACAAAACCTGTCACAGTCTTCACGTATTTCAACTCGCCTCGCAAAAATGCTGATCAAGCAGTTACTCCCATCTCAGGACTCAGCGATGCGACTCACACGCATTTTCCTCCTGTCCTTTCATCTCCATTTTTCCTTTTCAGAAGTCAGTCGCACCTGAACGATCTTTTGCTTTATTGCGCAAATGTTTTCCTGTTTCAATCTCAACCAGCGATGAATTCCTGGACTCATATGGATACCACCAATTTTTTTTTTTCCTCCAGCACTCAAAAGGCTTCCCTTTTATTTGCTCTCTGCTGACTTTCTTGTCTGAAGAGGCGATTTGTCGAGCCACGATTTCAATCCAATTTGTTCTCGAACATTCTAGAGTCGTTTGAAGCAATAGATGCTCCATTCTCATTCGGGCATGATGTGAAATTTAATTTCGCAAAGCCTCTTTGAAGGCAGCTGTTGCCGATGGAAGCCAGACTCCTATTTCATAGAGTGATCTCAGAAAATACTTTATTGAGTTTTTTGGAGCTGTGCCTCTTGGATAATGATAGCTATTATTTGACGTAGTACCATGGTGCAAGATTGGATGGCGTTTAATGGGCATTTTATTACAGAAATATTTAAGGATAAGAGTCATATTTTTTACTGTTTTATCGAATAGCGTTTCCTCCCTGGGAGAGACGGCGACCTCAGTTATTTACTTTATTTAAAAGCAAACAGATATTTAGAACCATGACTAAAAATTGGCGCATGCGATTCATTAATGGAAGATTCTCTCTTGTCAGTCCCAATTAACTGAACTGTTGTTGTTACCGTGGTTTATTGATAATAATTCGAACTGAAGTGTGATCTATAGAAACGCAACGAATCGTGCCAGGGCATTGTTATTATTATTATCCACAGGAAAGATGACTACAAATATAAAAGCAATAGATGATTTGTGTACCCAAGTGATATTTTGCGTTTGCTTTTATAAAATTCCAGAAAATAGACATTACTATTGAATACCTGACATGACCGATTATTATTATTTATTTTTTTTTGCACCGTTAATGAAAAGTTTCCAAAAAAAAAACCCCACCACAGCTGGATAGAGCTTTGCACACAACATGGTTGACATCATGCAGAAAAGTGTAGTAAAGGAAAGTAAACGAATTCGATTTGTAAAACAGACAGTAAAAATATATAAATTATATCTCTGTTTAAGTTTATAGTAATTACAGTCCAAACCTGCCTTCATAAATCTTAAGTAAAACTCGTCACAGTAACCAAATGGATCTTCAGACTGTTTATGCAGAACCATTCTCACATGAGTCAAAGTGGTCTCCAATTGAAAAGAACTCCATCCAGAGAGAGGGTGTCAGGATGACTGGACAATTTGTAATTACACATGTATAATTTTAGCTTCGATTCCATTTAACTTCATTGTCACTCTCAGAATACAAGTACAGAAACAATGAAATGCAGTTAGAATCCATTTAGCAGTGCAAATACATTAAACAAGACCAGTGGCAGGCTGTGCATTTCACACCTAGTCCTTCAGTGGTGTCCTATCTGAGTCGATCCACCTCTTCAAACCATCATGATGCCATGGCTATAGAAACCATCAATGTTACAGAGAAACGCAGTATAACAGAGCGCTGCATCACAGACAGGAATCTTTTACAGTGAGTATAAATGGCATTACTAAAGCACGAAACCCAATGAAAACAATTCAACAAGTCTCCTTTCACTCCAGTCACAGCTGCACCACCTGCATACATCATCTCTAGCAGATGCATTAATATTAACCTCGGGTTTTCCCCACATTTTTGTGAATTTTTCCATGCATTATGGTTTTCCTGACGATTTGAAATAAAAGCAACGTGTGTTTTTGTGCAATTTCTACAGAAAAAAAGTATAAATGGTTGGTAAAAAGCTTAACTGTTTTGAACTGTTTTGGCCGAACTTCTCTCACGATTTCCAAATAATTTCAGTCATTGTGGAATAAAGAAAACAGCTATTAAATCCACAAGAATATATCTGAGCGTGTGCAGTTTGATGTCGTTCGCTGGCTCTGGCTAGCGTGCTCTTTGACTATACCATCGAAGAAAAAAATGAAAAATGCTGATGTTTTTGGATGCCTTCTAGAGGGCCTTGGAGTTAGCAAGTCACAATCTGATTGGTTAAAGCTAAAGCTTTAAGCTAACCGAATATGAAACTTGAACCTATACAGAAACTCAGGTGCGCTGTTTAAGTTTGAATTGAAAACATATTCATGGATAAAAATATATTAAAACCTACTTCAGTGATTCTGATAAGATTCTGTCCGATCTGTTCTATTTATTGCTATTGTTTAAATCACAGGGCATATATTACCCATATATTAGGGCATATATGTGTGTGTGTGTGTGTGTGTGTGTGTGTGTGTGTGTTTTCTATCTATCACTATTCTTTCAAAAGTAAAAAAAAAAGAATGTGTGTGTGCATCTACAACATCTGTGTGTAACACATGCAGTATGTTTTCAATTGTCTTCCCTGCTCAGTAATGCAGTAACGTGAGTACGCACTGATCCTCTCTCCGTATTTAAACACCGCTAGGCCATAGCAAATGTTTATCAGCCTCTGGGCTTAGCTGTCTGCTCGGCTGTGAAATAGACCTAAACTGTCAGTAATTACATCTTAATGAGCACAATGGCTCATTTCAGCAGGTCGCTAATGATAATTAATAAATCAAACCTCTAATTACATAATCCTGTAAGGTTTATTAATCTGCTGAGGAAATGTTTGTTCGTGGCTTCGGCCTACGTTCAAAGTTAAGAACATAAGGATCGTTCGAAAACACAGGGTTGTTTGTTGCTCAAGTGTCTTCAGTCAATTCTGAATGTAAGCATCTTTTTTGGGATCTCAGAAAACAGAAATAAAGAAAGTAAGATACAAGCTGTAAATATCCAGGAGTCCAGGAAAAATGGCTTTTCCTCATTTTACAGTGTGTCTGTTTGTGTATTTTAATACTCTCAGCTGACCACTGCCTTTACCAAGCCGTTTTAATAGAGCTCGCTCCTTACTGTAGATCTCCACCTGTTTTCACCTGATGTTCTTGATTCTAGCCTGTTCTGTGACATTCTGTTTGTAGATCACCTGACCAATGCCTGTGTAAAGCCAAAAAAAAAACCCCAACCTTTTTTATTTTTCTGAATATGCCATTTACAGTACTTGCATCCATCTCACCCATGTTAACACGCTTTACATGATAAAGAGAGTTTGACTTTGGACTGACCCTCAAGAGGAAAAAATGGAAGGTAAATGAATAAATGAAAAAAAAAATAAAAAAGATTTGAGTATTATATCCACGTCTTTATACATTACGTCTCGGTATTTCAAAATAATGAGTAGATTTATCTGAATGACCTTGGTAAGGTTGCTTCCAAATGAGATATTTCCCACGTTGATGTGCCTATTAAACGGCTTGCTTTTCATATAAATGAAAAAAAAGACTATTTATCCATATTTGGATGCATCTAACCACACTTAACCAGTTCAGGTATCTCAGCGTATACAAATGGCAAGTTCAGGTTCAGTTTTTTAATTTGAAAAATCATCATTTTAATATTGTCTCCTCCCCTAATTTGCAAAAAGTTTGATGTACCTGGTTATTCTTTTTTTCTCTATATTTTTTCCCTAAATTTGCAGCAATTCCCATTCATTAGCCAACTCAGAGAGGGAATGCTAACGTGCTTCCTTCAAGACACGTCCTCCAAAAGATCTCAATAAAATGAATTGTACAACAAGCTGTACAAAACTTTGTTTATCAGAGTATAAGGACATGGTTCTGTCAGCATCTTCTGACTGAAGAAGAAACAATTCTTCATTGCTACAACATGGCACAATGTGATTTATTGTAAAGAAACAAGAATCACAAAGTCTATAGTGTTTGTTGATACACAAGAAATAAAACAGCGATATCCATATTCATGCACCAAAGAACAAACAACTGTGAAAAGCAGGAAATATGGACCAGTGGTGGACACAAACCATGTACTTGAGGTGAAAGTAGAGAGTAAAAGTGCTTCCTATAAACTTTCTCTTTCGAGAAAAGAGTGCTATGATTTATTATGGCTATAATGATCCTATCATCATTTTTATCACAAGACTCTTCGCTTAATCAACTCAGTTTATGTGAAAAGACTCTAATGTTACTCTGAGCACAAAAAGCTATTAATATAATGATATGAATTAAGTTATTAGGGTTTTTTTTTACAGGGTTTTTATCAACTCAAATAAAAAGGAACGACTGATTTCACAAAATGTTGTTGAGTAAAAAGGAAGAAATTTTACTTTGAAATGTAGTGAAGTTACAGTAAAAGTCTCCCTAAATGAAAACTCTTCAGTAAAGTACAGATACATAAAAAAGCTACTTAAATACAGTAAATAATTACATTTACTCTGTTACTGTTAATGACACTGTTAACTAACGAATGATACGATTTCACAATCAAAGGCATTAAAACACAGAACAGGTGAACACAATCAGGTAACAGACCAATGGTGTGGAATTGTAAACAAAAGCATGTTTTACTATATTACATTTGAGTTTATTGTGTGTGTGTGTCTAGATTCTATGTTTGATGTTGCACTGTGTGATCAATAGTGGACCATCACTATTACTATCTTGAACCTTGAAATTTGAAGTTTGTGTTTCAGTCACTAGAGGTCTTCGTAGTTGTTTTCGCTCTGGTTGTTAGTAGATTTTTTGCTCTTATTTAGGTTGCCATGTTTAGCTAATTTCTTGGAGTTTGGTTATGCAAAGGCCTTGGCTTCTGTTTTTGTATTTTTCTATCTTTTTGTGTTTTTCTTTTTTTTTTTGCCTTGGGGCTCAAATTTTTTAATGTGTTGCCTGAACTGTATGAGATAACCTTATTTTTTTCTACCTTTGATTTTTTTTTTTATTATTATTTGCCCTTCATCCCTTCCATTTTTTATGCCAATTATTCTTTTTTTTAATTCATTCATTTCTCTTTTAAATGTTAGAAGACCCAGGTTCAAAGTTCCAGCTTTGACAATTTTAGCTCCAGATTGGTGGACTGCATTACTTTGTTATTGGACACAAACAACACAATATGTTGTAGTTTCCTCAACAATGTCAGATTTTACCCACTGATCTCAAATCACAAGAAAAACAATAATGCTGAGATTTTTTTCTTTTAATTAGAATAGTTTTTTATGCAAAAAAAATCATACCACGTAACCCCGCCTAACTGTGACTCTGTTAAATCCCATGCACAAATTATTACAATTATTTTTGTCAATCCATTTAGTTGCTTGATTTATATATATATTTTTTGGAAATGACCCAGAGTGCAGAATGGGAAATTTAACTGGCAACAGCATTTACCCTCCCATGATGTCTCTCTCATCTTCTTTTATTTTAAAACACAATTCTTCTACCAATCATGCGTAATCGCCGTCATTATGTGTTCTCTATCTCTGTCCATGTGTCCATGTTTTCTTTGCTTTTATTCGAAAAATGAAAATGAACTTGCAATGAGGCGGCCTAAAAATACACCCAAGAAGTGTCGTAGGGAGAGAAAGGAGCTTAGCAGCGGATATCATATGACTGATTGCTAACTCCCTTCATTAAATGGGAGTAATTGTTTTAGTCCTGCGCTCTGTCTGAGCAAAGACTCTAAGCGAGAGACGGAAGTTCTCCGTGGTGCGCTACAAACCCATTCCATTAACATATCCTTTCTGTAATTTTGCATCATTACAGAAACCATCATTTCCTTTTATAACCCATAATTGAGATGCAAATGGGAGACCCTGGGATAAAAACAAAACACATTTAAATGGGAATGGGAAGTCATTATATGAGTGTAAATTACTTCTTAGATCCATCAGGGTTTCTCTCTTCAACCTTTATTCCTAATAATTCAGGTTATTTCTTTAAAAAAAAATGATCTAATGCCACAATGTATTTGGATCATGTTTGTTATTGACAAATGTAATTACGGTCTTTTTCCTTCATCACCACCAAATGGTCTGATGGTCAAAGAGCTTGTTGCTTGTGCATAATTCAAGTGGTCATGCTAATTAGGCGCAATCCCAGGGCAGGAACAAAGGTGCCAGAGATGTAAATAACAAAGCGTTACAGTATAATGTGAAGTGGAAGCTCATTTGTCTCTAACGGATTATACAGCGGATACCAAACTGACATTTCCGCCACTGGATAATCAACCTTGTTGATTATTACTGCCATTATTCGCAATGAAAGCTTTTCAAGATTCTATAGTGGACCTGCAGTCTCTACGGCAGATTATAGCCTCGAACAATAGACCGGTGATTACTAGTGCTTACATCATCAGTCAGCATGATGCAGAAAATGGGCTCATTATTCAAAGTGAGTTTAAGGTAATACGTTTTTTTTTTTGTTTTTTCTTTTTTTTTGGCCATCAGCACTTTTCAGTTTTTCTATTTAAAAAAAAATTTTTAGTCTCATGTACAGTACAGACCAAAAGTTTGGACACACCATCTCATTCAAAGAGTTTTCTTTATTTTCATGGCTATGAAAATTGTAGATTCACACTGATGGCATCAAAACTATGAATGAACACATGTGGAATTATATATGGAATTATATACATAACACAAAAAGTGTGAAACAACTGAAAAATTTTTTTGCTTTGATTACTGCTTTGCACACTCTTGGCATTCTCTTGATGAGCTTCAAGAGGTAGTCACCTGAAATGGTCTTCCAACAGTCTTGAAGGAGTTCCCCGAGAGATGCTTGGCACTTGTTGGCCCTTTTGCCTTCACTCTCCGGTCCAGCTCACCCCTAAACCATCTCGATTGGGTTCAGGTCCGGTGACTGTGGAGGCCAGGTCATCTGGCGCAGCACCCCATCACTCTCCTTCTTGGTCAAATAGCCCTTGATGCCTTCAGTGTGACTCTACAATTTTCATAGTCATGAAAATAAAGAAAACTCTTTGAATGAGAAGGTGTGTCCAAACTTTTGGTCTGTACTGTATACAGTTTAGGTCATTTAATTAACATTTAGAAAGAAAATTTAAGAAAATGATAGAAAACTATACTCCATAACCAAACTATGGAAAAACAAGGAATTTTTTTGTGGATGCATGAAATACAAAATCAAATAAAAAGTAACACTTTCTTTTTTTTTATGTCTAATTGCAGATCTACAATTTTTCTACTTAATTTTTTATTGTTTCAATATATACATTATTGAACAATTTTTTTTTTTATAATTTGACTTTTTGATTCGTACATGCATAAGATGCACTACAATCTGGGACTGTATAACTCCTTGTAATCAAATTCTACTATTATCTGTTAAGTGTGTTTGAATTTTCTGAAAAAAAAGACAAATTACAGCCTCCCAAGTCATTATATTATATTTAGTCAATATTCTGTCTGGGTGGGAACCAAAGTGTAAATTATATTCATTATTCATTCATTGTATTCAATATATTCCGTCAATGCTTATGGTCTTGAGAGAGCAATGTTGTAAATAGTGCAAATTGATTTGCATTTTCAGGAAATTGGGAAGACATCTGAGAACCTAGACAAATCCGGCATAGACGCAAATCCTACCAGGTCTGCGAAATCGATTCAAAGATCCTTAAATTGGGTTACAAAATATTTTCATTATATTTGGGCAATTTTAATGGTCTCGAGAGAGCTATGTTGTAAATATTGTAAATTGATTAATATTTTCTGAAAGGTGGGAGGAAACTGGAGAACCTGGACGAATCTGACATGGACACAAATCATAGCAGGTCTGTAAAATCAATTCAAACGCCTCAAATTTGTGTTACAAAATTATTTCAAAAAGCTTTGTTCATTATTTTCCATTAAATATGTTTGCATATGTGCAATAAAAAACACCTACAGGGAATCTCACCTAATGTTTCCATCATGCTTCACTTTGAGGATAGTGTCATATTGATGAGCATTGTCCTACTGAGTCATACTGTCATACAGAATATGATAACTATTGAACTAACTATTGCTTTTGATTGAGGACATACTTATAAATTGTGTCGAAGCCAACCTTAAAGATGTTGACCACTCAGACACTATGGGTTCAATAGCATCTGTCCCCTTGCTAAAGCAGACCTGGGACACTAAATATCAATTCTGAACTGTACAGAAATCTTTACAATGTGTATCAATTCAAAAAAGCTGTTTCAGACTTTGGTAGCATCTACACACACTATCGCAGGTATGTTTATTTTTTATTCAAGTCTATGCTTCAGAAAGCTCTTGTGAATGTCCATATCCTCGTTAATCTGACAGAGTAAAGGCAAATGAGACTGGGTAGCGCAAGGGAAGTGCCATATACCTATCAGCCGAGTATGAACAGGGGGTTCTTCTTTGCTTTTATTTCTCAGAATGGATTGCAAGGATGCAAATGATCTGCCATTGTTCGGGCTTTAATGAGTTCTGACTAATCTGAATCGGCTGGGGTCGGTGTAAATGAAAAAGAAGCCTCTTACATATTTCTCCGATACCAAAGCGAACATGCGGACCACTATATATTAGTTCAGATCCTCTATAGAACAAGAATAGTTACGCACAGCCATGTACTCCTGGCAATTTAAGAGTGGGAAAACTATATTACTGTGCAAACGAAGGCAATTAGATTTTTGTGTAATTTCATTTAAGTGGCCTGTGGTTTGTTCTGCATAACTTGTTTGTGTAATATGTATTGTTTTATGTATCACTACAGTGTTTATATATTTTTATTGCCTCTAATAGATGTAGATATTGCATTCATTTGTGTGATTTGATATGCAGGCATTTAAAGAAATTGAAGAGACACAGTTTTGCTTTTTAGTTGTAAAAAAATCAGCAGACAAAATACGGGTTTATGGTGCTTTTGTAAATACTATATAACTTTTTTAATGTATTTTAGACGTACGAAAAGTGGAGATTTTCTTTTAATAAATATCTAATTTACTATCTTGCCGATAAATTGCCCTAAACTAAATTCACATTTATTATCTAAATAATTTCACCTGTTCTGTGTTTTATCACAAATTCTCGTTGTAAGTTCATTAACCCTAGGTTAATGAAGAGCTTACATTTGCACTTCATTTGCTTCTACAAATATCCAATTTGCAATCCGGTTTATTAACTCACTAATTACTAAAACATCAACTATTCAATTTGCTATAATACACAGAAAAGCATAGAATATGTTTACAATTCATAACATTGAATTAATAGCGTTGAGAGAATTGGAGATGTTTTCCAGTACAGGAAACAGTTACAACATTGAATCCAATGTTGTTTAACTGCAAAGGTCCTGTGTGTAACTACACTATATTAAAATGGAAAACTGCATTTAATCCAATCTTGTAACGAAAAGTTAACCTCTGACTGGACTTTATGGTTTAAGATAAGCACAGTTTTTGGGTAATTTTGTTTTGGGTTTGTACTATGCCACAAAATATTTTTCTCTTGTTACATTGATGTGTTCACCTATTTTGTGTTTCATGGCAATTTCTTGTTGTGACATCATTACCCCTAAGCCTATGAAAAGCCTAAAGGAAACGTTGTCCTTAGTTTCCTTTAACAAATATCTAATTGAAAATCCGTTTCATCAACTATTTAATTTCCTATAAAGCACAGAGAAGCATAGAAACTGTTCGCCTAACAAAATGAAGTTAAATTCATATTTTTAAGAGAAATTGGGACATTTTTCAGTCAGATAACTGGCAACAAAAATTTAGCGTTCTTCAACTACAAAAACTTCTTGTGTAGCTATCAAAATGTAAAATTGCATTCTATACAAACTAACAGACTTTGTTTTGGGTTTGCATCATGTGCCTCAATCTACGCTCCCTTGTTACCTTAATGTGTTCACCTAGTCTGTGTCTCATTACAAATTCCCATTGTATTTCATCAAATCGAATCCTGTAACACTATAGATTTGCCCTTTAACAAATATCCATTATAAAGTCCTATTTATTTGCTCACAAATAACTACTTTAAACATTAACTATTACCTGCAGTTCAAGCATTTCACTGTGCTACTCATATGTGCCTCATACAGTATGACACATACAGTATGCATCAGCATGTACAAAATTTGCAGTAACCCATAATTCACAAGCAATGCATTTCTACTTCACAAACTTTAACTGACAGTGAAGTACAGTGTTTAGTCAAGCACATAGTCTGTGATCACAACTCTGTTTGATCAAGCGTCTGCACAGATTCGAGTTAGATCTTGACATCCTTTCTGATCTGTGAATATTATGGAAATGGCACATTGAGACACACAGAGATTTAAAAAAAAGTTTCTGGATTTGTCATCTGAGACAAAATTAACCTGGGGGGGTTGTCATTTTCATGTTCATCTCTGCAACGTCGTATTCTTCTTATTTAGAAAACATTATATATTTCCTGTGATATCCTACTAACACCTTCATAGTGATATGAAATCTGATACACGTCATAATTTCAGTCGGGAAAGTAGCAAGAGACAAGACTAAAAAATGTAAAATTTTAAACTAAGACCAATAAGTAATCATGGCTTGAACAATGAGATAAAAAATAGCATTTGAGGGAGGATATAATACATAAAGAAGAGTAAACAGCAAACAGGTGAATGGCTACAGGCCAATAACAGGACAGTGGTAGAGAGAAGTCACACTGTACCCATAATGTAAAGAATTCATTTTTTCTCTGAAATAGTCATTTTTCTCATTAATAGGTATCGTACTTTTACTGTACCTGAGATTTTTTTTATGTGAATTAAAATAAATGGTGAAAATTTTGGAAACCTGACCATAAGATTTGTATCTGCTTTTTGAACATCTGCACATTTAGTCCGCATTTACCCGATTTGCTTCCACTCTTCTGGTTAGATGTTTGACTAGATTTTAAAGATGGAGATTTGTGAGGACTCATTCCTACATCCGACAGGGTTGTTAAAAGTCAAGTACTGATGTAGGTGAGGAGAGTTGGGGTGCAGTAAGTGTTCTAATTCATTCCAAAGGAGTTTAGTAGGGTTGAGGTCAGACTTCTATAGCAATCCACTCCAGATCATCCACTCAAACCGATGTACAGCATATTTACATGGAGTGGGCTTTGTGTAAAGGGGGCAGTTATGGGAAAGTTTGATGCAAGCACATCAAAATACATCCTATACTCTAAGTGTGGAAAAATCAAGTTTCCCAATAGGTTTGTTTTTATTGCATTTGAAAGCCATTTATGGCATTTGGGAGACCCCCGTATATAAAGTGACTTTTAATTATTTCATTAGATTAGATTAGATTAGATTAGATTAGATTAGATTAGATTAATTCAGAGCACAAGTACATGGCCAATAAAATGCATTTAGCATCCAACCAAAAGTATATAATTATTATTCCCCCCAAACATGCCTCATATTACACGAGCATTGTTTTTGAACATCTTAAGTCTCAGTTTGTGTCTCAAAACAGAGTCAGTCTTTTACCTTCAAACATTCATTTCTATACATGATGATTAATGCAGGCTTGTTTGGATAGCCAAGGACAACTCTGCTTTGCGAGCACCATCGCTTGACTCATCAGTGTTATAATGAGCGCAACAAAGAATCCGACTAGGCAGCGGTGGATTTGATGAAGCGAGTGATGAGGGTCAGCGTTATGTCTCTGTGTGTGCAGTTACCCAAGCTTCCTCCACTATCTCAGCATCTTCTCTCTCAGAAAACATTTTCTTTCTTTTTCCTTTCAGAATCTTTTCTTTTCTTTCCTGAACTTTCCATCACAAGAAGTTACAAGCAAACTTTATACTGTTTGCTAGAACTTGCATTTCCCATCTCAGGTTGCAGATGGAAGCAGACATGCTGTGCTTTCTTGTGGATGCACATCATGGGGCATGGATTGAATCTGTTTTTTTTGTTGTTTTTTTTCCCCTTTATTTTTTCACAGTAAACTCCAGCCATGTGTACAGCCGCCTTGCAATTGTGTGTTTGCTCATAAATTAGTCAGTAGCTATTAAATACTACAACAACCCATTATACACACATGCATTATTCTGTATGCTGGAGGATAGATACTTCTCAAAAAGAATTTACATAATTGTATTGATTTTTTTTTTCTGAACCTATAATTCATGAGATTTCTGCTTCTCTTAGTGTTACTGACAGCGACGGACAAGGCATTTGGTAAACACCTGGTTTGTGATTGCAGTTACATTTGATCAAAACTTTTTTATATTCTTCACAATCTCATGTTCTTAATGTTGTTACCCTAATGTGTTCACCTGTTATGTGTTATAGTCACAATGTCTTATTGGGAATTTATTGGCTTGTTGAGCCTAAGACTTGCTAGAAGTTTTGCATATCGTTCGTTCCTCCTGGTTTTTGATATCATGGTCCATTCTACCACAGTTTTTTAATGAATCTACGAGGTGGTATCAAAAAGCCTCGAGACTAATAGTGCTAAATGGTGCTATTTTGAACACGTGTGTTACCAAGCCTTCGATTTTATCATGGACAGCAAGTTAGAACAAAGGGCAAATGTAACATTCTGTGTGGAACAGGGAAAATCTGCTACTGAGAAGTTAGACATGACATATGTTTGACATACGGCGATGCTGCAATGAGTCGTTCGAGGTGTTTTGTGTGGCACAGGTTTTTCAAAAGCCGAAGAAAATCACTGGAATTCGTTTAAAGTTCAAAAGGTCCTTCAACAAACTCAACCGCCAAAAATGATGATTGTCAGAGAACAATCCTTATAATCTTACTTCCACACCCACTCTACTTTCCAGATTTTGCTCCTGCAGATGAAGATAAAGATCCAGCTCAAAGGTCGGCATTATGACACCATTGTGGAGATCCAGCACGAATTGCAGAAGGTGCTCAATAAACTTAGAGAAGAAGATTTCCAGGACAAATTCCGAAAGTGTCTGGAACACTGGGAGCACTGTATTGCTGTGGACTATTTTAACAGTAAAGGTGTGTAAACATAGATATTATACATCTCTTAAATAAACAGAGCTAGTCTTGAAAATATTTGATACCACTAGTATAGTTTTCATTTTGATATCTGACAGCAGTTACCACATTCGATCCAGTGTTGTCTAACTTCATTGATCGCTTTGTAGCAGTATCATGTACAAATAAGAAAAACTGCATACTGTGTGCCTGTCACAAATCCCTTCTCTCAGCATACATCATAGTCTGCAGCATGACCAGGACTGCTTTAAGGTATTCTGATTTGGGTTTGGGCAAGGTCCCTGAATTTACATATAGTCGTTACCTTAATGTGCTCACCTGTTCTGTGTTTGGTCACAAAGTTTTAAAAGTCTTCTTCTGAATTTGCAATTTAATTTGCTCTTCCTGAGTTTGACCCTTGTCTATTTTTCCGAAGTTGTCAACCAGATGGTTTCAGATACTCCTAAATAAACCCTAAATGTTGGTTACATGTGTTTTTTTGGACTAATCATAGATGCTTAATATTCCACCTACACTTGAATAAAGACCAACAAATTACTGGAAGTCCCTTTGCACACTCATATTACTTCTACTCAATGTTTTTTTTTTTTTTTTGCTAATGAAGTAACTGGAGACTAGAAATCTCCAACAACCCTTTTTGAGAAATTGATAAATATTATCAAATATTAATATAGCTATTGTTAAACCATACTTCACGCTTTTCACTACAATAAGCGCTATAAAGGTGGGGTTGAAGAAACTGAGGCATGGTGTAACATTCCTCCCGTAACGTTATTATCGATTTAAAACCTAGCATCGGCTTCAGCGATTACTATTTGACTGATTTATGGATCGGGTTAAGATTGGATGGGTGGATAAGTCACCCCGAGCTGCTGACAGATAAATGAAAAAAATTGCTTTGCTTCAGCGGTTCAACTGTTGAGACAGAGAGTGAGAGCAGAGAGTGGGAGAGAGACAGAAAGGGAGAAAGAAAGAGAAAGAGAGATAGAGCAATGCTGCCTTGGGCACTACATTCTGTTCGGATTTTACACTTTGCCACCACGCTCAAACATCAGTCACATTCGGCTTTGTTTGACACGGCTTGCCACTGACCTTTCATAGCGAAACTAATGAGATAAACCATTGCATGATGGGGCGAATAGCAGCTCGCTTTGAACATGCCAGTTTTTTTTTTTTTTTACTTAGAAAAAAAATAAAAATTGAATGGGACAGAATCCCATTTCTGTGCATTCATGGAAAAGGACATGACACAACAAAAAGGGATAAGAATGCTATTCAGGCTACAGAAAAGTAGAAACCTTGAAACTGTTTATAAGTTGCACGTTTGATTTTTTTTTTTACTTACAAAAAAAATAAAAATTGAATGGGACAGAATCCCATTTCTGTGCATTCATGGAAAAGGACATGACACAACAAAAAGGGATAAGAATGCTATTCAGGCTACAGAAAAGTAAAAACCTTGAAACTGTTTATAAGTTGCACGTTTGATTTTAAAGTTATATTTCAGTTAAGGCGTTATTATACCTATCATTATATAATTGCAAGAGTTTTTAAAGTTTACAACCAGTGGCATGGTATAAAATGATCCCCATCCGGCCTTCTAATTGTATATTAAATTAGATTAGATTCAACTTTATTGTCATTGTAAAGGTACATGTACAGAGCCAATGAAATGCAGTTAGCATCTAGTGCATAAGTGGCATATTTACGATAAATAACAGTAAGATCATTAGGGTATGAAGGTCCATATATACAGGGATGAGGGTAATTAATGTACAGAAGGTGCAGTAGGTAATAATATATGGTATATATAGTAATATACAATATACCGTGCCAAGATCATGCATAGACACACGTCAGAATATAATTTACTCAATGGGATGATATAGTTATGTACAAGTATGAATGTATGTATGATACAGTATATACAGTGTAAATATGGGTGGAATGTACAGTAGTGCAAATGTTAGTTATGGATGGTGCAAAGTAGTGGAAAAGCAGTGCAAAATACACAGAAAGTGACAATGCAGTATTGAATTAGCTAAAAAAAAGCTATACTTCAGTCTGTTTGTGCGGGTCTGAGGCACCTGTGGCGTCTGTCTGATGGGAGAAGGGTGAATAGTCCATGGTTGGGGTGAGAGGTATCTTTGATAATGCCCCTCGCCCTTTGCAGACAGCATTTACTGTAAATGTTCACCAAAGTGGGTAGCTGAGTGCCAATGATTGTGCGGCTGCTGTAAAACACTGAGATGCAGTTAGTGAGGATGCTCACAATAGCACATCAATAAAAGTTCTCCAGTATCCTGTAGCACAGATGGGACTTTTTATGTCTGCTCAGAAAAAAAACAGGGGCTGTTGTGCCTCCCTGTTTAGGATAGAAGAGTTCAGAGACCAGGTGAGATCCTCAGAGATGTGGACTCCAAGGAACGTTAAGCTGTGTTCACGCTTAACAGCAGCTCCATTGATGTGAATGGGAGCGTGAAAGTGATTGCTGGCTCGTCTGTAATCCACAATGCCCTCTTTCGTCTTTTTGGTGTTGAGTTCCAGATTATTGTACTTATATCATGCTACTAGGTGCTGGATCTTCTCTCTATAAGCTGAAAAACTCTCTGAGATGGCATGAGAAAAAGACCTTGATTGGAACTAGACTCAAAAGGGAACCCATCCTCATCTGGGTCACACTGAAAGTCCATTCATTGCAGTTTCATCATTGTTAAGGTGTGCTGTTTAGTTATAAACGCTAAACCTGTGGTTCTGGGCCATTAGAGTAGACTGTTATTATATACATTGCTGCATACATTGCTAACCACATCTGAGATCAAATAGCATCCAAGGTCATCTAATCATAATCATGTATCCATCATTGACCCCATAGCTCAAAGCTATTACTAGCCACCACTTCAGTTGAAAGCCCTGATTCGCAGGTCTGTTTGTATGCCCCCTGAATACTTTGACATAATGGAAGCCTTTAGCAAACTAAAACCAGTGGCCTGCCACCTCACTACTCATACGACTGTGCTATCAAGCTGTTGGTGTTTATCAAATATTTCGTTCAACCCGCATTTTCATCTGTAAGCATACACATTCATCTGCTTAGCATACTTTACATGACAATTTCAATAACTTTAACATTAACTTTCTAGCCCTGTGTGACTACTACTACTACTACTACTACTACTACTACCATTACTACTATTACTACTACCACTATTACTACTACTACTACCATTATTACTACCATTACTACTACTACTACTATTACTACTACCACTATTACTACTACTACTACCATTATTACTACCATTACTACTACTACTATTACTACTACCACTATTACTAATAATACTACTACTACTACTACTACTACCATTATTACTACCATTACTACTACTACTACTACTACTACTACTACTACTACCATTATTACTACCATTACTACTACTACTACCACTACTACTACTACCATTATTACTACCATTACTACTACTACTACTACCACTACTACTACTATTATTACTACTACCACTACTACCACTACTACTATTACCACTACTACAACTACTACTATTATTACTACTACTATTATTACAACTACTACTACTACTACTACCACTATTACTACTACTACTATTACTACCTCTACTACTATTATTTTTACTACTACTACTACTGCTACTGCTACTGCTACTGCTACTACTGCTATTACAACAACAACTACTTCTACAACTATTACTACCTCTACTACTATTATTATTACTACTATTACTACTACTACTACATCTACTACTACTATTAGTACTACTACTATTACTACCTCTACTACATCTACTACTACTATTATTACTATTATTACTACTACTACTACTACTACTACTACTACTATTATAGGAAAACCTGCACTGCTTATTGAAAATAATATTATAGTTTCTATGTACTTGTACTAATGTTTATAAGATTTGACCTTTTACTGAAGTACAAGAACCAACAATTTGCCCACTACAAATAACCAGTCCACTGTCCACCAGTTGACACTGTAATCGCTCATACAGAGAAAACATCCAATATTCACTTCTGTTTTCTCTTGACTAATGCAATGCTTTGCTTTTTTATTCTATGAAAGATGATTATGACAGCTAACCCAAGTAAAAAAGATGGCCATCACATTTCCATTTGAGAACACTTTCTAAATGCCCTATGCCTTGTGTGAACTAGACTAAAGGAAGCTCTAAATTTGACACAAACCCTGTCAGACTTTACCCAGATATTTAGCTTTTATGTCCCTTTCATATCTATTTAGCTTCGTGATTAAGTGCAAACACATCTTTAAAGGTCTTTTTTTTAAATATACAAAACAGCTAGGGACAGCTTGGCTTTTCTCTAATGATGAGCTTAAAAGGAAGGTTGTTTTGATGAATAAAGCAAGTGCTGAAGGTCTAATGTGTGGGGTTTTGTGTTTGGCTATGCCCTGCATGATCTGCATTAGCTGTTTTATCTCTTATCTTTATAGAGTTCAATTAAGCGCTAAACATCCACAAGGCCCTTCTATCCTCTTTTATCTGTCCTTGTCACCATAGCCCTGCCTCAGCTACTCTCCTCTCCCACTCCTGCTTTCTGCTTTGAGCGTCCTTAATATATTTTTTTAACCTGAAGTTTTTATTGAACATTATCTTGGACTATACGCTGTTAAGGTTCATTTTGAAGTCAACTCTTTTCTACTTGGCAGATGTCTCCTCTGATAGATAGATATTTTTATAAATGTATATTAAGGGTGTAGGCTTGAGCCTTGGCAATAAGGACATTCTGATTTCATTTCAAGTGTCAACAACTAGAGAAAGTAAGAAAAGAAAAACAATTTTTTCTGATGTGCTCAGGAGAAATTATTTCATTTGGTTGAACAATTTTTTAACTTTGTACTGATGCAACACACATAACTATAATCTCAGCTAATGACCAACTGCTGCACTACGAACATCAACTGAGACCATAATCTGACAGATTATATAAATTAAGTGGCTGTTAGTATTTAGATGGGCCTGACACTGGTTCTCTAAACACATTTCTATGTTGCCTGTTTAGTGTCTATTGGATCTTTATGATGAGTATGTAAGGTACACAGAAAGTCTTTGTCTGGGCTCACACATCTCTACTTACTATGTCTTCAACATGATCATGATGATCCAGAACAAAAGGTTGCCTTTTTGACACTATTGCGGAGATCCAACACGAATCACAGAAAGACACACTTCGAAAAGAAGACTTCTAGGACATATTCCAGAGGGGACTATATAAACTTTCTTTCAGCTTCTCCTGTCAGGGGTCGCCACAGCAGATCCTCCACACGTTTGATTTGGCACATGTTTTTACGCTGGATGCCCTTCCTAATGCAACCCTCCCCAATTTATCCAGGCTTGGGACCAGCACTGAGAGTGGCTGGGGATGGTTTCCTGACCGGGGATCGAACCCGGGTTGCAGCAGTGAGAGCGCTGCATCTTAACCACTAGACCACCAGGGGATCCTTCCAGAGGAGACTTTATAAAGGTGATAAATAAAGCACTTCTTGTAAACTTTTTGATACCACCTTGTATACCATCGCCATGATATGGCAACAATTCTCTATGTAAGCTGTGTGAATTGATATTGGTTTAGACCTAATGTGTCTCATGAAAATATTCCCAACACTATTACTCCACTACCAACCAGGTCAACTAACGATACAAGGCATATTTATGCTGTCAAGGGGAAATTCTGACAACAGAAATTAGCCTGCACCCTTTGTAGCATCACAGTTCTTGGCTAAAATTGGGGTCTTCCTCCTTTGTAGACCATCTGCCTCCATGGTTTGGAATTTCTATGATTTTGCTTCACACCTTTGTTAAAAAACAAAACAAAAAAAACCTACTTTTTTGGTTGATTCTTGTTGTTTTTAATTGATCAGTCTAAAAAGTCAATTCAGTGATAAACTCATACATAGCGCATATACAGAGCACGGGTACAGTAAATTGTGCAAAAAAGATTGTCAATATACATTATAAAGATGAAAGTTGTGTGCAAAAATACAGTACAGGAGGTTGTTCAAAAGGGATTTTCCATATACGAATCAAAAAATAAATACTTTATATGTAAACATTTGGCTGGATGTTGAACTTTTGGTTTTTAACAGAAAAGTGCAAAGTTTAGCAGTTTTTTAACAGTTTTTTTTCTGTTAATTTTGTGTGTGTATTATTATATTAATAATAGTAACTTATTAGTATCATCATAATGATAATATAATTGTTACTGTGTAATAACTTGTATAATTATTATTTTAGTCTGACTTTTCTGCAATCTGGTTCATTTCATTTCACTTACTATATAAATTAATAGTGTTTAAAATAAAATACTTTAATTTAATTTCACTGTGAGCAATTGCAACCTAACAATTTAAAGTATTCTGATTCTCAATTTGATTTACAACAATATGCCCAAATCTTAGAGCCTGGCACTAACAACAATCACCTGCAATATACTACTGAAATCACATGTATAAAAATGTACATGTTTTGTTAAATGCCTTATTTAATTAAAGGCAACATCAGTTGTTTATCAGTGTTGGCTGAGCTGACAGATTCCAAGTCCAATGAAGGTCAAGTGATTTTGTACTTTTATTTTTAAGGGTAGCCTTTTAAGAAATTTGAGATTAAGAGCATGGTATAGCATTCCATTAGTGAATAAACATATGTTACATTAGAGGACACATCAGCCTTCGGTTCATATAAATAGCAAAGGCAAGTGAGGGTCCATCAGTATAATTTGATGGAAATGTATATCATGGCACAGAGTGATGGTTACAAGATCTGGCTTAAAACTTTCTTGGCTTCATTCACTGTGTAATGCTGAAGAGGTCTTTTAAGTGTCTTTGTCATGGGATACTTTTTAGGGTATGGCGGCTCTGTTGTTAAAGGTTATGAGGAACCTCAGCATTGCCAGCTAGCTACTGTTGGGTCTTTTTGCAGATCCGGGGTTTATCCCAGGATCATACATGTGAATGGGTTGCTAGTCCATTGCAGGACACTATGCACAAACACAATCCTATACAAGGGGTAAATCTCTGGGCAATCTTCAGAGGTGAGAGGTAACTGGAAGCCTCTGGGAGTAGAATACACTAAAATAAATTTTAAAAGACAATTCAAGTGTACAACTTTTGTTGTTTGTTGTATATATTGGTTTGTCCTCTCCAGAAATCCCTAATGGTTACAAGAGGATTTCTTTTGAGGAATCTAGAAAACCTAAAATATAGAACAAAGAGTTTTTTGAAGGTGCATTCACCAAAGGTTCGCCAACTTTGTATTGATCCCCATGAAATTTCAGAGTAGCAGTATAGAGTTTTCACAGGGTCTTGAATGTCAATGTATTTGTATCTCAATAAAACCGTCTCCATAATAAATAACAAGTTCCCTTTGATGGCCAGCTCGTGCTGAATTAGTACCAGGCCATGCCAAGCAGAAATATATAATTAAATAGCAAAATATTATTTATATGAAAATCTTTCATCTGATTTTAGTCAAACTTTGGGATCAAAGTCATTTGATTTTGGGGGGTTGATAAAGCGTGTTTTTTTTTTTTTTTGATCAATTATTTACTTTCTTTTTAAACTCATAGAGAGGTTTTTTTTTTTTTTTTTTCCTGAAACCTAAAATAATCTCCAATCTGATGAAAGTGTGGACACTCTTTTGCAATTGAGAGATTATTTTAGAGAATATTCTGTTTTTTGTAAACAGTTTTGAGGTTTGCCATCAATTTCGAGTTTATATTCATGAATATTTGAACGCTTTTGGTTCACGCAAACCTAACAAGCCATGAACTGTGACGATGAATCGGCATAAAATTAGCACAGTCACATTTTACTTCTCATTAAAATAAAATCCTTGATATTATGGAAATTTACAATTAAGTAAAATGTATGTAATGAGTGCATTAATTATACTTTCGATTTGTTATATTGCGTTCGCTGTTCTAAATTCAGAAATATTCCTTTTTTTTTTTTTTTTTTTGAAATGAAACATTTTTTTTTGCGAAATGAAACATTCTTTGTTTCACATTAGAGTATTTCACAGTTTGATTCTCTGGAATTGGCCATTATCTAATCTAATTAGAAAAGCTTTTAGTGCAATGATTTTTCATATCTTTAGTTCATTTGGCTCCATTTTCCTGCTCTGGCAGAGACGAGAGACTTGGACACAGCTGTCAGAACAAATCCCAGTGATTGGCAGCTTCTTTGTGATGATGGTGGGCGTGTTGTTGGGGGATTAACGCATGTGTGCATGTGCATATGTGTGTGTCAGCTCACTTACCCTGATCTCATGATTCTTAATAATCAGTACAAGCCATACAAAAAATAAAGACAATAAGACATTTTAAGAACAATGGTACAAAGAATAGCATCCTTCATACCCATGATATTCTTAGTATTGACTAATGTTTTTCATGTATATTAGAACCCTCAGAGTGCCACCACTCCAGCTCCAGCAACATCATGTCTAATTCCACTTTCTAGGCTAGAATTAAAAGAATTTAAAAGGCAATTTTGTCCGTTTTAAGTTTCATTACATCTCAAGGTAAACTATATGAACAAAACTATTGGGACCCCTGACATTTCCATCCATATCTGGTTAGCCATATCAACCAATCTCACTTGGAAGTTCTTTATTTATTTGATGCAAGTCACTGTTCAAATCATTGTTATGTACACACTGTGTTTTCCATCTACAAACACTAAATGGATGCCTGGGACACCTGTCTTTTCCATGCATATGTCCCTCTTTCCTAATCTCTGTCTTAGCATTAAAATATACCTTCACTTGTACTAGGAAACCCAAACCTTTTTCAGCATGGCATGCCCCTTTGCACAAACCAGCTCCATGAAGACATGCGTTGCATGGGTTGGAGTGAAAGCTTTACTGAACTCTTCTGGGATGAATTAAAAACACTGAATGCACCTGAGGCTTCCTCACCTCACCTACATCAGAACCTGACTTTACCAACACCCCTGTGGATGAATGACCAAAGATCTCCACACCCACACTCCAAAATCTAGAGAAACCTCTTCCCAAAAGATTGGACATTATTATAAAGGATGTGAAAAGGAATGGTCACAAAACACATCAAATCTTATGGTGACGTGTCCACAAACTTTTCTATATAAAGTGTTCATAATTTAGACTTTGTATATGTATTTATTTATGACTTTTTAAATTTTTCATTTTAATAAAAAGATATTTTATATTTATGGATGGTATGTAGAAATATGTGCACTATGTATGCAATGTGTGAGGTAATAGGTCAAAATTCAGATATAGAACTGCTGTGATAGATAGATAGATAGATAGATAGATAGATAGATAGATAGATAGATAGATAGATAGATAGATAGATAGATAGATAGAAGATAGACAGACAGACAGACAGACAGACAGACAGACAGACAGATGGACAGACAGACAATATTAAACAATGGCACCAGTCCTGAATAATACTCAATGACAGTACTGAGGCTTGTGCTCTTTTTTTTTTTTAAGAAAGAAAGAAAGATAAAAAAAAGCTAAATATCCTGTCCAGCAGAACGCAATGATGAACAAAAATGCCCCAGGGTTATTAGTAATAGCATCAAGTGTCCATTAAGACACTGTCAGACAGATATTTTTGTCATAGACAAACAGATAAGGAGCTGTGGAGACGTGGTGAGGGTGGTGTGTGGGTGTGAAGAAAGTCCTTCGGTTCTTGTATGTCTATATTTTGCATGGGCGCATTCAAAAAAACGATTTAGTCTGTCCTTGATATGGGACAGTAAAAGCCATTATTGTATACATAATCAATATGAAAAAAAAGAGAGAATAGTTATTACAATGAAATGTGAGACATAGCAAGCTGTGAGATAATTTGAATACCCCTCAGGCATAATATCAAGTGTAATTAAGCTAAGGACACAGTTAATTACAATTTGCACGGCAACTATTTATTTGACCAACAGCTTAATGATTCATTCATTTATCCATTAATTGAGATAAATATCAAAGCTGGCACAAAGGGGAAAGAGCTCACTGACTATTAAGAGCTTTGGAATTTTCAGGTTAAGCTGGAGCTCATGCAAAAAAGCTAAAACTGAGAGGCTCTACAGGATCTTTCTTCATGATGTTAATGTGGTGGAGGAACGAAGGAGCATATTGTGGATTTATCTGCCATGAATATTGTTGTTTTTATTTACCCAAATGAGGATGGGTTTCCCCTTTGAGTCTGGTTTCCCTCAAGTTTTATTTCCTTATACTGTCTAACAGAGTGTTTCTTTGCCACAGTCACCCCAGGCTTGCTCATGGTGGGTTAATACACACAGTTCACTTGTTAACATTTTTGTTCTATAATTTTTAGATTCTGTAAAGCAGCTTTGAGAAAATGTTCATTGTGAAATGCGCACATGAAATAAACTTGAATTGAGTTGAAAAAAGAATAGCAGAAAATGCCCCAATACAGGTGTAGAAAGCGTCGCATCACACCGAAAACATCTCGAAGCTGCCAAATTTGCTTCAGTAAAAAATGTAAACACTAATGAAATTATCGTTATGATGTATTAGACTATTAATACTATACAGAAAGCCAGTAAAACAGAGCACTGCATCACAGACAGGTATCCTATGCAGCAATATGTGATTCTTGCTTTGATCACTAAAGCAAGAAACCTAATGATCTCAACTAGTCTCCTTTCACTGCAGCCACAACTGCACCGCGCATCATCTCTAGCAGAAGCCTCGATATTAACCCCATAAACTGCTTGTGCAGTTTGCTCCTGAGTTTGCGAACTCTGACTAGTGCACTCTTCGATCATCCAAACAGAGGATGTGAAACTACAGATGCTATCGGATACCTTCTAGAGAACCTTGGAGTCAGCAAGTTAAAATTGAATTGGTTAAAGCCACAGCTTCAAGCAACATGGATTGTAAGCTACAGGATGTGATTGCTGAAATCTGATTGGATAGAAACTCAAACTTACGCTCGGATGCACTGTGCTAGAGACCTGCACTCACGGGAAAATATATTTTTTTTACATTGTTTCAGTTGATGTTCTAAGTTCTGAAAAGTTCCTTGTTCATGTCCATGCCCATCATTTACACCAATAAAACTCAAAAAAATGTAAACGTTTGTTTATTTTCCATTTCTTTTTATTCATATTCAAAAGGGAAGCAAGTAAAACTAAAAAAACAGAGTAGCAGGAAGAAGCAGTCAGTGCATTGAAAAAAAAAAAATACTTATGCATTTTACCTGCAGGCTTTTGCGAGCGAAATCGGGACAAAATAATGTTTTTGCCGGAGCAAAACCTTGTGGGAGTGGGTGGGAGCGGGACTGAAGAATCCGTCCCTTGCGGGTCTCTGCACTGTGCATCCGAGAAAAACGATATGAAATTTAGAAAAAAAGACTATTGGATAGAATTAAATACATATTTATGGACGAAAAAATATATTAAAAATAAGTCAGTAATGCTGGAAGAGTTTAGGCCAGCAGAGAAGTCCCTGCTCCCCCTGATGGCTTGACAATCATCTGACTCATGCAATGGACATTCATAAAGACACCCCAGTAAACTGTAAACAGTAAAGTCCTGAGAGTGAATCTTCGCTCCATAAAAGTACACTAACAAACTTTGGTTTTTGCAGTTTCCAGAGATATACATATCCAACTTATTCCATAACGATTTTATGATGTATAGAAGAAATGGATTCTTTCTGGGACTTATTCAAGCATTTATGGAAAAAAGAAATCCTTCCCAGGCCATTTGTTTATGATGATATGCCTGCCCTTTCACTCATGACTTATCTGATTATACAGATTTTATAAAAGGCCTAAGGCCTTATGAGCTCTGAGCTCATGTGATGTAGTGTTTGAATTGCTGGAGCATTGCGCTTAATTAACTATGAATATGAAAAGTGTGTGTGGTGTGTGTGTGTGTGTGTGTGTGTGTGTGTGTGTGCGTGTGCGTGTGCGTGTGTGTGTGTGAATTCATGGCCATGCACATGTAGTCACACTTGACTAATATGCATGCTGTTGTTATCTCTTGTGCCTCATGAACTGTATGCTGGGTTAAACAAGGTACCAGCCTGCAGACAATCCCCACGTCCTTTCAAAATAATGAATCACTTTATCTTGATGACAGCAATTACGATCAACTAATACATATTAATACCAGCTGCTTGAATAAGTTCAGGCTACAATCAAAAGTGTATTTAAATGAGTCTTAATCACACTTGAATATAAAAAAAAATTATAATCCAAGATATTTAACTTGATATGATATAATTAACAACTCCTCATATTCGTCTCTTGTGAGTTGTCCTTTATTCTAACTACAAAGTAAGAGGCCCAGAGAAGTTTTCAGATTTTAGATTTGCATTCAGAATAACTGTCAATATAAAGTACATTATTCACTAACCAGGCATAACATTATGACATCATAACATTATGACTGAGTAAATAACACTGATTCTCTGTTCACCATGACACTTGTTAGTAGGTGGGGTATGTTAGGCATCAAGTGAACATTTTGTCCTTAAAGTTGACGTGTTAGAAGCAGACAAAATGGAAAGCGTAAGGATTTGAGTGAGTTTGACAAACACCAAATTGGAACGGCTAGACGTCTGGGTCAGAGCATCTCTAAAGCTGCAGGTCGTCAGGGATTTTCTCAGTCTGCAGTGGTCAGTATATATCAAAAGTGGTCCAAGAAAAGAACAGTGGTGAACCGGTGACAGGGTCATGGGCAGCCAGGGCTAAATGATGCACTTCGGGGGCTGACTCGTGTGGTCCGATATAAGCATAGGAGCTCCTGTAGCTCAAATTGCTCGAAAAGTTAATGCTGTTATTGCTCGATAGGTCAGGACTGTTTTGGCAGCGAAAGGGGGACCAACACAATATTAGGCATGTGGTCATTTTGTTATGTCTAATCGGTGTATACAGTATATTCATTGCCACAGGAGTACATGTTCAAACATCCAGCCAGATGTGTAAAGAATACTTTAAAATCATTCTTTAGTAATAGTTAAGATACCTTAATGCAATACTTACTCCATTACAAAATTCCAAAATGACTTAAGTAAAAGTCTTAGAGTATCTGATTTGAACACTATTTTAGTCAGTATTTGACTCATATAGAACATTAGCTCAAAGGTGCACTAGTCCTCAACACCACAACATTGTTAATTATCTTCCCAACCAGTTTAGTATTTGTTTTCTGATCTTCCAGGCTAGCTTTGTCTGTTTGTGAATCACCTGAATACCTACTGAACACCTTTGGGGTTTAATTGAAACACTGACTGCACCCCAGATCTCCTTAACCTACATCAGTATCTGACTTTATAAGTACACTTGTGGTTGATGAACACAAATGTCCACAAGCACACTCTTGAAATCTGGTGGAACAACTTTGCAGAAGAGTGGAGGGAATTCAAGAGCAAATTGTGACCAACGTATTTTTCCGACTAAAAGCTTTTTTCTCACATTTTGAACCCCGCGGCTTAAACAACAAAGCGCCTTATTTATGAATTTTTCCTGGGTTTTTCCTGGTTTTACAAACTTCAAGCCAAAAAAAACTGAGCGACATAACATTAGACCAATGACATTTCCGAACGGAAACGAAAAAACGCACCTCACCTGTATTCTGAGCCGCACGGCATCCGGAGAAAAAACTTCCATCGGGTGATTTTTAAATGCACGACGATGCCAGAAGATAAACTCCCGAGAGAAATAGTTGTGAAAGGAAGCAAGAAGACAGTAAACAATGACTTTCTTGGTACACTACTGTTTAGATACAAGCCGTTGTAGCGTGTTGAGTCTGGGTGAAGGGAGAGCTCACTAACTCCAGTTGCAACAGAATTCATATAAGCACAGACAGGTTTCCAAAACTCATGCTTTTTTTTTTCTCTTGGCAACAGTGTTACGGGTTAGTCAAAGAAACTTAGTAATGAGCATCAGAAAATAATAAGGACATATTCCTCGTCTTGAACACAAGCAGTAATAGCGGAAAAATGCAGTGTCATGCTATTCGCAAAATAGCGCTATGCTCCTAAAGGAAGCACAACATATTTCACCCGTTACACCATGTGTAACGTGTCTTTCGTTAAAGCCTGTGTAAAGTACATTAGTGTAGACGCCTACGACTTATAGACAGATGCGGCTTATTTATGTTAAAAATATTTGTAAAATTCAGTGGGTGCGGCTTATATATGGGTGCGCTTTATATTCCGGAAATTACGTTAAATGTGGAATGCGATGCTCAAATGCTCACCGTACAGTGCTTATGACCGGGTGTCCGCAAACTTTTGGTAATATAGTGTAGCATGTTTGTTGCCGGCTTGGTATTATTAGTACTAACAGTGTCCTGTGATCTTTATAATTGATATTTATCGCTATTTGTTGTGTTCGATAATCACCACTCTGGTGGTCTTTTCAGAACTTTGGCACCATATATGATCACAACCTATAATCTTGTGATCATTTTCATGTGTTGTACGTATGCATTACTTGCCATATTCTCCTTTAGACCCATGTGAACATGATGCATGTGTATTTTGTTTATTTTTCTATTGATCTGCATACTGAGTATTTATTTCACAGTAATTGTGTAGAACTTAGCTTTGAATATGGCCAGAAATATATACATTTCTACAATATTGTATGCATGTGTTAAACTGTATCTAAGGTTTAAAAAGTCTACAACTTACAATGGCAGGATTTGATTATACTATTTATTTTATGTGTCATGTTTAATATACCAATATGCTTAAACTGGTCTGGAAGGATAGCAATGAAATGTTTTTCTAATTATGGTTCAGAGATTCATATACAGAGAATGCCAAGCATCTGTCTGTTGTTGCTTCAAGCACTCAGGAGCAACTCAAACACACACCGGAGAATAACACACAGAACCGCTTGCTCCTGTTGGAATATAGATGCTGGAGAGCCAGAACTCAGAATCTATCCGATTGCATCCTGGAGCTTTCTACAGCATATACAATATGGACAAAAGTTTAGTGTCGACCTAACTATATGAGATTTTGGAACATCAGGGCATAATATAGGACGCTGTCAAATACACCTTCTCATATTCTGGGTAAAATGTCAAAGCAAATCCTGTATACAACAGTAAGGAAATGCAGGAAGGATTAGCTGACACAGCACTTTTGCTAAATCTGGATGGAGGAGTCATGAGAAGGCACGTTCCCTTCACTAAAGTGAATAAATAATGTATGGTAAAAACATACCTAGATAAACTAAATGTGTTTTTTTTAACATACATTGTGGAAAATGGAGCAAAAATGCTACGATCACCCATGGTACATTATGTTTGGAGAAAAAAAACAGAGGAGCACTTTGCACTTAGGTTTTCTTGGCAACCAATGGATGAATTCCATTAAATTCTAGAAACAAAAGCCAGAGATCTCACAAAGAGTCAGTCAAGATACTGGACCTGGAAGAAAAAATATCAGGTTTTAGAACAAAACAAAGTTTTAAAGCATATCTCAAAATCCACTAGCTGGTTGAAAAACCCATTTGCTGGCTGTGATATACGCCAAATAGGTCCCTACTAATTATATTACAGTACTTATTGAAAAATCAGACTTGATCCATTGCTGGATGTGTTCCTGTAAGTCAGAGAGCATACCTGTGGAGCCGGGAAACACAAGCTAAATTTGGCGAGAGACAGAGCGTATGCATCATTACAAGCTTTCCGGGGAGCTCTCATTTATAGTCCGTGAACAGATAGAGGTTGAAGCTGTAAAGCATGCTCTAATAGATTCATGTTTATTATCAATATGAAGTGCAAGAACAGACTGGAACAACAGCCTGCTTCACTCTCTCTTTGTCGGACATAATTGCCGGTGTGGTAGATGCTCAGTCAATTGTCCTGTCCTCCTGCCTGCTCTATTGGAATGAACAGATCTGTTGTATTTTATATATAGACATGAACTCAACAACCCACTTTTATTTATTTGGATGTTCATTTGTTGTAGAATTAACTGATTTCTTCATTCAGGATGAGGGTCAGAGATGAGAACCATTCCAGCGATCTCCATAGATGGGAGAAATTAATGTAGAGGTGATTTTTAAGTAATTAATACAGTCAGCGCCATTTCATGCATAAGCCAAGAGCACATAAGATGCCAGAAGGTATACTATCACTCAAATGTGTACAGTATTCTCGAGTTTCTCCAGGCATGAATGTCATTAAGAGTGGAAAATAACACACTATGCCTGAGTGCATAATGATTACGACTTCTGGAGCATAAAGTTTATTGCAAGTATTGTCTTCTTTTGTACACAGTAACTGTATAATGAAGTTTAATGAAGTTTTTCTATGCTGCAATTATGTTAAGATAAAACTTTAATTACAATTTTAATTAATGTATATATCATTCTTAATGACGATGACAATACGGAACTTTTTTTTCTCAGCTTCACTTATCCATTTGATTAAGTACATATTCGTATATGTATGTATATACGTGAATTTAAAAATGTTAGCCTTTGTGAACGAGCTTAACCCTAAAACAATTCATTCGCAGCACTGTTGAAAATGCTGCACTGTTTAAAATGTCTAATCTGTTCCTTGCCATGTTTATTTTTGTCATGCTTCTAGCTGAAGAGTTGCATCGAGTCAGTAGAAGGACACCTTAATTCACAAACTTTCCATGTATGCAAAAAACATAGATAAGCAAGATTCATTTTGGAGCGTAGCACTGAGGATAATGGACTAATGAGAGTTTTTGTCCAAAAGTACATTATGTTTAGATGAAAAAAAGCATTTGATAAAATGAATGGTGTAACAGATGTTGAGCAGGGAGTGGAGTCAGGTAGATGTATGTATACTGTATATGTGACAAGTACTGACAAGTGGACCTTCTGCTTCTGCAACCTCTAAAGTGTGGTGTTGCCCTTATTATTAATGGAAACATACATAGTCGTATTTTTTAGCCAGTATCTTTACTTAATTGTTCTCCTAAAAACTCACACATCCCTCCTCAATCTTCAAATGTGCAATAACATACAAACACAACATCTCTCCTTTTACTCAAAACATTTCGTATTTCTTCTCATTTTCTCGTGCCTCTTTTTCAACCATGGAGTGCTTTCATTCTGTTGCTGATAATGTCTGAACTGCGAAAGCAATAATGAATGGTCTGCTCACTCGCAGTAGGAAGAAACAGAGGTGGGCTCAGCACTGTAAAGCTCATCTTCATCATCAATTTGTGGCGCTGCCGTTATTAATAATGGAGACAGACACAGTCAGAGCTTTTAGCCAATAACTTTACTTACTTCTTCTGTTAAAAACCTCAGGAAAACCTCTGGCACACCATGGGACTGTACATTAAAGTGGCAAATGTGCAATTACATGTTCAAACACAACATAAATCAATGCTGCAGCACTCATGCGCCTGTTTTTTTAAGCCAGCTTCTGCACCTGACGCACAGCACAAGGATTCTTTGATGGACCCTTCTGAGGTCTGTTCCCCAATGAACCCTGTCTTGGAAAACCTCTGCAAGACCCTGGCCACTGTACTGTAACTTAGTTTCAGGGTGTTACCAATCTTCTTATAGCCTAGAGCATATTTGTTGGGAGCAACAATTCTAATTCTCAAATTCTCAGACAGTTTTTTGCCATTAAGGTGCCATGTTAAACTTCCAGTGGTCGGTATGAGAGAATTGTACTCAAAGCACCAAATTTTACTGCTCTTATACACGATATACAAATTTGTATGGTCCTGTCAAGCAGACAAACACATGAACATGATGAGTAGGACGTGTGGCTTTGCATGGTTAAGCGATGTACAGCTGTTATCACTTACAATAGGTGTTTTTACTTTTGTTGCCAGTTATTTCGACATTAATGGTTGAGTTATTTTTAGAGGAAAGTAAATACTGCTGTACAAACTACACATTGACTACTCTAAAATATATCCAAGTTTCACTTCTATAGTATTGATGAAGAAGATATCCATATATGTGAGAAGATATACTACAATGGTTGTTGAAATGTGAGAGGTGTACTCACTTTTGTGAGATTTTATTTATATATACTGTACATACAACAACACATAAAATACACAAGAGCCAAGAGACCAATAGATATACAACAACCATCAAGGACAAACCTTGAGAGGATTCAAAAGAGAGTGCAAATAGGATTTACACCTTTGTGTATTTGCACAGTTACTAATAAAAGTCTGCACTTGCATTCACCATCACCTCTTATGTCATGTGACATTAATACTTGATTACTCAGAACGTTTTAATATTGGTTCATTTTTTACAGCAGCCCTAACAGCCGTTTCCAGCTGCAAGTTATACCGTACAGTGACGCCCTCATTCTAACGTTCCCATTTCTATAAGAACAACTTAAACTCAGAAACTCATATAATAGATTGTCCAGACAAAAAAGAACAGTGAAATAGTTGAGATCGGTGAAGTTTTCTGTGAGGAGCTGAACATTTCGGGAAATCTGCAATGTCAGCACTTTGTAACAGTCTGAGAAAAAGCTGTTTTCTCTACCGAAGTACATTATTTGTCTTATTAACGTCAGGAGAGAAAGAAAATAATGGAGGAACAACTACAGTTTGTACTGTAGCTGTTATAACTGATAGCACACATTACATTACCTTATCCGTGATGGTTTTTCTATAACAGCCGACTCCTACGTATAATATAATAGCTATTTATTTGGTATTCCGAACTCGTTTTTCAAGCCCGCTGTTCTAGCACATTCGTTTTTATGTCGGATTTTGCCTTCTTATAGCATTATCAAATATGAATAAAAATAACTAGCTACATAGAATTGTATATTTTTTATAACTTTGCAAGTATCTACAAGAAACCTAAAAAAAAAAAAAAATTTCTGTTTTAAAAATTATATAATCCAATTTGCAATCCTCAGAGAATTATTATTTTTTGAAAGGAAGTACAATATGTAATGAGGTATAACAATTATAAACCGAAAACTGTAACAGTGACAATAACAATGTAAGGTGCTGTGTGCAAATGAACACGAGTATGACTGTAAGGACAAGATTTCAAAACAAGAACCTCAGAATCCATGAGGAGGTCTAGACGGCTATGCAAAGCATTTGCAAGCTGTGAAACAATCTATGGACACTTTTTATTCCTTATATTAATATTTTATTTTATTATAACTATATAACTGTTTACATGCAGTTTTTCAATATTCTTGACTGCTCCTGTTACTGTTTTCTACAACCTTTTGTGTTTACAGTTGGTGTTTATTACAAGCACACACTCTTTTGCACATTGCACTGCATAAAATGGTATAAAATATTTTCCACACGATGCACTTTATGTGTCAAGGACACTTACTTAACCTCTTACCTCTGTGTCCTGTATGTAGCTCTATGTTGTGTGATGTAGCCCCAGGGTCCTTTTGTGTACTGCTTCAGCTTTATGTGGTTGGAATGACAATGATAGCGTCCTGACTTGACAAAAGTTATAGGTAGATTGACACCTGACAAAAGATCTGTAAGTTTCCTTTCCACATCTGTATGTCACATTTCACATTTAGTCCCTGTTTAGTCCCTGCAATTATTATTACATCTAGTGGATGAAAAGTTCCACTAGATTTTGGAGTGTGCTTGTGGAGATCTGTGCTCATTCAGACACAAGGGTGGTAGTAAAGTCAAGTACTGATGTAGGGTGAAGAGGCCTTGGGGTGCAGTCGAGCGATTCAATCCAAAATGTTGTTCAATGGGGTTGAGGTCAGAACCTTACATTTCCTAGCCTACATTTCAAGACATTACCATGAGTGAGAAAGGTTATCCATGCTGTTTTCTGCGAGAGCCCAAACTAACTTTATTCTCGAGTTTAAGTTCAAAATAAAATTCTATGGACCATTCTCTAGTGAACATGTTATGTGTTCGTCAGGGATGGAGACTGGAAGGACCCAAATGCTGGACGCCAAAGATGGAATTATACCAGTCTTTAATGAGGGCAAGGAGCAGAGCAGAAATTCCCTTCTGTCGAAAAACTTGGACACTAGAGGACAGAATAAATCCAGGTTCTGGTAATCAGTCCAGACTAAAGAAGTGGTCTTAGCCCCCTCTAACCAGTGATGCGACTCCTAAAGGATCACCTTCACGGCCGAGGGTTCCCGCTCCCCGATAGGGTAGTTACGTTCCGCTGGGCTAAGACGGTGGGAGAAGAAGGCATACTATCAGTAGTACCGCTCTCAGACAGCTCGCCGCCCACCCCTCGGTCGGAGGCATCAACCTTGACAATGAACTGGCAGGAGGGATCAGGGAAGGCCAGGACAGGGGCAAAGGTGAAGAGGTGCGTGAGTCTGGTAAAGGCTTGCTCAGCCTCGGGGTCACGAGAAAGGTTGGTGAGTGGGGGTCAGATGGTGAAGCGAGGCATCTACCGAACTGTAACCTCGGATGAACCGCTGAAAATGTTGGTCAACCCCAGGAAAAACAAAGCAAACAAAGCTGCCTTTGGGTCCAGGAAACCGGGAGTCCACAAAAAAAATAATGTAAAGAATTCCTGACAGGAAAAAAGGGCTGGAAGGTCTTTAAGAAATGCAGAGCCTAATAGACAATCTGGCAAGGGACTGAAAGAGCTGGCATACATTTATACCATGTTAAGATGGCCATCGTGCCAGTAGTGAGACTGTAGCCGGTAGCCACTGCCAGGCTGAAACTTAACTGGAAACAATGTTAATACATACTCACAGACAGGGAAATGCAAACATTAGATTAATAGTTAAGCATGTAGGTGTAAGCATTATTTTTTTGGGTTTGTATCACAGGCAATAGCACAGATAACATTTAAGTAATTTGAATGGATATCAAGAACTTTCGGTAAAATCTGGCAACAAACATAAAACAGTTCATTTTGATTTGAATTAAAAAAATGGACGTTGTCACATAGCAGCTTAACAGAAATAAATAGATTAAGAATATCAATTTTAAACTCATTCATTCGTCCCTAACGTTATCCCTTTAAGCTTTCCTGTAATGTGACTGCCAGAGGCGAGTGTGGTGAGGAATAACTTCCTGAGGTGATATGTGGAAGAAACCTGGGTGACACAGTCATTCAAGGTACTGTAATTTAAAAAAGATTGGCTTCTACAAAAGTACAAGTATCTAAAATATATCTCAGAATCCTTGATAAATACTACCTGACTACAAAAAAAACATTTGCAAGCTGTAATACACAATATGGACAAATTTGTGGTGATCAGATCATTGGTATTTGCTTTTTAATCATCCCATTCCACATTTAGTCTCTGTTTGCTGTTATAAAACCCTCCACAATTCTGGGAAGATGTTCCACTAAAGTTTGGAGTGGAGATTTCTGCTCATTCAGCTACAATGGTGCTTGTAAAGTCAGTTACTGATGTAGTTGAGGTGAGGAGGCCTGAGGTACTGTCAGTGTTCACATTCATCCCGAAGGTGTTCAGTGTGGTTGGAATCAGAGCTTTATAGCAGACAATCTTCCACTCCAACCCATGTAAAGTATATCTTCATGGATATCTTCAAGGCATTGTCATCCTGGAACAGGTTTGGGTTTCCGAGTTCAAGTGAAGGGAAAATGTAATACCACCACATCCAAAGGCATCTTATAACATTGTGTGTCTACAACATTGTGTCCCATTATTTTGGTTCATAAAATGTAAAGTAACACTGACCACTCATTACGAAGGCCCACCACAAATTTGTTTGTTGCAAAGTAGCGTTTCTAGTACTTTATTCTGCCTTTGACCTTGAATTGTTTATGTTATTGGATTTGCTTGTCCGAGGCTAATCTCGTATTGATCGCTTGCACTTTCGATTTTGTGTCTGGCTTTGCCTTCGGATTTGTCTACTTTGCAAATAAACCCATATGAGCATCCAACCCCCCATGCATCAATGACACATGGATTATAATCTCATATATATATATATATATATATATATACATGAATTGACGTTTTTAGTAAATGGTCTGACAGCCCACTATCATCATCATCATCATCATCATCATCATCATTATCCATCAAATATAATCACCAGTGGTGGACGAAGTAAGCAATCCATGTATTTAAGTAAAAGTAAAGACACACTTGATAAAATATTACTTCAGCAAAAGTAAAAGTTCACCGTTTAAACTCAAGTATAAAAGTATTTGCGTCATCAATCATTATGATCATTCAACATTATCAATCATCATCATCATAGTTTCCACAAAATCTTTTATTTAGGGCATATAAAAGCGGTAGGCATTTTATAACTAATACAAATGTCAAAAAAGAACAAAGGACACACACACTTATGCACACATACAGAATATTAATAGCTACTGTGAAGGAAATGTATGGAGAAGAAATAGCGTGAAAAATGGAGGTGTCCGCTCTTGTCTCCACTCTTTTCTTTTCAAACAGCTTTTCCTCCCGACTAAAGCGTCAGTTCTCAAGGAAATGGAAATCACTGACAGAGTACAAATAAAGAACTCTCTGCAGTTTAGCCGGCAAAAAAGTTGCATTGTTCCATCGAACAGCCTCTCGTTCAAACATTTTCCATTCGAAGTGTAGGAAAGACTAATAAACCCTGATGATTTCAGGCTAATTATCTCAATATTGGGTTGGCTTTCAACCTTTAAATAAACTTTACATTTGAAACTATTCCCAAGCTTTTGAACCTCTCCGCATGTTACTTATGAGTCACAGTAAATTAAAAAGCAGTCATAATATTTATAAACGTTTAAAAAATTCTTATGAAGTTATAGACAGTGGAACAAATCTGCTTGTATAATCACAGTGAGGGCAATGTACAATTTTACTATATTTACACTATAAACCAATCATTATGACATTATGACTGAATAATGACGCTGATAATCTCTTCATCATGCCACCTGTTAGTGTGTGGAATTTATTTATTAGGCAGCAAGTGAATTTTGTCATCAAAGTTGACGTGTTAGAAGCAGGAAAAATGGGAAAGCGTAACGATTTGAACGAGTTTGATGAGCGCCAAGTTGTGATGGCAATACTAGTGGGCCAGAGCATCTCCAAAGCTGCAGCTCTTGTGGGCTGTTCCTGGTCTGCAGTGGTCAGTATCTATCAAAAGTGGTCCTAGTAAGTTAGTAGACAAATTAGCAGGGTGTATGTGACAACTTAATGAGTCCAAAAGTTCTGTCAATATTTATAGACAGGGGAAGTTTGGCGTATTCAGAGTCGGGTTATGCACCTGTTCAATTCGATTGTTCTGGACTCTGCATTCTGATTATGCAAATAACTTTCACGGTTTTGGAGAATTATCCGGTTATACTGGGCATTAACTGATTTCTAGTGGGATCAGGGTGGATTGAAGGGGCGTTTTAAAGGGTATTTGTACATGTATAAATAAAAAAGTACTTTTTCATTTTTATTACAAGACTCTTTGTTTCATCATCTTAGCTTATGTAAAAAGATTTCTAATAAATTATCATGAGTGCGAAACCTCCTTTTTAATGACACATAGTGGCCTCTGAGGTCTGGAAGAAAATGCTTCAGAGCTCAAAGCACGGCCATCATCTCTAGGCAATTGATATGCTACATGTGATGGGGCCTTCCCCAAAGACCTTGGGCGGAGCGGCCTCTCTGGACTGCCTCTGTCGTAAGCATTACGCGACGACTAGGAACTCCCAGCATGGGGCCCTGAGACTCGAACCCCTCCAGGAATCTCTCCACACATCCAAGGCACTACATCACAGTAAGTGACTGGCCTTCTTTAGTTCTCTTGATGACCACAAGCGTGGATTCGACATGAGCAGGTGACAACTGCACCCGCATAAGGGTCTACTCCCAGACTACGCCTAAATAGGTTGTACTCTGTAATGGAGAACACACTCTTTTTGGGTTCAGCCTTATCCCCTGCTCCTACATGTGGGCAAGAACGACATCTCGATGCCAGACTTCCAGCTGCTTTGACTAAGCCAATATCAAACAATCTTCGATATAATTTACAACACACTTTGTGAAGGTTCGGGGTGAGAGAGCAAGACCAATTGGAAGAAGGGAATACATCTTTCAGATCTATTGTGACAAACCAGTCCTCCCCGAATGGAAATACTTGAGTAAAGTACAGATACACAAAAAAACTACTTAAGTACAGTAACGAACAATTTACAGAGAGAGAGAGAGAGGGAGAGAGAGAGAGAGAGAGAGAGAGAGAGAGAGAGTATTACAGAGCATAAAGTATAAATGATAGCAATGGAAGCTTATAGTATGGTCTAATACCATATCACTGGTTGGTCTGGCCTTGTGTCTATTATGGCCTTTCTATGACTTGTCAGATAAATAGACTTAACTGAGCAGAACGTTCGCGTTCCTTACAATCAGAGATTCCAGACACGTGCACAAAGTTTCTGTCTGTCACATTAGAAATGGTTCAGTGAAACCTCCAAATCTTTTTGATCCATGGCCATCTGTTGACTGCAGATGGATCCTAGAGATTGATATCAGTCCGTTCAGTAAAAGGCGTCTCATTCTTTTGGCACGTCATACGGAAGAATGACGACGCGAATCCCGGTCTTCCTTATGTCATGCTACGAGATGTTCCTTTGCATAATTCAAAAGGTTTAAAAAATATCCTCCGGCATGAGTCTTTACTCTTCATTCACTTCCCATCTGCTGGAGAGCATCTTTCAAATCGAAGATTCGTTGTTGATCTTAAAGTGAGGAGAAATTGATCATGATCGTTTCATTAGGGGTTACAGATTCAACCCATATGTTTTGCAAGGATCAGCAGTGTTTTTGGTGCTTTATGTCAAGCTTCAGGTTTTTTTATTTTGTCATTGATTTTATCCAGTAATGTTTGTTGTAAATCGTTACGCAACCCATGTCGCCTATTCTGCATAAAGCCACCATTTTATCAGTACTACTTTATTTGAAGGTTACGACAACAAGGTATTTATAAGACATCCAAGCGAAGCATAAATCTGGCTACAAAGCAATGCTCAAGGCTTAAAATATAGTCAAATGAATGAGGAGACTCAGTCATCATTGAGGTTGGTATTATGGAATGTATTTGTAGAAAATATACATTGTGCACCAAAGATATACACATACAAAGATTCGTTTGCTTTTTAAACCTCCCAGTACACATTTAATCTCCTGCTTAAATAACCTTAACTTTTATGGGATGATGTTCTAGATTTTGGAGTGTATTTGTGGAGATTTGTGAATATTCAGCCAAGAGGAGGCCTGGGGTGTATTCAGAGTTCCAATTCAACCCAAAGGTGTTCAATAGGGTTGAGGTCAGTGCTCTATAGCAGGCCACTCAAGATCTTCCACTCAAGCCCATGGAAACCAGTTGTTCATGAAGCTTACTTTTGTGCACAATAGCATTGTCTTGCTGGAAGAGATTTGGGTCTCCTAATTCAAGTGAATGGAAAATTTGATGATGCCATGTGGAAAGACATCAAAGTTCACTTCCATAGCGCTTTTCACAATGGACATTGTCTCAAAGCAGAACCATTTGCAGAACGTAAAAATTAAAGGGAATGATGTGTGTTTATCCCTGATTATGAAGCCCAGGACAAATGTGGCATGGAAAAACATTAGATATTGTAAGGAAGAAACCTTTAGAGAAACGGCGCTGGTACATCTCTAGATGGTTTGGGATGTTTGTGGGGTCGGCATCTACTTCTTTGAAGGTCCGTAATCCCCCCAATGAGGTGGTGCACAACATCCATACACAATTGTCTCCAACATTATGGTAAATGTTTAGGAGGGAGCCACATAAGGCAGGAAAAGACAGGTGTCTCAATACTTTTGTTTTAAATTCAAGTATTGGGTGCCCTTATTCAAGGAAAGGAAAACTTTTGCTACCTATTACAAATAAAACATGAAAACTTTTCTTTTTCTGTTTTTTAAAGTTTGACCTAAATTCCAGATTTGGATTTGTTTGCCATTTTTTATAGACGCCCTTATCCAGAGTGACTTACAATGATCTATTTATACAATTGAGCAGTTGAGGGTTGAGGGCATTCAAGTGCCTATTAGTGGTTGCTCGGTTGTGCTGGGATTTGAACTCCTGACCTTCTGATCAGAAGATGAACAAGCTTCTCTGATCACATTAAAGACTACAGTTCTTGCATTCACTTCTATCTGTGTTTTCCTTTTGTGATAGTTCCAGTAATTAGTAAGCGTTAGTAAACAATTCTGAAAATAATATTTAAATTTGTATCATGTATCATCCAGTAAATCACAGCATTATAATGAACAGCTAAAAATGAGTTATAAAGGAATGACTTATGGCACGTTATGGGTGTTATATTGGGCATTATAAGAGTATATCAAATCTATACATCATTTCTAATGACTTTTGGATATGGGCTATACCATTAAGTTTTCAGCTCACAGGTCGTGACATAAGCCTTCCCATAATTCCTTTATTATTGCTTTCTACTAGATGTATGTGATGCTCCTGAAAGTGTTATGTAGGTACACTTCGAATAAAGTGCTCCTGAATCATCGCAAGGCTTTCAACCGCATCAGACTGGCAAAGTTGATTAACCGATTTTTTTGCTTGTCAGCCAGACGTCTCGCACATTTGAAAGTGCCCAGGAGTATCAATTTGACTCCCTAAGTTATGACTGTCACATATGTTACACCAGCTTGCTTGTTTTTTTATTTCGTTTCATCAAAACCACAGTAGGGATTTTGTGATGCCTTAAGGTCGTTGAAAAATAAGAAATTCGAACAGACGTCAATGAACTATACTTTCGAGGTGTCTGATAATGTCTGAGGAAAAAATGATTTCAATCATTTTAATGGGTTTAATAAATACATAGGAGACAGACAAATGTCTTATTTACTCAAATCTGTTTAAGGAGTTCAGGTGTTTTACCTAATAGCAAATTAATACACTGTATGGACAAATGTACTGGGACACCTTTTCGTTTCATGCACCAATTGTTTTCAAATAATGGAAGCTCTAAACTGTAGGCAGGCCAGATCAGCACCTGGACACATCTGGACACAAAATCATGCTAGTGTAATAGATGCAGTATGCAGTTAGCATTGTCTCGCTTAAATATGCAAGGCTTTCTCTAGAAAAGACGTTTTCTGGATGGGAGCATTTGTTGATCTAAAACCTGTATTTCCTTTTAGTATTGATGAAATCTTTTCAAATGTGCAAGCTGCCCATTTAACAGGCTTTAATGTACTCCAGTACCACCAGAGGTACAGCTTTTTGACCTAAGTGCTGGCAACAAGGCAGATAGTCCCTATTCTCTTTAGTCGGGAGAACATGGTGTGTATGGTTTCCAAAAACAATTAAAATTTCGATGTTTCCTTTTTTCCTTAAAATCTCTTTAAACATTTACTTAGCTTAAACATTTGCTATATTTTCTATGTTCAATTGTGAAAAAAATATGGGTTTATGCGATTTGCCAATCATTGCATTCTGTTTTTAGTTACATTTTACACAGTGTGCCAATTAGTCCCCTGGTGGTCTAGTGGTTAAGACGCAGCGCTCCCACTGCTGCGACCTGGGTTTGATTCCCGGGTCAGGGGACCATCCCCAGCCACTCTCAGTGCCGGTCCCAAGCCCGGATAAATTGGGGAGGGTTGCGTTAGGAAGGGCATCCAGCGTAAAAACATGTGCCAAATCAAACGTGCGGAGGATCCGCTGTGGCAACCCCTAATGGGAGAAGCCAAAAGAAACTTTTTACACAGTGTGCCAATTGTTTTGGAATACGGTTTGTGAGTAGAGTGACAGATGAGAGGGCTGTGAGAGACAGACTTCAGTTGCTAAAAGGACTAAAATGCTGCCTTTTTTTTTGGTATCACAGAGACAAGTAATTGCAATCAATAGATTATTGGAAACCATTAAACATACTGGGTTGTAACTGAATATGTGAACTCCAAATACAAACTTATTTCTTACTTTTGTTATTGTTTTTTTTACCTTTAAGAACAATATTGAAGTAGCAGTTGTGCTAAGCCAAGATTTGTGTTACATCAATTTATAAGAGGGAATTAAATACATTATATGGATTAAAGTTTATGGACATCTGATCATAAGATTCAAATGTGCTTTCTGAACATCCCATTCCATATATAATCCCTAGTTCCTGTGAGTGTAACATCCACTCTTCTGGAAAGATGTTTTACTACATTTTTGGAGTGTCGTTCTGGATATTTGTGCTCATTTAAATGTAAAAGTGTTGGTAAAGTCAGGTACTGATGTAGGTGAGGTGAGGAGGCCTGGGATGGAGTCAGGATTCCAAATTATCCCAGAGGTGTTCAGTAGGGTTGAGCAAAGAGCATAATTGCAGGGCACTTAAGATCTTCCACTCTTGCTTTATGCATGCTGAAATAGGTTTGGGTCTCCTAATTCAAGTGTTGGGAAAATTCAGTGCTACCAGATCCAAAGATATCCTATACAATTGTGTGCCTTCAACTTGATGACAGTTTAGGGAAGAATAACACATCATAATTGTGTATAAAATACTTTGTTATCCATATAGTCTATGTTAGAATATTAGAATAAATACAAATATCAAAGTCAATAAGTTAAAGAAATAAAAAAACACAAATGGGTTTGTTTACAAAGAGCCCATTGCTGAACCAGACACTATAACAGGTATCTGTAGAGTTAGTCAGACATCCTGGGCTCATGAGAGTTGGAGTGCATGTGAGGCTACAGTGGAGGATTGAGTTTTTTAAGGCAGCACTGATCAGCTTGGTCATGGATCGAAGCTTCGCTATGATTGGATGAGAATAAATTCCACATTCTTCCCAGCTCCTCCAATACTTCTGTTAACACTCGAGGTTCCTCGTCATTTGACTTTTTTGTCCCTTCAAGGATTTCTCATTAGCAAACTCGCTATCATGGCAGGGGGATTGCTACGTAATTGGTTTAAAAAAAGAAAATGAAGAAAGACGCAGTTGAAATGCAATCTGTTCATTAATTCGTACCGGCGTGTCCCGTTTGTCAAAGAAGTCCAAATGAAGATTGACCGGAGAGAGGGAGAAAATTGGGAAAAGTCTTTCTAAAATGGTTTTACTTGAAGCTATTACATTTTAAGGGCTACTTTAATCTTATGACCAAAACCTTTTAAAGGATCAATATTAAACCTCTATGCTATGCTCACATATAATCATTAGCCATTTTAGATGTTCCTTTAACATGCTGTCATAATACATTTTGACAACAAATCAGAAGTATTCTTTTGCCATAATGGATCCTCAGCCATGTGGAAATTGAAGATGGAGATACACTCTAATCCAGTCCCATTGATGTAGATAGGAGAGTGTTTGCACTTTTGTACATTTCACAATGTGGTGATCTTTTGTACATTCCACAATGTGGTGATTGTGAGGGTCAAGGAGAACACAATGCTTCAAGGCATTTGAGAGTTTGAGTATACAGACGAACATTCACTTTATGAACTTTCACGGATACAAACAAACCTGTTCTCTAAGTGAAATTTGTTTTCAGAGTCGGAAAAAATTAAAAACAGAGGAGAGCCGTCTCTAGCTATTCATCAAACATAACGACCAGTGCGCACTGGACTAGGGCAGATACATTTTTTTAATTGAAATAATTTTTTAATGAATTTTTTATTATTATTATTATTACTTAATACAAAATATTGTATTTAGCATTTGATTATTTCGGTTTGTTTTAGTATATTTCATTGTTTATTTGATAGTATTTATAGCTTTTACATCATTAGGAGATATGCGTAGTCAATAACGAACACAGTAACAACTTAAGAACAAATTCATGGTACTAACGGTGGCTCAGAACGTAACTCGTTCGTAATCTGAACTGGTAAACTGGAGGGTCTGAATACATATAATTCCAATTATATACACAATTTCGAACAGCATTTGGCACTATGGAGCTTAATCGGTACAGTGTTTACGGGTTAAAGCCTGGTCACCCAATTTGTTCACTAATAACCAGATGTTCAACACATTTCGATGGTTATTACAAAAATCCTCAGGGTAGAAATGCAAAGGGAAAATTGTGTCAATGTAATTAGGTGATTCCTAATCTCATAAAAATTTGATATAGCCTCTAACAGATTTCTGCTGTGCAAAAATGAAACAGAAAATGTTCAGTATCAATGTTGTATAGATGTTGTAAATGTACCCCATAGGCTCCAGTAATTTTATGTGTGTAACACGTTTTCAACCCAATTAGACAGCACTTAGCCAGTGTCATAACTCTCACATCAACATATGCTATATGGTCAAACGTTTGTGACATCTGACTATAAGATTAGTATGTGATTGTGGAACGTCCCTTTCCACATTTTCATTCATTCTACTGAAAAGATTTGGCACTAGATTTTTGCAGTCAGTGTTTGCAGTCAGTGTTTAGTGTTCAGATTCATCTCAATAGGGTTCTGTCCCATGTAAAGCATATCTTCATGCGCCTGGGTTTTTACACAGTAACATTGTCATGCTGGAACAGGTTCTTGTAGTTCAAGTAAAGTGAAATTGAATCCCACCTCATCCAAAGACATCCTCTACAATTCTGATGTAGGGTGAGGAGGCATGTATTTCTGTCAGAGTTCCAAAGCATCCCAAAGGGTTTATCAGAGTTGAGGTCAGTGCTCTATAGCGGGCAACTCAAGATCTCCCACTCCAACCCATGTGCTTTGTGCAGTGTCATGCTGGAACACAACTGAGCACCTAAGGGTCTTGCTCAGGATCCCAGGCAGTTTAGTGGTTAAGACATTGAACCCATGACCATCTGATCAGAAGTCCAAAGTCTTAACCACTAAACTGCCACTTCCCTTAGTTGAAGTAAAGAGAACACAGGTGTCCACTTCAGTTTTAAGTTTCACCTCAAATCTTTAAACTTATAGTGTAATTGCATAAACATAGCAGAGTTTATAGAAATATTCTTACACTTTTTAGTATATTTCATTTCTTCTAAATAGCATTTAATATGTTGACCAGTTCGTTGGTGTCGCCAGCTATTGTTGTGATACTATTGTGCTCAACATGTATCTTTATATTTGTCTCAAATTTTTAAACCAAAACCTCAAATTGTTATCTGAGCCATAGTATTAGTCATTCATTATGCTGCTAGCTCTCTTCCTCAACCAGTAAGATGCTTCTGATTGGAAATTCATGGGTTTAAACCTCAGCGCCAAGCTGCCACTGCTGGACCCTTGAACAAGGCCCTTAACGCTCAGCTGCTAAGTTGTAAAAGTGAGATATCTGTAAGTCACACTGAATACTGGCGTTTGCCAAATGGCATAAATGTAAATGTAGCCAATATGTACATTTCATTTCCTTTACTGCAGCATATAAAGGCTTGCTACCCACAGAGATCATTAGTTACTCTTTAAGGTCTTTATTAAATCCTGAGTTAACCGCACATGGGATTTAGCAAACCGCAGAATTAATGCACTTAAATAAAAAAAGTACGGAAAAAATAAAAGTAGGTTTAAGACGCTGAAGAGTGCCTTTAATGCTCGTAGAGAATATTTCTCAGAGGTTTCTATTTAGGGGATATATTGCTTGTGGGATTTTACCAAATGCCTTCAGTGTACCGTTGTATATTGCATATAGCTTTATAAATGTATTCACTTACTTATTATTTACATTTTATGAACTGTTTATTTATTCACTTATTTATTCACAGTAAAGTTTTGAGTGCAATCTTTATGTTTAACATATGAAGTGTTCAATGAAAATCAACGGCATGTGGCGTATGGAGATTTCAATGTCTTCTGTGCATATATTTTCTTTCTATATCAAAAGTGATTTTCCTTTCGCTTTTAACGTGTAATGACATAATATTTCAGATTTAGTCTTTTTGCTGTCATAACCTCCACTCGATTTTGGTGTGTGAATGTGAGGACTTTAAAACATTCACTAGAAGATCATTAGTTAGATCAGGCAATGTTAGGCAAAAACATCTGGCATGACCGTCAATTCATCCGAAAGATGTTCATTGAGGTTGAGCCCAAAGCTCTGTGAAGGACACTCGAGATCTTCCATTCTAACACACAATATCTTAATGGAACTTGCTTTAAGCACAGGGGCATTTTCCTGCTGTAGCAGGTTACGGTCTATAAAGAAAATGATAACATTACAGCATGCTAGACTTTCTATAAATGTGTGGGTTTTTTGTAGCTTTGTTGCAGTGGTTTGTTAAAGACATCATATCAGATAAGATACAAATTTATTGTCACTGTACAGGTATGTGGACGTGCCCTCAAAAATTTAGCACATTCATTAATCAGGACCCAGATTTTATATTCTGTGTCGGTAACAATTATGCAAAAGAGCAAGAAGCCTATTGAAATTATTTCCTTTTTCCACCAGTGCACTTTGTACCACATCGTCTTATATACCATGTTCCACTTGACTTGGCCTTTAAACCGTAGCCTATAAACATAGCTATATTCTGAAAAGCTCTGTAAAAATGTCCGAATGTCCTAGGCGGGATTAATTTACTGCAACATCATGCCTGACTGCAGTCTCTTCCAATTTCCTCTAACCTCAGTTACCTTTCTTTTGTACACCAGTGGGGGGAAAAAATACTGCACAGAGGTCCTTATTCAAAACTGTGCTCCGAACCTGAGGTATTATGCATTAATCATCAAGAATAAGTCTTCAGTGGATGAGGTGTGTGTGCATCCCAATAGACCTGTAATTAAATTACTTACTTTTACCACATCAATATTCCTACAATTTCAACCTGCCTAAGGTTATCCAGTATATCAGATCTTACTTAAAATGTTACTGGTCTTCTAGAGCACTATCACTGCCAACATCAGGTGACGCAGTTTCCTCTTGTTGATTTGCAGTGAATTTCGCATTCATGTCGGGATTTTCTATCTTTCTTCCCTTAAATAATCTAGAATGGAATGATTTCCTATATTCTCTACTGCATTTCTTGGTTGTTGTGGGCCGTCCCCCCGCCCCCTTGACGCCTGCCCATGGCCTAACTATAGCATTTTTGCAAAACTGGGATTTGAATAATGACTTACAATCACTAGGCCATCGTTTTTTCAACTAAAAGATTTTACTGAACATTGTGGTTCATGGCTAAAATATCCGTTTTCCATAACCTACACTGGATTACCCACAATAAAAGATCAAATATTAATCTTAACAATTATTTTCCAAGGTCAAGTGTAGCCACAGTGCTCTGGGACCAGCATTTTGTAGGTGTTGTAGGTATGTTTTATAAATGGTATCAGTTATTTATATTAAAAATGCATATTGTTTATAGCTAAGCACAGTGACTTTACGAACAGTACTACAATCATTGAAATCTTTCATTTTCTGGAACCGAAGAACATTATTCGAGCCCATCGCTGATAGCAGTAGATATAAACACCGCTTCGGCATCGCTACAGGAACATTTTAATGACTCCCCCAAGCATTGCGCTTCCAGATCAGGATTAGCTTAGCAGTTTTTATAGCAGTCTTCTTTTCTCCTCTATGGACTGCCCTGGCTTGGCCTTCTCATTTAAACACCAATGCCATCCTGTTTATAAATGATTGTAGGGAATACAGAGTGTAGCGAATTGTTTTCATCTAACATCCCATGCTTTACCACTCAGCTACCAATCTTTCGCTCCTGAAGCCAATTACCAAGTACCAGGTGTGTAAGATTGCACATGCGATTATTATGTGCCATTTCCTTTACAGCACTCAGGGAAACTTTTTACAGATATCCAAGCACTAGTTTACTGAGTAATCTACAAACATGCTTTGCTGTCTGACAAAAGGTCACAACAATATTGGAGCCCTTTATATTTCAGATGCTAGCCTGTTTAATTGCGACTCCAATATGGGGGAAATACTGCCCAGTCCTAAAGATCATAACCTACTGTGAAATTCATTTTCATCATGACTTCATCATGAAGTGCCATATCTTTATAATTGATGCTTACATATGTACCATGAACATAATGGCCTTCAAATTAGTTTTTGTGCATCACATACTGATATGTATCTCCATTGTCTCATAGTGAGTCTTAATTTGCATTCTCTTTGTCAACAAACTTTGGATATCTTTCATACACCTTTTGGCGACTGTGTGACTAATATTCCCAGACCCCCTTCGGAGGGACTAAACAGGAACGAGTGGGATGAGACTTTAAGTCTTTGCTGGCTCAAAGACGAACCTAACAATCAGTTAATAATCTAATTTAGGATTCTGTAGGACCTAAAAAGAATCAAGTCAAGCCAAGTTTTTTATTTACCACATAAAACTTTAAGCTAGGTTTAGGCTTGCACAGGCTTAGGCACATACACACACATGACTGTCTATCCATTTTCTATACTGCTTATCCTTAAAGGTTGCAGAGGAGCCCAGAGACTGTCCAGGATAACTTTGGCCGCAAGGCATTGGACAACCTGGACAAGGTGCCAACCAATCACAAACACACTATGGACAATTTAAAAATGCCAGTCAGCCAGTTGTTGTGTCTGCAACTGTTAAGAGCCTCAATGTGACCTTGTCAATAGTTATCTCATTGTCGGGAAAAGTTTTGTATGGCAAGGTTTTCCATGACAGTAAGAATAATGACTTGAAATTTACCTGAATAATAATATCCAGCTGGCAGACTCAACAACAAAATCAGTCACTGGACGAGGTGGGGGTGGTTCTGGACTACACAGAAAGGACCCCAAAGTGCAGAGAGAACATGAAACCTCTACAGGATTCAAACCCCCAAACAAAGATGACTGATTTATGCTCTAATCTGACAGTATTCTGGTCAGTAAATGCTAACTTAATCACTACTGAAAACTTATTTGCTGATCATTAATTGGTAGTTATGTTTTAGAGGTTTTACAGATACTTTTTTTTTACATTTTTAGAGCATAAATCTCTAAAATGAACAAGACACCAAATGATGCAACAAAGAATCAATAGTCCATAACTTCAAATGTGAACAAGGGATAAACTACAAATAGTCCGACTCAAGTGCTAATCACCTAAAGGTGTAAAATAGTTGCCAGAAAATCAGTAACACATTATTCAGTGAGGTGCAATGAGGTGCATGAGTACATAAGACCATGACTGATTTTCTGGAGTTAAAGGTATGATTTGCCATGACGCTGACTCGGACTGTTTCTTGGCAGACACAGCAACTAAACGGTGGCAACTAAGTGGTCACATTCATAATTATAATCAAATATTTGGAGACATTCTGGGTACCATCCAATATGTCAGCACTCTTTTTAAAGGACATAGTGTTTTATTTAAATTGTTTACTTTTGTATATGAATACACAATGTTTCGCACCAACTTTTGGCCTTTCCCTGATTTTTTCTTAGACATTAGAGATAAAACTGCAATAGCTAACACTTCCCCTTTATAGCCTCAGTGAAAGGGTATGACTCCCAGAGGATTAAAGTGCACTGCCAAGCTATTTGTCTTTGGACAATCTCCAGCTGTCTTTCACGTCTCTGTGTTGGCAGGACTGCTTATTCAAGTAGGGCTTTAAATCATTCTTTACCTCCTTATCTGCTGCTGTGGAAACCCTTTAAGCAGAACATAGTGGCTTAGTTTTGAAGGTCTAAGAGGACCACCCCCACCTTTTTCTTTACACAGGCAGTCAGATTTTAGTATTCGAGCGCTAATCTGTGGTGTTTTAGCATTTCAAAACAGCTTTGGGCAGATTTAAAGATGTCAGCTTTGTGCACTTATCAGGGGTCTGTATTGAAAATCTGACATTGTGCTCAAGGTCTGTGTTCCTATTAGCAAGACCAGATGACGGTCAAGACTAAACCAGGGTTTGTGTTCCTATTGGCAAGACCAGCTTACAGAGCAAACGTAGAAAGCAAGAGTTGATCTGACAGGCCACTAGCTTATTAGTGTTCTGGCAGCAAGATTTCAAAGCTTCATTGGCTTTTTGGCTACATGTCAGCTTTTCCCCAAAATAATTAAAATGATCTATTGGAAACATAAGGACTTGATATAACTCAGTGAACAGTTTGCATTGGCAGGTCTACGTGCCAGGTTATTTGTATGCACGTTATGTATTTGATTGACACTTAGCTCTAACAGAGTGCATGGTTGACCTTTCGGAAATTTTACTCTGCCGTCGTTTGCTATATTGTACGATGTGGTTTTAAGTCTAGTATCAGTCTTCTGATTTCATTCTTCCTCATAACCCTCTCGGATGGGCTATACATTTAAGCCTTTGTTTTGCACTTCTTTGTTCAACTGAAGAAATAGTTGCCCTAAATGCTGTATGATAAATAAAATCAGATATGTTGTGCTAGTAACATGAGTTTGAAGTTTTTGAACGTTACACTAATCTGTATTTGTAAAGAGAGCGAATAGTACAAATACTGTATTTCTACTGTGAGTATTGTCATTGCTATCGTAATGCTAGCTAAAGCTATTTAAAGTTTTTACATTTGAAAATTAGCTGTGTAGTAGCTGTTTAGCTAGTAAGATTGCGCTAACATTAAACTAAATATAGTGTAATGAATCAAATTAGCCATGTTTGTTTGAGTTCATGCTACACTAGCCACTGTGTGATTAATAGTTATGCTAAAACTGTTTGCTAGTACTGCACCTAGCATGTTGAACTAATGTTATATGTAAACTGTGTAAAAAAATATAATTACCGATGTTTTTGATTGCTAGTTAGCTGACATTATACTGCTTGCTGTGCAATAAATAAAATGAACCAAGTTTATTATTAATATATACAGGGAGTGCAGAATTATTAGGCAAATGAGTATTTTGACCACATCATCCTCGTTATGCATGTTGTCTTACTCCAAGCTGTATAGGCTGGAAAGCCTACTACCAATTAAGCATATTAGGTGATGTGCATCTCTGTAATGAGAAGGGGTGTGGTCTAATGACATCAACACCCTATATCAGGTGTGCATAATTATTAGGCAACTTCCTTTCCTTTGGCAAAATGGGTCAAAAGAAGGACTTGACAGGCTCAGAAAAGTCAAAAATAGTGAGATATATTGCAGAGGGATGCAGCAGTCTTAAAATAGCCAAGCTTCTGAAGCGTGATCATCGAACAATCAAGCGTTTCATTCAAAATAGTCAACAGGGTCGCAAGAAGCGTGAGGAAAAACCAAGGCGCAAAATAACTGCCCGTGAACTGAGAAAAGTCAAGCGTGCAGCTGCCAAGATGCCACTTGCCACCAGTTTGGCCATATTTCAGAGCTGCAACATCACTGGAGTGCCCAAAAGCACAAGGTGTGCAATACTCAGAGACATGGCCAAGGTAAGAAAGGCAGAAAGTCGACCACCACTGAACAAGACACACAAGCTGAAACGTCAAGACTGGGCCAAGAAATATCTCAAGACTGATTTTTCTAAGGTTTTATGGACTGATGAAATGAGAGTGAGTCTTGATGGGCCAGATGGATGGGCCCGTGGCTGGATTGGTAAAGGGCAGAGAGCTCCAGTCCGACTCAGACGCCAGCAAGGTGGAGGTGGAGTACTGGTTTGGGCTGGTATCATCAAAGATGAGCTTGTGGGGCCTTTTCGGGTTGAGGATGGAGTCAAGCTGAACTCCCAGTCCTACTGCCAGTGTCTGGAAGACACCTTCTTCAAGCAGTGGTACAGGAAGAAGTCTGCATCCTTCAAGAAAAACATGATTTTCATGCAGGACAATGCTCCATCACACACATCCAAGTACTCCACAGCGTGGCTGGCAAGAAAGGGTATAAAAGAAGAAAATCGAATGATATGGCCTCCTTGTTCACCTGATCTGAACCCCATTGAGAACCTGTGGTCCATCATCAAATGTGCGATTTACAAGGAGGGAAAACAGTACACCTCTCTGAACAGTGTCTGGGAGGCTGTGGTTGCTGCTGCACGCAATGTTGATGGTGAACAGATCAAAACACCGACAGAATCCATGGATGGCAGGCTTTTGAGTGTCCTTGCAAAGAAAGGTGGCTATATTGGTCACTGATTTGTTTTTGTTTGGTTTTTGAATGTCAGAAATGTATATTTGTGAATGTTGAGATGTTATATTGGTTTCACTGGTAAAAATAAATAATTGAAATGGGTATAAATTTGTTTTTTGTTAAGTTGCCTAATAATATATATATATAAATATATAAATATGAACTCATTAACAGCAAGGATACCTAATAATCTACGTTTTTTACTTTTGTCTCTGTTTTCTCTCTCTCTTTTGAGCTACACATGCTCCTGAAGTCCAGTGATCCTGTCCTCTTCATCTTCCCGGACCTGTGTGATTCATCCTGACACCCCAATTCTGGATGAAGTTTACTTCCATCTAAAAACCACTCACTACACGTCGACGGTTCTACATGAACACCCCAAAGATCCAGAAGTAAGTCAAGTAAAGAAGCTCTTATTGTCATTTCTATCATATATTGCTGACACCATACACAGTCAAATGAGACAATGTTTCTCCAGAACCCTGGTGCCACATTAAACTACATAAAGCTACATAACAGAACTCAGGGCGAGGACTAAAGTAAGTGTCCTCGCCCCATTAAGTGCATCGTGTGCAACCGAGTGCAGACAGACAACACAAGACAGTGTGGGACAAATACGCAAAATACAAACCTATTCTTTAATTTGATCATACAGTAATTTGCAAAAGAGGACTGTAAACAAGAGTGTATTTGTAAAAACAGCAAGAGCAGCAGTTGAGAGGTGCAAAGCAGCATGTAAACAGACTAATATGAATACATATAAATATGAATAATGGTGGTGGAATGGATTGAGATGAGTAATGAGTGTGTGCTGAGTTTAGGTTGTACAGTTCAGTAACACACAGTTAAGTGAGTGTGTGTGTGCTTTGTAAAAGTTCAATTCTGTGTGTTGAACAACCTGATGGCTTGAGGGGAAAAAACTGTTACACAGTCTGGATGTGAAGCCTGAATGCTTCGGAACCTCTTTCCTGATGGTAGGAGAGTGAAGAGTGTGTGTGAGGGGGGTGTGATACACTGCTGTTGGCTTTGCGGATGCAACGTGTGGTGTAAGGTTCCTGTGGAGGATAACACTGAAGAACACATGAAGTTGGATTTGGATTATAATGAATATAAACAATCTGCTAGAATGTCTTACTTTTAGTCCCAGACTTTTAGTCAGGTTCCTCTCAAGGATTCTTCCTCATACCAGCTAATAGAGTTTTAACTCTGGATCATCAGGGATAAACGTATAGGGGCTTATTTATTCTGATAAAATGTATATTTGCAATCGATTCGATTCTGTAAAGCTGCTTTGGGATAATGTCTACTGTTAAAGTGCTGTACAAATTTATTATAAAACCAGAAGTTAATGTAACATTAGGTTTTTATTATGAATTTCGCCAACATTTTAAACCTATTGAACACCTTCAGGATGAAATGGAATTGTATCTTACATTTATATATCTCTTTCTTCACTTGAACCTTAAAAAAAAGAATTTATGCCAATTGGCGGTCACTCTTTTCCAGAGCCATTCACAACTGAGCAAAGGGAGGGTTAAGGGCCTTGCTCAAGGGCCCGGCAGCAGCAGCAGCTCGGTGGTGGTGGGTTTTTAACCTGTGACATTCTGAGCCAAAGTCCAATGCCTTAACCACTGAACTTCCACCTCCTTTATTACAGATCAGGGCAAATATTAAAGATGTTCTTTCCCTACTTATCTTTTTTTTTTTACTAAGAAATGCAAGTTTCAGTTGAGTTTCTCTGACTATATGAAAGATTACATCGTCTTAGCCACTCTAAAGATATCAGAGTTTTGCCTTTTATGTCTAATCGGAGTTTCTCATCAAAGAGAAACATTACGTTTGAGGTTTGTTCAACAGTATTTTCCGGTGTTAGTGACTTGATTAATTGCTTCATAAGAAAAAAGTAAAAAAAACAATTTTGCAATGAAACTCACAGAGCTGATCTCACGATAAACTCGAACGAGCACGAGGGATGTATGGGCAGTTTGTTAAAAAAATAGTATTTTCAAACCCCAATTTTAATAAAATAAGAAAGTTTGTAATTGAGCAAAGTTGCAAGTTTCTCAACTTTCCTGCAAAGTCTAATGGGTCAATATTTTTTTGTGTATTGGGTTCCCTGGTGGTCTAGTGGTTAGGATGCGGCGCTCTCACCACTGCGGCCTGGGTTTGATCCCCAGTCAGGGAACCAACCCCATTCATTAGGGTTGCATAAACCTAAGTGCTGGTCCCAAGCCCGGATAAATGGGGAGGGTTGCGTTAAGAAGGGCATCCAGCATAAAAACATGTGCCCAATCAAACATGCGGATGATCCGCTGTGGCGACCCCTAATGGGAGAAGCCGAAAGAAAGGGTTTTTTTGTGCATGGCTTCAGAATTTTAGGATTTTGCTTCCCATGCATGTAGCATTCTAAACATTTGCTTTGTATGATACTATAAAAATGTATTTTGCCAATTTATTCATTTGCAATGAGTATGCCCTAATACATGAACTACATTACTGCATGTACTGCACCTTTACATTTTATGTACCACTTGTGTATATACTCACAATTCACTATTTTAGATTCTTTAAACTAACCACCTTTGTTTCTATTACAGCTTTGCACACTCTTGGCATTTTTCCAGTCACCCTCATGAGGTAGTCACCTGGAATGGTTTCCAACAATCTTGTGGAGAGGTGTGGAGGGCTTGTTGGCTGCTTTTCCTCCTTGTGTTTCTTGGCCCAAGCGAATCTCTTCTGCTTGTTGTTCTTCTGAAGAAATGCTTTCTTTCTCACAGTTTGTCCATGAAGGCCTGATTCTCCTCTGAACAGTGGATGTTGAAATATGTCCAGTACTTGAACTCAGCGATTCATTAATGTAAATTAGAGGGTTCTGAAGCAGGTTATTTTAATAAAAGTATCCTCTGCAGCAGATGTAGCTAATGGTCTTTCTTTGCCGTGATGGTCCTCATAAGAGCTTGTTTCTTCATAATGTTTGATGTATTCTTGAGATTTTGTATATCAAACGACTGACCTTAATTTCTTAAAGTAATAATGTTTTTTTCTCTTTATTTAACTAAATGTTTCTTGCCATAATAAGGATTTGTAGAGTAGATCTAGTAGCACAAATAGGGGTAATGACTCTGTACTCACCATTTCTTCTGGACAAATGATCTCTTGACAAAGCACACGAGTGAATTGAAAACCAGGTGATTTTGTAAATCTGATTAAAGACACACACACACACACACACACACACACACACACACACACACACACACACACACACACACACACGCACAAACACGCACACACACAAACGATACATCCCATTTCACATTCAGTCCCCATTAGCTGTTATAATAACCTCGACTCTTCTAAGAAGATGGAACACTTTAAATCTGTACTTCTGTGTGTGTGTGTGTGTGTGTGTGTGTGTGTGTGTGTGTGTGTGTGTGTGTGTGTGTATATTTTTCAGACCAACTATCTGCATGTCTTCCCTGACCAAATCCATTAACCTCGACCGATCCGACCGATTTTCTCCATGTCCCTGGTCTGTATATGTCCAAACCTTCCTCGCTCCTGCCAATCTTTTCCACCCACTCCACCCTGCCTGCACTCTTTTCTTCACTTCTCTAACAGACTTTCCATTACTTTGCACTGTTGACCTCAGGTATCCGAACACCTCCAGCTTCTCCACCTCTTCTTTCTGCAACTGTACCACTCCACTGCCCTCCCTCTCATTCACACACATGTACTCTGTCTTAGTCCTACTGACTTTCATTCTTCTTCTCTCCAGCGTGTACCTCTCCAGGCTCTTCTCCACTTCCTCCCTACTCTCACCACAAATCACGATATCATCCACAAACATCATAGTCCATTAAGACTCCTGTCTGACCTCGTCCGTCAACCTGTTTATCAGCACTGCAAACAGGAAAGGGCTTAAAACCGATCCTTGATGCAGTCCCACCTTCACCTTGAACCTCATACATGTCCTGGACCACCCTTACATACTTCTCTGCCACACCAGACTTCCTTATACAATACTACAACTCCTTGTTCACTCCACCCTGTCATACGCTTTCTCTAAATCCACAAACACCCAATGCATCTCCTTCTGACCTTCTCTATACTTCTCCATCAACATACTCAAAGCGAACATTGTGTCTGTGGTGTTTTTTTGCAGCAAAAAAACGTTCTGTTGCTCACAGATGGTCACCTCTTCTCTCAGCATGGCTTCCACGACTATTTCGCATAACTTCATGGTGTGACTGATCAACTTTATTCCTTTGTAGTTACTGCAGGAGTGCACATTTCCTTTATTCTTAAAAACCGGTACCATCAAACTCCTTCTACATTTCTCTCACTTTCCAGAATTTTGAACAATCTGGTTAAAAACTCCACTGCCATCACTCCTCTCATCTGGGTCAACCAACTTTCCACTCTTCATCCTCTTAATCGCTGCTCTCACTTCTTTCTTACTAATCCTATCCACTTCCTGCTTCACCAACTCCACACCATCTTCTCTCTCTCTCATTTTCCTCCTTCATCAACTGCTCAAAATACTTTCTCCACCTTCTCAACACACTCTCCTTACTAGTCAACACATTTCCAGAAACACATTTCTGGAAAAAATATATATATAATTTTCTAGATCTAGATTTTAAGAAAAATAACTTGTACTCCATGTACAAGTACAAAAAGTGCAGATTAAATAAAAGTATAAAAGCCAAAATTTCTTTAGAGCCTCTCTCCTTGATTTTTTTTTTTTATGAGTGAGAAGGAATTAATAATTCATTTAAAACATGAATCTTGTCATCACGTGTAATATCTAGAACTTAGGTTCTACAAAAAAATATATATAATAATAATAAAGAAAAATCATGTAGTAATTATGTCTTCAAAGCATAAAAGTTGTATGAGGTCAAGGTAGTAGGAGGAAAAAATGAGGTCAGGGGTCAATGCTGATCTGAGATATGCATATAGGGGGTTAATGAATCATTAATCCAAAACACAGTTTGCCCCGAGCTCGGTTAAAGACACTGTAATTGACTATAATTCGGTTCTGAACTTTGCTCCTGTGCATAGATTCCAGTACCAATTCCCAATAGATTCCTTAATGACGTTCTGTTGAACCTGACCTCCATCAGTCCCTTGGTCTCGCCTGTTTTTTGAAGCTTTTCTTCTGCCTTTCAGTGTACGCTTGTTTAAAATATTCGCTCTGCACATGAATAATGTCCACAGGCACGCTCATTTATACTCATAAAAGATACACGTGGCAGATGATTATGACAGGACCAAGAGAGCCGATATGACTCAAATATACGCCGGCAGAGATGAACGAGCACGCATCACGCACGGCTCGACCTTCAGCTCCTGTCACGCTTTATTAGATAAGGCAATAACAAAAAACAGGGGTTATACTGATTTGTTGTTCTGTGTCGAACGTGTGTGTCCGAGTCGCACCAAATCAGTTGGTAATTGGCTTATAAAGTCTGGGTTCGGAAAGTAATGAGATCTTTAAATTAAATTGCTAAAGCAGATAATGGATAATAATTCTTTATTAGAGAAAACTGATTAGCTTCCTGAATGTTCTTTTCTGGAGTGTGAAAAAAGACGTTTGTTGATTCAACATTTGATCTGTAAGCAACTGCTCAAGCAAACAGCTTGGTATCTTAGTTTAGAATAAATGTTGGATGTCAGTTTAATTGCATACTGTACAATATTGGACAGCGCATGTAGGACGTTTTAGGGACAAGGTAAAGGAGGTGGGATTGAGATGTTTGGACATGTGTAGAGGAGGGACATAGGGTTTATCAGTAGGAGAATGCTGAGGATGGAGCCACCAGGGAGGAGGAAAATAGGAAGACCAAGGAGGAGGTTTATGGATGTGGTGAGGGAAGACATGCAGGTAGTTGATTTGAAAGAGGCAGATGAAGAGGACAGGGGTCTGTGAAGACGGATGATCCGCTGTGGCGACCCCTAATAGGAGAAGCAGAAAGAAGAAGAAATGCATATTGTATATACTGTATATATATATATATATATATATATATATATAAAAAACAAACTACGATTCAAAAGGCAGTATAGTATATCCAGCATGGCAATGCCCAAAGCAATTGTAAAGAAGATCTTGAGTAGCCTGTTATAGACCCCTGACCTCAACATTGTTGAATGTAATCAGTACCTGACTTTAATAACACCCTTGTGGCTGAATGACCACAAATCTCTACAAGCGCACTTCAAAATCTAGTGGAACATCTTGGAAGAGTGGACGTTACTATAACAACAAACAGTCTAAAATATTTTTAAATCACTTACAGTTCTTAGTATTTTAATTTTTTCTAAAGGATTTTACAAAAGCTGCTGGATGCAATATTTTTATTGATTTTTCATTTAAGTGAATATTACCTTAAGTATTTGGTACTACTAGCTATTATAATATTGTCCATTTGCAAATGTACACAAAGCCCCGCCCACAAAACATAACTAGAGTTAGCATGCTAGCATTACTATTAGTAAAAACCATTAGCATGCTCGGAAAAGTTCATGAAAATGAAATACTACTTGCATGTCTTTAAAATAAGTGACAAGAGTCCAATCCAAATGCAAAAACAAAGTTATATAGCATGCTTTTTTTTATTTTAATGTTTTGCATGAATGATGCACTTTGAGTTTACTTTGCATTGACCAGCCGAAGTTGGATGCTATGCCCCGTAGATAAACGCATAACTGAAAGAAAAAAAAAAAAGTCGGCAATTCCTGTTCATTTCCTTTTATTTCAATACACCATGTTAATTTGTAATAAAAATGTCAAGTGCACCACCGATGACTATTCGTTCCAGATTCACAAGGGTCCTATGAGGGTTAAAACTTCAATGTAATGACAAAGGTCATAGGAAATGGAAATCCATAATAATTTTATGGATGTGAAATCTTCATAATGAACATCATTCTTCACCTTATGGTCCCATAGGCCAAATGACTTAAACATGAAATTTAGAGACACTGGCTTATGGAATTTTTGCTCCATGTCTGGTGCTTATCAATGTAAAAATACAAATAAATAAATAACAGTAAAAATAATAATAAGAATGATAATAATAGCCTCTATCCCAAGTACTATATAAGTAGTAATTTTGTGATTATCAGATCATGCATACTTCACAGTGTAATAATATCTGAGTCTAATTAGTCAGTCAGGCTCAAATGTATTTCAGCAACCATCTGTCTGGATTATGAACAGCATTCTAAAAGCTCTGGCTGTGTTTGTTTTTTCATTCATTTAAAAACACAATCATAATCAATCAGTATGTAGAATAAGCCGTATATGCACTTTACATGTTAATGTGAAAACAGCATGTTCTGACAGAGAGCATGACCTGGATTCCATTAGTCAGTTTTCCTCCCACTGTTCATTATTTCATTTACAATTCATAGCAATTTGTATGCATTAATTCACATACAAAGCAAGGTCATGCAAAAGTCATAGGAAGTCTGCATGTTTTTCGATTATGTTAAGTTTCTAAGCATGATTTAGGATCAGCCTCTGGGCAGAATCGAAGCGACCGAGCCGCTATGCTTAAAATAATTATTATTCTCATTATAAATTTTGGTAATTAGCATACTGGTTAGAGTTAGTATACGTGTGGATCGTTAGCACATTTGGACATTTAAGTGCTACGAATTAATTATTTCTCATAGGAACAGTTTAGGAGAATAATAATCGTTAGAAGTGTGTCAATGATATGACAGACAAGAAGCCAATCCAAATCCAAGCAATCATTTAGGACCAGAAGGCAAGTTTTCCCCTGTCATGTTTTCCTCTGTTATGCTTCTTGAGGATCTGGTTTATATGCTTTGAAGAGGAAGATCATTAATGGCCTGCTATATTGATGAATGTGAACGCTGACTGCACCCCAGGTCTCCTCACCTACATCAGTACCTGCCTTTTGTAACACCATTGTGGCTGATGAACACAAATATCCATAAGCACAATCCAAAATGTAGTGGAACATCTTCCCAGAAGAGTGGAGGGAATTATAAGTGCAAAAATCAACCCTATTAGAGAGGAGAGGCATCACCACTGATGCTAATTCTGGCCAGTTTGTGTGGTTTGCTACAAAGGAAATCAGTATAATGAACCCTCAGTTATAATACCCCCTAGTTAATATGTTCCTTTTATAATTGTGTGAAAGCATATTTAGTTGAAAAATTACAATGGTGCTTACGCATGTTTAATTAAATTGAATTGAATTTGATTTGCATGGCGCTTTTAACAATAGACATTGTCTTAAAACACCTTGAATATCAGAAATGAGTTCCTCATCTCTAGAAGGTAGTCCAGTGGTCCAAAGGATATGAAAATTGAAATGAAATTCCCAGTGATAGTTCAAGAAAAAAACTTGAGACATCAGACTAACCAGAACACTACATAAAGTGGACGTCTAAACATCTTTTAGTGCGAACTACACAACACAATCAAACAAATACAGTGACAGTGCAGCAGCGACCAGCATAGCAGATGTGTGTTAGTGCATATCAATTCTGTGCTGTACATCTACATTTGGACACATTACTATCCCAAATAATTTCCCAAACTAAACCTAAAAAAGTGTCCAAATATTCAAGTAGCAAAAGAGTCTCAACACCAGTTATTTCCTGTATTAGTGTATTAGTTACATGGGTACTTTTAAACATAGGCAGAGGAAAATTGTTTGAATTTTCGAGGACAGAAAGGTACCCCCTGGCTATATTTTTACTGGCAGATATGAAAATGATGAGAAGAGAATAATGTAGTCAGTGCATAAAATGAGGCAACCCTCAGGAGGGGGCTAACATATAAACACAGAACGCTAAAAAAAATGTCTGCCAGCTCCGATTTTTGTCCACGGCTGCTGAAGTAAACAAGGAAAAATAGAAAGCCGTTGAAGCTGCTGGATGCAGGATTTGGGATTATTTTTTTTTTGTTCTGTGATAGAAAAAAAATGCCTGGTGCTACTTAAGAACAGTTCATGGTGTTGTGTCCTTGTATATAATTATGTGCAGAGGTGGAAGAACAAATACTTTGTTACTGTACTTAAGTTTTTCTGGAATCACTATTTCACTATTTAATTTTTGAACAACTTTTTACTTGTTTTTACTTTTACTTAACATGGAATGGAATGTTCGAATCCTACTATTTAATCTTAGAAACACTTTGTTCGATATGATCTCCTGCCTAGGACACCTTAAATTACTCGGGTTTTCCAAGTGTAGAGCATGTACTAAAACTATATAATAAATGTCTTGTGTATAGAGATTTTTTTATTATTATTATTATTATAATACATAAAAAAAAATTGTATGTAGGACATGTTTTCTCCATAATCCTCAGAATCAGGAGTGATCAC
>MU563656.1:8098923-8174940 GCA_024362625.1 Silurus asotus
TGGTTCTTCGACTTTTTGCTCAATTTATTTCCATCCTGTATTGATACGGGGTGTTTGGTAGCCATTTTATGTTGCATAAAATAAATATGCCTCACTATATTAACAATTACTTGCCATTCTTTGTTAAATAACTAAATTTTAATAGATTTAATAGATTTGGTGGATCCATCTGTAAATAAGGTGTTACTACAGAAATAATGACAGTATAAGAATGAGTGCATCAATATAATAATAAAGCCTGTGATTTAAATAAGATCCAGAATGTCTGTCAGTGTTACAAAAATGAATGCCTGCCACCTTAAATCATCATACCCATATATACACATAAGTGAAACTGCATGCTTGGTACACCATGGAGAAAAAAGTACTCTTGCACCATGTGTTATTATTTCTGAAAAATAAATGAGAGCTGGCAATTATTCACAAATGGAAATTAAAAGATTAATGTGGTATTTGTCTATTTTGGGTTCTTTGATTAGGAAAATTATGAACCTGTTGTGTTCATGTGAATATAATTAATGACCAAAAAAAAAGACCTAATTAATAAGGCCCCAAATTAACAAGGAAACAATTTTGAATTAAAGTCATAACAAGATAACTAGTAATGAATAACCTTTTAAGTGATTGTCAGGCAACTACAAATGCTTACAAATGACTGCAAATTAGAGACAATTTGCTCATATTTAGGGTGAATTTCCAAAGAATTTATGCTTATAAATTATCTACTGAAGTTTGTCATATAAAATGCAGCTTTTGTATGAGGACATTGAGAACAAAGTTGAATATAAAAAAAGACCTGAACAACAGAAATCTCAGTAAATCAACAAACATTTGTATGTTCTTCTCCGTCGTCTTCTGGTATTCATAATAGAAATTAAGACTGTTTATTTTAAAAGATATTAAAACATTAACAAAAATTTTTTCTCCACACAGATAAAAAAAATCAGTCTTTTATTCAGTGTATCTACACATGGTATTGATATAAATACATTGTATTGAAGTACATGCAACCAAAACACCATGTAAAATAACTTGCCTTTGAAACTCGTCACAACGTATTGTATAACTATAATTTAAATCGCTTTTAATATTTGCAAAATGTTTAAAAGTCTTATGTTTATTCATGTAATTACAGAGATTTTTAGTGTAAGAAGCATTTCAAGCAGTGTTTAATCTAAAATGGATCTTTATTTTATTAGCTTAGTTGATTTTGATTATGTAGTGTGTATTATTTTATTCAACAGATCTCTACAAACAGAATTACCTAGCATTTCTCATTGACTTATAAACCAAACAACAAATGAACAAAAAAAGAATGAAGGATGGAAAAAATGAGAAATGTAAACAAAACTTCTTTTCAGGGGCTGATCTTCCAGATGTTTCTAACTCTAAGATTGATGTTCCTTGGCATCCCCAGTCTGATAAATTCTTTTTTAAGCTGATAAAAATGTGAATTGTTCTTATTAACGCACTGTAAATCACATCTTATAGGTATTTGATTACATTTTTAATATGTTAGACAATAGATATGTTAAATAATGGACAATTGGACAAAAGGGGCTGCATTACATTTACATTTACGGCTTTCGCCCGACTTTCTTACATACAAAGTGTCATTAAAATCAGAGTAACTATTAAGTAAATGAATGTAGAAAGTTTACTTACTTCCATCAATACCAGTTCTTTAATTTGTGATTCCAGCATGTTTCCTGGTGCTGTAACTTTCATTCGCAGTCCTATTACAGCACCTGAGGTAAAAGCATTGTGTACAATTTACACAATGTATTTTTATGTGTATACTTTTATATTTGGATATTTCAAGTTATTCATTATTAATTTTTTACACTGATTTGTACAATTTTCTCAGGTAAATGTTAAACCTATTATGCTAAAAAAATTTAAAAATATAGAAAAAAAACATGGATTTTCTTACCTGGAATAGACGCTGGAAGAGTACAAATAAAAAAGCATAGATTAGAAGGCACTGTAAATCACTTCAAATGTTAATAATTTATATATTCCTATTATTTTACAGAAAACAGATGAACTCACCACTGTAGCAGAAGAAAGGGAAACTGGAGAAGCAGTTTTCATCAGTCCATTTGCCAGACGAATCCAAAGCAGTGCAGTGTTGTGCTCCAGATTGTCCATATGAATACAAACCATTATTGGGTTCTGCTATGTAATAGTTTTGGATCTCTGGTCTCCAATATGTAAAGGTTGAGTTGCTCCGATCTGACCATAACCGGTTCCTATAAAGACCTATCCAAACTTCAAAACCCTGTGTGATGTTCAGTATCTGCTGAAGCTCAGATTCATTCCTCACACTGGCCAGGTCTGTGTGCTTTTCTCTACAGTATCTCTGTGCTTCTTCCCAGGTCATTCCCTCGGAAATCCGTACGTATTTGTTGTTCGTACCTGAGGTTGAGATGAATGCATGAGTTCAAGTTTATTTCTATAGCGCTTTTCACAATGCACACTGTCTCAAAGCAGCTTTACAGAACTTAAGAATTAATGATGTTTATTTATTCCTGATGATGAAGCCTGAGGTGACTGTGGAAAGGAAAAACTCCCTAGATCGATGAGGAAGAAACCTTGAGAGGAACCAGACACAAAAGGAAAACCTATCCTCATTTGGGGGATATCAAGGGTGTGATTATAAATCTTAAAACACTGGAGAGTGAGAACTAACACTAATACCAGCATGTGTGTGATTATGAGTAATGTCCTTTCTACAGTCAGTTGATGTTGTGGAACCAGGAGCTACTGAGCAACTTATAACATAGCTCAACATTTAAGATCATCATAAATACTGTATGAGTGGTAACTTAGTGGGCAAGGCATTAGCTTTTTGATAGAAAGGTTTCCCACTACCGCTCAGTTGTATAAATAAAATAGCTAAGTTAGTCCAGATAAGGGTGTCTGTTACATGTCATAAATGTAACGTAAATATGTTACTCACATCTTAATTTGCCGGATAAATGCTGAAGTGATACCGCTAACTTTCTATTCTTCAAGACTCTTTAACCTCCTACGACCTGGGTGTCCACATACGTGGACATTGTGCACAATGGTGTCTTTATTGTTTTCTGTAGATACAGACCGAGTGTCCACATAAGTGACATCATTGTTGTCACAATGATGTTCAAAGAAAATAAATGGGTATTATAATTATTGGTTCTTCCTAACCCCAAATAACTGGAAGAAATCAAAAATGCAAGCCAAAAAAAAGCTCAGGTCTTAGGAGGTTAATGAAATACATCCATGTAAAGCATTGCATAAAAAGAACAACAACATTTTTTTGCACTTACTATTAAAGCAAACAAATCCCAATCTCGAAACACATGGCTGATCAAACCATTCCCCATTATGTGACATGGAAACGCACATTTCTTTGCCATTGTAGTTATCAGGTTGATGGTACCATCCTCTGAACTCTCTCTCACCCTCCTTATAAAAAGCATCATCTTCCAGAGACCATCTCCAGTTTTCCACATCAGCATAGAGTCCAATCCAGGCCAAACCAGTGTAGTTGCCTTTTGTTGTGTTAAGGAGTGAGTGTATGTCCTCCATGTTATTAATGGTTGCCAAGTCAGTATAATTTTCTCTGCAGAATTTCTGTGCTTTAGTCCAGGTCTTATTCTCATTAATGAAGTGATACTGATGAGAGATGGATGATGTTGCTAGAGATGCATAACAAATAAGATTACATAAATATACATGTATGCACAGTTATGTAAGAATGACTTGACAATGCTCCTATGCATGTAGATATGGTTTACATGGGTTGGAATGGAACATCTTGAGTGGCCTGCTATATAGAGCTCCGACCTCAACCATATTAAACTATATTAAACACATCAACTATAAAGCTGACAGAGAATCTTATAGCAAGGTCTCCACACAAACTTTTGTAAATATTACAAAACATAAAACTACTTACTCCTGTAGCAGAAGAACGGAAAGGTTTGTTCACAGTTTTCATTTGTCCATTTCCCAGACCCAGTTGAAGCAGCAGTGCAGTATTTCATCTCTCCATAATTATATGGCTGTCCAGGATTCCAGTTGCTGAATAAGTAGCTGCTGTTATCTGACCAAGACTTGGAAGTTCGGTATAGTCCAATCCATACAATGCTATAATAACCTTGAAATAGGGATCTGATTTTCTGGTTCTCAGTCTTGCTCCTAACACTGATCAGGTCTGTGTAATGATCTCTGCAGTATCTCTGAGCGTCAGTCCAGTTCATGTTTTGATAAACAAAGATGTACATTTCACTAGCATTCCTCCTTCCTAAAATAGACAGCAGCGTTAACAACGAATTCAAAGGGATATTGCACTTTACTGAAAAAGTATTCCATATGTTTAACTGCTGTGCTCACCATCAAAGCAAATGAATGGCAGTGTGGCTTGACAATAGGTTTCCCACCATGTGTCATAATACACTGAAAAGTATACACACATATTATTTTCAAGCCAGTTTGTCGGTTTGTATATATACCAGTTCCTAAAGTCTCTCTCTCCATTCTTGTATAAAAGATCATCATCCAGAGACCATTTCCAGCTGTTCAGATCATCATACAATCCAATCCAGGCTGAACCTGAATATTTGCCATATACTATGTCAAGAAGATTTCCCACGTCTTCCATGTTATTAATGGTGGCCAGGTCAGTGTAGTTCTGTCTGCAGTGGCCCTGGGCTTCAATCCAGGTCTTATTCTCAGTAACATAATGATACTGAAGGGTGCATGATGATCCTGTACAAAATTCTTTCAAAACGATTGACAAAAAGAAAAACAAAGAAATTATATTTTTTGCATTATAAACATTGACAGCATATGGAATTACATTTAATATATTTCGTTAACTGTAAAGGTTAAAGGATTCTGGATTAATATTAGCCATAAAAGTTTTCTATTTTACATTGTACTTGTTTTATTTGAATGCAGTGAACTGAACAAATGGCTGAACAGATGCTGAACAAATGTTAAATAATGTAGTCAACAAAATCTTGGTCTTAGTGTGAGAGATTACTAAATGGAAGCCTCTCCTCAGTGAAAAACACATGGAAGCCCACTTGGAGTTTACCAGCAGGTACCTGAAGGACTGTATGGAACAAGATTCTCTGGTCTGATGAAACCAAGATTGAACAGTTTGGCCTCAATTGCACATGTAAAGCATGATGGTGACACCATTATGCTGAGGGTTTTTTTTTAGTAGCAGGGATTTGGCAGCTGGTCAGGGATGACCGAAAGTCATGGAGCAAATGTTATTCCATAGGGAAAGTTTCAGCTTCCTATATGACAACAACCCTAAGAACACAGCCAAGACAACACAGGAAGCTTAGGGACAACTTTGTGAATGTCCTGGAGTGGCCCAGACAGGACCCTGCCTTGAACCCTATTGAACATCTCTAGAGAGACCATAAAGTGCCTGTCCCCCGACAGTCCCTGTCTAACCTGAGCCAGCGTCAGAGGAATGGCCAAGAAAAATGGCAGAAAATCCGCCAATCCAGGTGCGCAAAGCTTGTTACATCAAACCCCCGTAAAATCTAGGTTGTAATTGTTGTCAAAGGTGATTTAACTAAGTAACAAGTAAAGGGTCTGAATTATTAATCCATGTACAAGTGATATATATATTTTTTTTCCATTAAAAAATCTTTATAGAAATTCAGTTTTTACTCAAAATGGGGTACTGTACATTCTTAGAAAATAACCCACTAAACTTTGAACAAATTATTACAATCAATAACACGCAAATGTATTTTCCTTTTTTATTCTTTATTGCTTAAAAACATCGGTTTATATAAAGTTTGAGAAAAATAATGTTTAACCAAAAGCAATAATTAAAGGAGTATTCATTATAACTGCAGATATTTTAACCAAAAAAGCCCGTTGTTTGATTGATTAATGCTGATCTTCTAATCATTATTCAATACTTATTATATTTTGTTCAGTTAAACAAAGCTGTAGATGCCAAAAGTTAAGGAGATATAAAGTACATGAGACAAAACATGAACTTACTGTTATAGCAGATGAAGGGGAGCGTTGCTAAGCAATCTTCATCTGTCCACTGCCCTGAATCTTCAAGTGATACAGCTGTACATTGCTGAATGCCATGTTTCCAATAGTCATATAAACCATTGTCTGGTTGTTCAGGAATATAAGGGGTGGCTTGTCTCCAGTTTTCATATGTAGAACCATGCTGGTCTGACCACAGCCTGGTCCTGTATAAGCCGATCCAAGCCTGAGAGCTCAATACGAGGTTGTGGATTTTACTATTATCTGCTTGATTTCTCACACTGGCCAGGTCTTTGTGATATTGCCTGCAGTAATGCTGAGCTTGTGCCCAGTTCCTATTCTGATTAACCCAGATGTAATCGTTTGTTCCATTTCTTCCTGTAATAGAGGAATGTTGTGCTGAATAAAACAGGGTAACATCTATAAAAGTTAGTTCATTCATGATATATTCTCACCATTATAGCAAACAAAAGTCATATAATTGCTACAGTCTCCATCAGCCCATGTCCCATCAGACTGTATAAAAACACACAGCTCTTTTCCATTGTAGTTATTGGGTTCCTGGTACCACCCCCTGTACAGTTTCTCTCCATCCTTGTAGAAACTATCATCATCCAGAGACCATCTCCAGCTGTCCAAATCATCATACAGTCCAATCCATGCCAAACCTGAGTAGCTATCATTTACTGTTTTAAGTAGTGCGGTCATTTCCTCCATGTTATTAATGGTAGCCAGGTCAGTGTTATTCCCTCGGCAGTACCTTTGTGCATCCAGCCAGGTTTTACTTTTATTTACAAAGTGGTACACATGGGTAGATGCTGATGACGATTCTAGAAAAGCAAAATGAAAATGTTATATTTGTCCTCCAGTTTCCGGAAGCGGTTTGAATTTTTTTATGGAAGTAATAGTCGTATATATGAGTAGTAAAAGTGGATCGATAATGTTTGGTGAAAAGAAATCTACTCACTATTGTAGCAAAGGAATGGGAGCATTTGATTACAGTTTTCATCTGTCCAATTTCCAGAATCCGAATTATTAAACGACACCGCAGTACAATATTCACTCTGTCCATAATTATCTGGTTGTCCTGTTTTCCAGTTGCTGAACGAAGAGTTGCTTTTATCTGACCAAGACCTGGTTCTGTACAGACCGATCCAAATGTTTTCATAATAATTAAAGCTCTTATGTATCAAACGTCTGATCTTTTGGTTCTCAGTCTCATTTCTTACACTGGCCAGGTCAGTGTAATGCTCTCTGCAGTATCCCTGAGCATCATTCCAATTCATGTGCTGATAAACCAGGATAAATGTTTCGCTGGCATTAGCTTTCCCTAAAAGAAATGGTAGCTTTGTTTAACATGTTATACAGAAAGCTTTGTAATGTAAACATCTGCATTCACAAGTATGTTCTGATGACTCTCTAGTGGTGAAGCATAGAATTACAACTAAATAGGAATCCTTTCTAACACTCACCATCAAAGCAAACGAACGACATCGTTGCAGAGCAAACAAACTCATACCAATCTCCACTATAAACAGACATAAATGCACACAAATTGTTTCCATTCCAGTTGGTTGGTTTCTGTATGTACCAGTTTCTAAAATTTCTCTCTCCCACATTAAAAGTATCATCATCCAAAGACCATTTCCAGCTTGTCAGATCTTCATAAAGTCCAATCCAGGTTTGCTTGCTGCTCCTGAAGTCTGTTGATTTGATAAGCGCCAGCTCTTCTTCAGCATTATCAACACTTGCTAAGTCAACATAATTCTCTCGGCAGTATCTCTGCGCTTCAGCCCACGTTTTATTTTCGTTAATGAAGTGATACTGACAAGAGAGACAGAACCCAGTGGTGCAAAACCCTGTTTAAGACACAATGTGTTTTAAATTCAGTTTGAAATAATCTAGTGTATAGTATATAACAGCACCTGAAGGTTTACTTATATTACAGATAAATAATAATGATATTGAGAGTAGAAGTAACAATAAAGTATAACAATGTGTTTAGTAACTCATACAAGGTTTAGATTACTGACCTAAGAGCAGCAAGAGATCAAACATGACTCTGTAAAGAAAAAACTGAATTTATGGTTATGAGAAATTGGAATGGGAATACATCTAAAAGTAGTAACAGTGGTGTAAATAGTAGCTGGAAATTATACATGAATGAAACTATAGATTCCTTACTGCAAAACTTACTCCATTACAAATAAAAAAAACTTCCAATATGACGAGTAAAATTCATCTAAAGGATTTTCATGATTTCATGTTAGTGAAAATAAAACGCAATTGATTTGAGTGGTTTTATTTCCTAAAATACAAAATACAAATTGTACACCTCTAATTGAAAACTGCATTAACCATCAAAACAGACAAAGTAGTAAAGCAATCTTTCCAAAAGGTATCTTAAATTCACAAATAAAATTACAGTATAATGTCACAAAGTAGAAAAACCATAAGTATTTATTGAACAAATAAAATTTAAGTAAATCATTTTACATAAAGTGATTTGCTGCACCTCTCAGTCTCAGAGAGGGGCAATATTTTTATTCAACTTCAACAAAAGCTGGTTCTCAAAGTCTTAAGAGTTTATTAAAACTAGCTGTTTAAAGATTAAGAATTGTCTAAAAAAGTCTCACAAATCTTCATCAGAGGTGCAAAACGTAATTTGTGAAGGTCATTGTCAATTAGAATATAATGGCGTAACATATATATATATATATATATATATATCTCGAATCATAAATGTAGTTAAGTAGAGAGTAAAAGTTATTTTTATCTTTGATACTCTGATAAAGTAAGCCACAAATGTACTCAAATACAGAAACAAAGTTTATTTACTCTAATACCTTTCAGCATTCAAAATAAGCAATACAACTGCGTATGTTCCAATATAATTTCCGATTATAAAAGGGGTACATGTTGGAGACCTGCTACACTATATGGCCACAAGTACACCTGGACACTGAACCATTACACCAATATTTGTCAAAACACATGATTTTTTGAAATATCTTTGCATCCTGCAGCTTCTTTTCAATGGAACTAAGGGGTCTGAACGTTGCCTGGCAATGCTCCTGGTGTGGTAGAACTTCAGGAGCTTGAACAGAGCTCTGGTATAAACCGTACTGAACAGCTTTGATGAAAATCCAAAAATAATGTAAGTAATTGGAAGTTTACCTCATAGTTTTTCTTCCCTGGGTCATGTCCTTTGCTTTCCTTCACACCAGTTGGATATATTGCCGTGATAAACTGAATCAACTGTACTGTGAACCAGCCTGTATAAGTACCGTAGATGTGGGAGTAGTTTTTTTTTTTGATGTGGACAGACTGGTTGTTAATCATAGCAACATGAACATCACAATAAAGGTGTCAGGTGAAGAGAAAGAGCCCATGACAAAATACTATATATACATATATATATTCAGACATACAGAAAGGCATGTGGAAGGCAGTCTTGGGTGGCCTGCACAACGGTACTTAAGTGTCATTGGCGTCAAGTTCCCCATTTATTATTTTATTCTATTTCTATTCTATTTTAAAAGTATGAGATTCCAATCCGCCAAAGCTGCTTTATATTCAAAAAAGTCTATTGTTTAGTGTTGTTTTGGCTGATTTAAGTTGTAACATAATCCACTTGCAGAATGTGGACATTCAAAAAGGACACACATTCAGTAGATCCAACCGTAAAGCAAAAAAAATGAAAGCATGGCTTTTGGAAATGAAAAACGTACAAGGCAAACAGTCCAGGCAAGAATTCCTGAATTAGCTTATGTGTAAAATTACACACAGTTTTATAGCCATGTTGCACCTTAAAGGCAATGAATGCACCTTGGGAAATCGGCAATTAGAATCTGAGAGAAGAAAAGAAAACAATAAGGCTTGGAATTACAGGAAATAAGCATGGGAAAACCCTGAAGAGGTTGTAACGAGAGAAGCGAATACAATAAGTGAAGTGAACCAAGTGGATAATGGCTTTAGACCCTTAAAATGCAATAGGAACTATGAGCAAACCACAAAGCATATGGCGTTGTTACCATAGTGCATTTTTAAAAAAAAGTACACGTACAGTATTTATTATTATATGAATGTTCCACTTGAAGCTGGACTGTTACTGTGTTATTGACATTTTCTTGTGCTTTTGTACTAAAATGTCTTCATGTACATGTAGGTTTGTTTGTTCTTATTGATTTTGTGTTGTCTTGTATTAATTTGTATTGTTTTATAAAGCATCCTGGTCCTGAAGGAACATTGTTTTGTTTCAGTGTATACTGTTATATATATATATATATATATATATAAAAAGGGCAATAAAGTTACTTGACCTGACTAAAGAATGCAGGCAGCCTTAAAAAAAAGTGCATGTGAATGAGTGTACGTGCATGCATTCAGAAATAATCCTCAAATTATACATCGACATACCAGTGCTCTAAACCAGTCTTTAAACCAGGATTAGCTCAGAATCCACTATACACAAACACATGCACTGAAACCTGAATCTATCTATCTATCTATCTATCTATCTATCTATCTATCTATCTATCTATCTATCTATCTATCTATCTATCTATCTGTCTGTCTGTCTGTCTGTCGGTCTGTCGGTCGGTCTGTCGGTCGGTCTGTCTGCAAAGATGTACGTATTTTACTAAAAAAAAAAAAAAAAAAAAAAAAAAAAAACTCAAATCCTGACTAAAAAATCTCAACAAAATTAAATGTAAGTCAGAATTTCCATTTAAATAATATAAGATACTGTATGATGTTCATGGCATATGGAAAAAAAAAATTTTAATTTTAATTTTATTTTTATTTTTAGCATATACAAATATTTATAGCAACTGAATTCACAATTATGCAATTCCAAAAAAATATATATTTCTTTAATCAATACTGTGACACCAAAACGTTGATAAAATTAATAAATCCTTTTTTCTTCTGTAGAAAGAAAAAGAGAGTGAGAGAAGAAGAAATAACACCAATCTAAGCTTCTATTAAAATAATGATTTAAAAATCTTTTTATTTGTTCTTTGACCAAATATGCATTATGCACACACACACACACACACACACACACACACACACATACTGTATATCCATCATTTTTACATCAAGACTTTATTAAGTATCTAATGTAAAAGTATTACAGCACACAGCATACCTGACCCAAATGAAAGAAACGAATGAATGACTAATCTGCATAAACCCGTGTACAGTTCTGAGTTTAGTATTTTGACATTAAATTGCTTCCGAATGCCTTTCTCCTTTACGGGCTGATCTTATAGATGTTTCTCACTTTCAGAGTGATTTTCCCCGACATCCCCAGTCTGATCAATTCTTCTTGAAGCTTTCAAAAGAATGGAAAAAAATAAGACACTAAAAAGCTTCTTTTTTCATCAATTTCACTGCAGTTTTCAACGTTTATTTAACAAATGTTACCTTACAGGTTTATTATCAGTAGACAAAATCCAATCTGAAGGACATTAATTGGATAATATAACCTTTACTGTATAAAGGAGAGAATTTCACCTCAGTTCTTATGACATTAATAACCTTTATAGGCGAACAGTTACTCACTTGAATCAATACCCGGGTTTTAATCTGTGAGTCCGGCAAGTTTCCTCGCACATTTATTTTCATTTGCAGTCCAATTACAGCATCTGTGATTAAAGTATAAAATCAGAAACACATTGTCACCTCACCTATGATATAGTTTTTAAATCTTTTAAATAAATACATTTATAATTATATAAATTATAAATAAAACAATAAGAAGAAGATTAAATAGTATTACGGAATGAACATTATCACACAAAAAAACAGGGATTTTCTGGACAATATTTATTGCTTTTATCTATAAAGTTATAAAGTTATATATATATTTGTCACTACAATGTTACTGATTTTTTGACTATTTATTAAAACTGCAATTTTCTGAGTTGAAAGTTGAAACTAACCTGGAGTGGACACTGCAAGAGTACAAAAAAAAATATCAGGTTTGGTCATTCAAAACTACACGCAATAGATTATTATTAATATTCTTAAAATAATAAATATATATTCCTTCAATTCATATTGTTCTTATTCATTTTTAATTGTTTGACAGAATCGAGATGAACTCACCGCTGTAGCAGAAGAAAGGGAAACTGGAGAAGCAGTTTTCATCGGTCCATTTGCCGGTTGAATCCATAGCGATGCAGTGCTGATTTCCGAATTGTCCATAGGAATACAAACCATTATCGGGTTCTGCTATTATATGTGGTTGAGACTCCGGTCTCCAATATGTAAAAGTTGAGTTGCTTTGATCTGACCATAATCGGTTCCTATAAAGACCTATCCAAACATCAAAGCCCTGTGTGATGTTCAGTATCTGCTGAAGCTCAGATTCATTCCTCACGCTTGCCAGGTCTGTGTGCTTTGCTCTACAGTATCTCTGTGCTTCTTCCCAGGTCATTCCCTCGGAAATCCGTACGTATGTGTTGTTTGTGCCTGAGGTAGTGAGCAATGTAATAGTTAGATCTTGGAAACTTAAGGTTGGTAACAAGAATAATGTATAATGTATGTGAAACAGTGGTTACACATGTTAGGACTCTCCCCGTGTCATGAATATTTGGTAAATGTTTTAAGATTGTAAAATGCAGCTAAATGATATGGACAAAAGTATTGGCATGCTGACTCTTTCAGTCAAATGTGGTTCTTCAGTTCTTCAATCTGAATATCTTTGGATGTGGTTGCATTTAATTGAACTTGAACTAGTAGACCCAAACTAGTTGCAGCATGACAATGCCCCTATAAAGCTCTGATCTCAACCCTATACTGTTGAATGTTGAATGTTAACACCCTTATGGCTAAATGAGCACAAATCTATGCAAGCACACTCTAAATTCTAGTGCAACAACTTCCCAGAAGAATGGCCATTTACTGTATATAACAGCAAATGGAGCCTAATGTGGCCACAAACTTTTCCCTATTTGGAGTGACTATTATGTCTAACTATTGTAATTCTTTTTTTGTAAAGAACAGTGCTTAAATTGAGGGGAGATTGGGGGGATCCGGGACCCCTCATAAGGCTTTAGGGAACCCATGACAAAATAGATTTATGGGGTCCCCAAATTTTTTTCAATTAAATTCAAGCTGTTATGATATGGTCAATTTCGTGAATTAATTCATGTGACATTAGCATGTTTATTTAAAAAGTTGTCATGTTTATTTGAAATGCAAATGAGGGGTAATTTCTGACTTTCTGACAATATTTATTTGCTCCATGTGAGGGGTTTTGTATTCAACATAAATGAAAAATCTTTTTCAATATTACTAGGCCCAGTACTATAAAAGCAATTTCCACATTAACCCTGGCAAAATACCTGATAAAAAAACATGAACAATGTGCCATCAGAAGTAATGTTGCTAAAAGTCATAAAATGTTCTGGAACCAATATCTAGCATGATCGAGAGCAAATATTCTCTATTTTTGCCCTCTATTGACAAACCATTTTTGGCTTGACTTGTAATCCACTCATTTATCATCGAAATAATAAAAGAAAAAATCGATAGGAGAAAAAGAATTTTCTACACTTACCATTAAAGCACACAAATCCCTGTTTTTTAATACATGGCTGATCGAACCATTCTCCCGTCTTGTACATGGAAACGCAAAGTTCTTTTCCGTCGTTGTTATTGGGTTCACGGTACCATCCTCTGAACTCTTTCTCACCCTCCTTATAGAAATTATCATCATCAAGAGACCACCTCCAGTCATCCTGATTATCATAGAGTCCAATCCAGACTAAAGCGGAATTGCTGTCTTTTACTGTGTCGAAGAGGCTGTTCATTTCATCCATGTTATCAATGGTAGCCAGGTCAGTGTAATACTCTCTGCAGTATCTCTGGGCTTCAGTCCACGTCTTATTTTCATTGACGAACTGATAATTGTGGGAAATTGATGCTGTTGCTATGAAGTGCAGCAAATCTATGAATTAGACTTTACAGTTAAATGATAAACGATATACTTTTAATATGAAGCTAAAAACTACTCACAAATGTAGCAAACGAATGGAAATGCTTGAACACAGTCTTCATCTGTCCATTTCCCAGATTTAGTGTAAACAGCAGTACAGTATTTTACCTGTCCGTAATTATCAGGTTTCCCTGTATACCAGTTGTTGAAAGAAGAGTCGCTCTTATCTGACCAAAACATTGTACTGTACAAGCCAATCCACACGCTGCCAGCATAATTATATTGAAATAATAAGGATCTTATTTTCTGGTTTTCGGTCTCATTCCTCACACTGATCAGGTCTGTGAAATGATCTCGGCAGTATCCCTGAGCTTCAGTCCAATTCAGGTACTGATTAACAAAGACATGTCTTTCACCGGCATAAGTCCCTGCTAAAATAGACAGTTGTATAATGCAAGGGTGCTGAACATATTCCTTTTAAAAGCTTGTTTCTACTGTAGGAAATGTACGACTGATGTACTTACCATCAAAGCATATAAACGCCATTCGGGTATAACACGAAGCTCCCCACCAGATTGCATCCAAACCTGAAAAGTATACACACAAGCTATTTCCAAACCAATTCCTCTGTTTGTATTGAAACCAGTTTCTAAAGCTTCGTTCTTCCTCCTTGTAGAAAAGATCATCCTCCAGGGACCATTTCCAGCTATTCAGATCATCATACAGTCCAATCCAGACTGAACCAGAATAGGTGCCATATACTGTGTCAAGCAGCTTCCCCATGTCTGCCATGTTATTAATGGTAGCCAGGTCAGTGTAGTTCTCTCTGCAGTAACTCTGCGCTTCAATCCATATCTTACTGTCAGGAACAAAATGATACTGATGCTTGCATGATGACCCTGCACAGTATTCTTAGAAGGAAAAAAAACATCATTATTATATTTCTTGCAACGGTAAATACATTTGGAAAAATTGTAACAAAAAGAATATTTTGGATTTGTTTCTTTAAAGTAAATCTGAAGATAAATGATTCTGTTACATGTGCAAAATTTGTACTTTAATATCCAACCTGTGTCTATTAGATTCCGTTGAATGGTGTGTAAATTGTATTAAATTCTATACTTATTATTGTGTATTGATAACTACCTTCTTTTGGGCTTATTGAAAACATTTGGAAGTCATTTACATCTATGAAATTATGTAGTATTATTGTAGGCGTATTGTCGTATTGTATTTATAAATCTTTTTATCATAAACTTTTGTTGTAATCAATCAGAAAGCAGATGCAAGTGCAGATAAATAAACAAATCAACAAAAACTTATTACGCCGAAAAAAAAAACCAAAACAATACATGACGTTACGCAAAAATCCGTTATAGGAACATGAAGCGAGGCAGCCAACTAAGAGCTTAAAATGAGACAGCAACAAAAAACGACGGATGAAGAGTACTAGGAGACGTGACTATATACATGTGCTAATTATCATTAACATAAAACAGGTACGCAAGAAAACACATGACATTCAGGCACAATCCTGAACAACTTATAAAACATTTTTGGACTAACTGGAACTGTTTAATGATAATGAAATACTTATGTTTATATGTGCAACTTGATATACAGTACAGTAAAAAGATTAACACCAGGCTGGACGGGGACCATCAGTGAGCTCGAGCTGGGACACTCTAGGACATTTGCAGAGTTGTCCCTAGGCCACTTATGTGTTGTCTTAGCTGCATGCTTAGGGGTGTTGCCATGTAGGAAGGTAACTCAGAGTCAGAGGTACTGAGCACTGTTGAACAGATTTTTATTACGAATATTTCAGTGTTTTGCTTCATTCAGCTTTCGCTCAACCCTGATCAATCAACCCCCCCCCCCCCCCCCCCCCACACACACACACACACACACACACACACACACACACAGCATGATTCTACCACCATCATGCTTCACTTTTTGTTTGTATGATGAGGGGGAACCTGGTTTCTGCATTAAAATGCAACACACATTTATTCACAATCCCATTTCTTAACTTAGATTGAAAAAAATAGTCATATTTTTGATTACTAAACATTGTTAAACTTATGTGTAAATGGGTCAGTGGCACCCTGGGGTAGATAGAGTTAAGTGCCTTGCTCAAGGACCCAACAGTGAAAGCTTGTGGCATGAACACAAATAAAATCTGTTGTTATTTTAATACAAAAAAATGATTTTATTATCATTATTATTATTGACTGGTATTCTTACACTTGAGCAGACTGCATAATATAAACTACTGACTGCCTGCTGTTTCCTATGTGTGCAAAATAAAGATCTAATGCCAAATTGGCCATTCATGGATATTTATGGAGAAGACATGGAGACTTGATGTAAGAGACACGGAAAACATGAACTTACTGTTATAGCAGATGAAAGGGAGCGTTGCTAAGCAATCTTCATCTGTCCACTGTCCTGAATCTTCAAGTGATACAGCTGTACATTGCTGAATGCCATGTTTCCAATAGTCATATAAACCATTGTCTGGTTGTTCAGGAATATAAGGGGTGGCTTGTCTCCAGTTTTCATATGTAGAACCATGCTGGTCTGACCACAGCCTGGTCCTGTATAAGCCGATCCATGCCTGAGAGCTCAATACGAGGTTGTGGATTTTATTATTATCTGCTTGATTTCTCACACTGGCCAGGTCTTTGTGATATTGCCTGCAGTAATGCTGAGCTTGTGCCCAGTTCATATTCTGATTAACCCAGATGTAATAGTTTGTTCCATTTCTTCCTGTAATAGAGGAATGTTGTGCTGAATAAAACAGGGTAACATCTATAAAAGTTAGTTCATTCATGATATATTCTCACCATCATAGCAAACAAAAGTCATATAATTGCTACAGTCTCCATCAGCCCATGTCCCATCAGACTGTATAAAAACACACAGCTCTTTTCCATTGTAGTTATCGGGTTCCTGGTACCACCCCCTGTACAGTTTCTCTCCATCCTTGTAGAAACTATCATCATCCAGAGACCATCTCCAGCTGTCCAAATCATCATACAGTCCAATCCATGCCAAACCTGAGTAGCTATCATTTACTGTTTTAAGTAGTGTGGTCATTTCCTCCATGTTATTAATGGTAGCCAGGTCAGTGTAAATCCCTCGGCAGTAACTTTGTGCATCCAGCCAGGTTTTACTTTTATTTACAAAGTGGTACACATGGGTAGATGCTGATGACGATTCTAAAAAAACAAAATGAAAATGTTATATTTGTCCTCCAGTTTCCGGAAGCGGTTAGAATTTTTTATGGAAGTAATATGTTTATATGAGTAGTAAAAGTGGATCGATAATGTTTGGTGAAAAGAAATCTACTCACTATTGTAGCAAAGGAATGGGAGCATTTGATTACAGTTTTCATCTGTCCAATTTCCAGAATCCGAATTATTAAACGACACCGCAGTACAATATTCACTCTGTCCATAATTATCTGGTTGTCCTGTTTTGTGGTACACATGGGTAGATGCTGATGACGATTCTAGAAAAAAAAATTCAAGTATTTTCCTCTTTGTTGGAAAATGTTACATTTTATAAATAATTTGCATTCATTGTGTTCAAATGTAAACAACAGAAATCTACTCACTACTGTAGCAAAGGAATGGGATCGTCTGATTACAGTTTTCATCTGTCCATTTCCCACTATCGGAATCAATATATGACACCGCAGTACAATATTCACTCTGTCCATAATTATCTGGTTGTCCTATTTTCCAGTTGCTGAAAGTAGAGTTGCTTTTATCTGACCAAGACCTGGTTCTGTACAGGCCGATCCAAACGATGTTATAATATGAAAAATAATTCGACAATAATGATCTTATGTTCTGGTTCTCATTTTCATTCCTCACGCTAGCCAGATCTGTGTAATGTTCTCTGCAGAATCTCTGAGCTTCAGTCCAGGTCATGTACTGATTAACCACGACGTACTTCTCACTGGTGCTTCTGCTTTCTGGAAGACATTTATTTGTAATGTTTAACAACTGAAGATCGGGTACTACATCAGTCAGATTTTTTTATAATAAATATCAGAGATGGGAATTAATTAAGTTGCTTTGTTACTGCAATTAAGTAGATTTATTTCACTATTTATTTTTTTGACAACTTTTTTCTTTCTCATTAACGTGGATGAGACAGAGGGAGTCAGTGATGGAAATATGACTGAGAACAGAGACATTCCTGATCACCATCATCTTTTCTCTGCTTGTGTTCTATATAATGGATGTTCAGCCTGGATACATTCATTAGGTAACAAAATGTTAAATTCTTTTATATCAATATATTATTATGATGTGAGGTTCAGTTACCAACGTGACACTAAAAGAGGTGGCAGTAATAATGTCTATTTGTCACTTAAGTACATGCCAGAACCCAGACATCTTTACTTCAACTTGTAAAAAGGTGTAGTCAGGACTTCAACTTTAAGTCTCTAAACTATAAGTATCTGTACTTCTACTTGAGTGAAGGATGTGTATACTTTTGCCATTTCTGAAAAATATACACTTATCAGCCATAACATTAAAAGCACCGTCAGGTGACATGAATAGCATTAATTATCTTGTTAGACCAGGTTACACTCCTTCTGTGCTACTGAACTCCCAATATCATCCAGCAGGATAATATTCCCCATTCCACTGCAGTGAAATTATATTTGAAGGTTTCGATCTCCAAATTCCACAATCCTCAGTCTGATCAAGTGCCTGTAACAAAAGTCCAATCTACATCGCAGCTTGCAGGACTCAAGGTTTTGGTGCCAGACACCAAAGCATACCTTCAGGAATCTTAAAACATCCAGGTCTTAGACCATTTAGTTGTTTAAGTGGCACAACGGTGAACTACCCAATATCAGGCAGATGGTTTTAATGTTATGGTTGATCAGTGTATCTTCCTGTCTGCTGTACTCACCATCAAAACAGACGAAAGGAAGCACCTGAGAGCAGTCATTCTCCTGCCATGCTCCGTTAAAACTTAAAAAGATTGCACATAATTTGTTTTCATCCCATTTCCCTGGTTTCTGTATAAACCAGTTTCTGAAGCATTTCTCTTCATCTCCCTGGTAAAAAGCATCATCATCATTATTATCATCATCCAGAGACCATTTCCAGCTTGTCCGATCATCATAAAGTCCAATCCAGGTTTGCTTGCTGCTCCTGATGTCTGTTGATGTAATAAGGGCCAGCTCTTCTTCAGCATTATCAACACTGGCTAAGTCAACATAATTCTCTCGGCAGTATCTCTGCGCTTCAGCCCACGTTTTATACTCGTTGATGAAGTGATAGTGGCGAGAAAGACAGAACCTGGAGGTGCAAAACCCTGGAGACACAATGGCACATTTGCATTCTGAATACAATTTGAAAGATAGAGTATGCATCCATAATACAATAGCATCATGTAGAGGTATAAGTGTATTTTTCTCCATTCTCTTTATTATACAATCTACGGTAGAGATCTTTATAACTGAGGCCGATGCGATTCACATCTGGATGCGATGCAATACGATTAAACCCTATTGCAATGCAGACCGATTTCGATCCTGCACAATTTGGTTCATTGGAAAATACATCATGCTCGGAAATTCAATATAATACAGATAGTTTGCTTTTCTTTCCTTGCTGCAGACAGACAGCAAATCATAAATAAATAAACTGAAATGCCTTCTGACTTCTAATGCAAGGCTCTTCACAAACAGGGCATTTAAAAAAAAAGACTCAATAAAAGCAGTTCTTTTCCTGTTCTGATGCAGCTCTACCTCTGCCATGTTAATCTGTATCCTATGTGACTCTCAGGACACGCCTCAGCCTCCATAGTGTTTTGAATATAGGTAATATTCACATAGCGGCTGAGAAAACGCCCTCGAGAAACAGCTTAGCGAGAAGAAATCGATCTACATATTAAATATTGGTTTGAAATTGTCACTTTCTTAATAATAAAGTATAGAATGTATATAATTAACTAATAATTATATATACTTTCTTTTGCAAATATGTTCAAAACAATGCATTGCGATGCAAACGCCACCTTGTATCTGATGCACACATCAACACACACCAATGCAAATCTGTGAATCTTAACATCCCAACTCTAAAAGTGGAAAGTAAAGAAGTACAAATACAAATGTACTTGTACTTAAGTAGATTTTTCCGTTATCAGTACTTTACTTTAATGTTTATTTTTTCAGACAATTTCGCTTTCATAACATTTTTTACACAAATATCTGTGCTTTCAACTTCTTACATTGTCAAACCAATTTAGCAAATTTCATCAAACAACCTATTTCTTTGCATTGTGCGGCGTTTCCAGCTTCTGTGTATCATTTCCTGTCTATCACGCACCACAGGTGGAAGCTAGCCTACGAAGCTAACAACAAACAAGCAAGACAGAAAACAACACGAAGTCTAGGGTAAACGTGGATGAGACAGAGGGAGGCAGCGATGTAAACATGACTGAGAACATCTTGTGTTCTTGTGTTCTTTATGGTGGACTGACTGAAACCAGATACATTGTATTGCGAAATGTTTATAATAAGTGTGTAAGTGTCCAAATTTCCACTTAGAAATCCCTCCACTCTTCTAAAAAGATGTTTCACCAGATTTTGGAGTGTGCTTGTGGACATTTGTGTTTATCAGCCACAAGAGTATTGTGTAAGGGTATTGGGTATTGTATTGTCTCCCCATGTAAGGAAAGGACTCCTGGTGTGCAGTGTTCCAATTCATTCCAAAGGTACTCAGTAGGGTTGGAGCTTTGTAGCAGGCCGCTCAAGATCATTCTTAACAAACCTTGTAAACCAGATCTTCTCGCTTAGGGGCATAGGGGCATTGCCATGCCTAGCGCTATTGAAATAAACCTGACTTTTTAAAACATATTTTTGTTGTTTCTTATGACTGTTCTTGTTCGGTATCGGCATTGAATCATTGCATTTGCTGTTTAAGTAAATGAAAGAGTGAACCGGCATACAGGTATTCCTAATAAATGGGGATGGTGACTGTATTTGAGAATCATTGATGAAGGAATTATACTGATGTTCCACCATGGATTTATATTTCTGTATGTATGCATGTATGTATGTATGTACATTTTAGCTCACTGACCTAAATGCAGCACCAGATGAATCATGGCTCTGAAAAAAATAAAGAAAAAAGAATAGGTTAATAGACATATGGATGCAGATATATACGCCATGTGATATTGTAATAGATATGGTGAATATTTCACCAAAAAAAAAAAAAAGTATATTTAAATAAAATAAACTGGATCATTTAAAATTCTGAACTCAAGACATGGGGCAGACGGAAGCAAACAGCAACAAATTCTTTGTATTATACAGGTAGTGGTCGACTTACGACCACGATTTCGACCGACAGACCGGTCGTAACACGATTTAGTCGTAACTAGAGTAGGCTATATGTACAGTACTGTGAAATGATGCCGAAAGCTGGTACGCACTGTCGTACGCCGCGGCTAGCGATTGTGGTCGTAAGTCGAATGGTCGTAAGTTGCATAGATCGTAAGTCGACGACTACCTCTATACATTTTGCTCTTAATTGTAGTTTTTCTTAAAGTATTACTAGCATCATTGATAGAAATGTTCACTGCATGGTATATGTTGTATAGATTCAGATGGCAATTGTAGGTCAGTGGATAAAGTGCTGGATTACTAATTGGAAGGTTGGGGGTTCAAGCCATAGTATCACTCTTGGGCCCTTGAGCAAGGCACTTAACACTCTGTGCTCCAGGGGGCGCTGTATCATGTCGACCCCAGATTTCAAAACAAGCTGGATTATGCAAAGAAAAAAGTTTTACTGTGCTATAATGCATATGTGACAAATAAAGTGTTATTTTGTTGTGGTTTGGGCTGTTGAGCTTGTAAACACAAAAACTATAGGCTATTATCTAAGGTACGGCAAATCTGACAGCCAAGTTCTTATGAAATAAGAGTAAGTATTGATACACATGGTAACACATGCTTTACATAAATTATTCAACATAGCCATATCGGTAAAAAAGGTACAAATGTAGTGTCCTTTAAAAAATATATATACCTTACAGTTGTGCCTTTTGCCATGTCCTCTCCTTTCCTTTGCTTTCCAACAATCGAGAGCATCGCCCGAATAAAACTGAATAACATATTCGTAAGACGCCTGGATAAGTTTCAGGGGATGTGGGAGGGATCTGGTGGGTGGTGGACAGACTGGTTCTTCATCTTTGCAACACTATCATCACAATAAAAGATGCCAAGTGAGAAGAAAGTATTCTATGATCATTGAAGTATTAATAAAGTAAAGTCGAAATATCGTATACTACAAAAAAGAGAAATGATGGAAATTTTAAAACATTTATAACAAAGAAGTATTTTAGCATTGAAACAAACATTTGAATGTCTGAAGGAAAGAGTCATAAGGATGGCAATCAACAGTGGCCTGAATTTACTGGAATAACTGTACGTATACAGGGTTTCTGCAGGGTCTTAAAACCAGTCTTAAATTTGTTGTTCTACGTCTTAAATCATTTTAAACTAACGGTAATTTTCCGATGTCCATGTAACGCTACCTCTAATGTTGATCAAAATGCTGCTACAGCACTTTAAGAGAATATATTTTAGTTTCTTTCATGTTATAGTTCTTTCTTTCACTAAACTTTCTTTCGGCTTCTCCTGTCAGGGGTCGTCACAGCGGATCCTCCGCACGTTTGATTTGGCACACGTTTTTACGCTGGATGCCCTTCCTAACGCAACCCTCCCTAATTTATCCGGGCTTGGGACCGGCACTTAGAGTGGCTGAGGATGGTTCCCTGACCGGAGATCCAACCCGGGTCGCAGCGGTGAGAGCGCGGCATCTTAACCACTAGACCACCAGGGAACTACTATGACTGCTCTAGCAAAATGGCTGAGATTTTCTGTAAAGACATATGCAACAAATCCAAGCCAGTTCAGCACCTCTACTTTCCTACTACAAAGTCATGCTACTGGAATAGATGCAGTATGCAGTTAGCATTTTCTTGCTCAAATATGATTTGATGGATCCTTTGATGGATTTCATAGATCATTGATGGACCATTTCCAAATGTGCAAGCTGCTCATTCCACAGGTACTAATCCAATCCCATACAATCACAGATACTGCTTTTTTAACTAAGTGCTGATAACAAGCCAGATAGTCCCTCTCCTCTTTAGTCTGGAGAAGATGGTGTCCATGGTTTTCAAAAAAGAATTTTACATTTTGATTCGTCTGAATACAGAACGGATTTCCACTTCCTCAGTACATTTCAGATGAGCTTTGGCCCAGAGAGGATGGCAGCATTTCTGGGTCATATTGACTCATGCCTTCTTCTTTGCATAATACAGATTTAATCTGCATTTGTAAATGACATGGCATTTTGTGAACTGTGTTCACTGCTAATGATTTCAGGAAGTTTGAATGAGCCTACGCAGTGATCTCCATAACAGAATAATGACTGTTTTAAACGCAGTTGTGCTTGAGAACTCGAAGATCCCAAAGACCCGAAGGACCCGAATATCACCGGCATCCAATATTGATTTTAATAGTTGGTACATTTGTTATACTTCTTGAACATGTCCACAGTGGTATGGTATAGTTGGCTATTGATTCAAAGCCAAAAATCATAATCCATTGCACTATGTCACATGATCATTGCACCGGATTTACGTTCACAGATAAAAAGTGGCAGTAAATGTCTCACCTTGCAGTGCATTGGTTGTCTTGTATTAGTCCTCCGCTAATGTTTTTGATAATTGTATTCGATGTCTCATGCTCAGTTAATGGTTTCCTTGTTGCTTTGTGGCACAGGCTGTTCCCTCTAGTCAGGTTACTGATTAGCTTATTCCCTTTGTGTCATTTAATGCTGGGAGGCACTCAACCCATTTTTCTCTCAAGAGCAGCAACTAGGTCACTGGCACCTGGTGACTGAGTTTCATTCGGAAGGTGTGCTTGACTCTTGTCTTTTTTTCTTTTTTTCCTTGTTGTAGTGTCTTTGATGGAGGTTTCTATGCTGCCCTCCTTGGACTAGTGCTAGATGTACTTCTTGTTCACAATCTTGCTGTTTGTTAGAAGTTGGCCAAGGCATGATTAGGAAAGAAAAACACTCCAGACACTATGCCAGGTCTATGGAGAAACCTGAAGGACTGTGCTTGTGCAAGCACATGAGAATTCTCTTCTTTCTTACCTCTTTTACAGAGCATGGTTGGGTTGCCTTGACCTGTGAAGAGAGTTATGTGTCACATCTACACATGTGTACACATGGATGGAGGTTACGTACAAAAGCCACCTGCTCTATTTCCACATTGAAATGGAAAAAAAATAATCTATTGTGTAGATTTCGTATTCGTTACGCTTTTTCAGCAGTTTTTTGTTTATTGTTAGCCAGCATGATCTATTGATTTCCATGTGTGTATCATATTTCACAAGCCTAAAAATACATTATATATGGTTGTATATGGTCTATATAGCTGAATCATGCTAGTATCATAAAAAAAAAATGTCCACATTACTTTAGTTTAATGATGAAAATAAAAAAAATAAAGAGACCCTGGATGTAAACATGACTTCCTTGAAGTGGTGGGATGTGCATTTCACACCTAGGGCATCAGTGGTCTCTTAATAACATCATTATGATGGCACTGCTATAGAAACCATCACTAGGATAGGGAAACGCAGTATAACAGAGCGCTGCATTACAGACAGGTATGGCATACAGAAAGAATGAATGCTATTACTAAAGCTATAAACCCAATAACCACAATTTAACAAGTCTCCTTGCACTGCAGCCACAACTGCACCATCCGCATACATCATCTCCAGCAGAAGCATAAAAATTTACCTCACAAAATGACCATGGGGATTTTGTGGAGGATTTAAAGGATGCTGAGGATTTAAAATTAAGGCAAATTTTATAGGAAGGAAAATTAAAAGTATTTTTAAAAACAGTTTTAATGTATTTTGGCCGGCCATTTTCCTCACAATGTCCTTTTTCTTCAGCTTTTCTCGAAAAGTAAGAAGGTTTGCAGGTCTCTGTAAGACATCATAGACGGTTTGGACTAAGAACCTGATTCAATGGAAATCTGCTTTCCAGATATCAGCCCAGGTGATCTTACGTTGCCGTACATTGACCCATCTAGGCCAAGCTCCTTGCTGTCCCCATTACACCATCTGGCTAGCTCTTACTTCATCAACACCTGCCCACACTTCCTGCTGAACAAGATGTTGACGTTCTTTACCTTCAGCATTGTCAATTCTTACACCAGAGAAGTAGCCAAAGCCTGCATGAGATGTTGTCCAGGACAGGATACTATGCTGATAAATCCAGGACATAAACTTCCCTGGAAGACCTAATACATATTCATGGACAAAAACATAATAAAACATAAGTCAGTGGTTCAGTTAGAGAAGTTTATTCTGACTTTAGGCCAGCAGAGAAGACCTTGCTAGCCGCCACCACTTGAACTTATGACTCACAACATTTTTGCTGACTTTATTTTTCGCTGACTTGCCAGCAAGCCTTCCTTGGCCCTGATAGTGCTTTGTTCCAAGACAAATCTTGCGACTCGTGGCAGTCGTGTTAATTGACGAGCCCCCGAAGCATGGCTGAACAGCGAGATTATGGATGCTCATTTTCCCCTTCGCTGCTTCTCAAGTCTGCCAATGGATGGCTACAGGGCCTTTATTTATCGCATCAGACATTACATTACAGCAGGACACTGCTAAATAGCAATAACAACGCCGCAGTACGGTGCCTGTTCAGTAATAAATGATAAACAGGGATTGATATATTATTATTATTATTAAGCTGATTATTGATGTGTGACATTTGGGCAGCTGGTACACAGGAAATGAAATGCACTGATGATTAATTCGAAATAAAGTATTATGGTCTGAATTTTGAAAGAGTGATGGAGTGCTGTCATTTGGGGAAATATTAAAGAGTGTTGTTTTTTTTAATGAATAGAGAAGAAACAAACTCATTAAATGAACATAGACATAATTATCATCCTATAAAAATGATACTCTTGGCCACAACCATTGCTGAAAATGAGCAACATTGGCGGTGGCTATATTAACAGAGCAGCCAAAAAGTGCTAGCTCAGTATCTCCATGATCGTGTCAGAGATCTTTCCTGAAGCCTTGAGACATAGCAGGGAAAGTATGAGATACAGTTACATCAGAACCCATACATCATTTCTATGGGCACCCTGCTATATAATGCAACCTAAGCATAATATTCAGATGTATAAACCCGAAACTTGACATTAATAAAGAATTTATGAATCTCTTTACAGACCTTCGTTGTGTAGTTTATCTCAGAGCTGCGTACACATTCCATTCTCACAAACTGCTAATGTTGCCTGGTGGAAATTGAGAAGGAAACATGCAAAATACACCATGAAACCAGATACATCAGATGGGTGTTGCAGATGGTTAGAAACAAAGGTATAATTTAGCGAAATTCCCACCAGAAATTATTATTAAAAGGTATGGATGATGTTTTATTTTGGGTTTTTTTACAGCTTTTATTGTTTTTATTATTATTATTATTATTATTATTATTATTATTATTATTATTATTATTATTATTATTATTATTATTATTATGAAATTAGGTTTTTAATTTACTTTTTTTGCATTTCTTTTTTTTTTTAAAGTGTGTATTAAGTTAAATTTTAAAAAAATCACGGGCATGGTAAAATCTTAAAAAAATAAAATAAAGACAATCTGTAAAAATAAAGACAATCTGACATAATTACAAACATGGATATAACAAAAAAAAATGATGAAGATTAAATTCATTATGTAAATAATTGAAGGTCACTTTAAATACCAAAGACACTGTGCAGATAATTTCTTCTAATGCATTTGAAATTCCTGGATTGCTTGCTACTTCAGGAAATCACACAGAAGAAAACCTTTTACATAAAATAAGTGACTAATTTCTCACAACAGCCTTGAAAAAAAAAATATTACACACTACATTAAATATACAGCTGTAATGCAGAGTTTGGATAAATTCAGCATGTAAAGATTATACTTAACTCCCGCTATCTTTCCACTACTTTGTAGTTAATTAGGCGGCATATGTGACAGGGAATAATTAGCAACCAGTGACATGGCAGCTTAACTGAATCAAAATGAGCTCAGGCTCAGCAAGCATGAATAACTTTCCTTTTGTCATATTACGGAAACAGAATGAAAACATTTAGACAGGCTTAGTATTTCTTGCCATGTGGAATTAAGCATGAAGCGATCTTATTTGGTTATGTTCTGACTGAAGGATTTCGTTGTCATGTTATTGTGGCCTGAATGCTACATTAACTCCTATAATTTTTTTTCTTCTTGCTACACTTAACAATGAATTAAAAAGAAAACCAACATACAGAAGATGACAAAATTCGGAAGAATGCAGTGCAGCTAAACAATGAACCTATGAAAGGTGAAAGTTAGCTAGGTTTTAGGATCGCTAATACCTGCTAACTTGACTACAAACATTTAAATTTCTTCTCCTTTGTTTGGTTTTGTTCTGTAGACTAGCTAAGCAAAACCAGCCAGTGTGGTTTTGCATGCTAGTTAATTATGTTTTAGCTAATGATCTTACGTAGCCAGGCAATACATGTTTTAATAATTATATAATCACTTAACATTTCCCAAGACTGATCACCTGACACAATAAAGAAGCTATGGCATTTATGATTTATGACAGAGTATCCTCAAGACAGCAAAATTTGAGATGACAAGTACAATGGTGTTGATTGTTGTACTTTTTCTATATGATGATTGAACCGATTAGATGAAAGAGCTGGATAGATGAAACCACTTTTGCGTCAAAGTCTTTGTGTGAAATTCTGCCTGGTTAATACAGGAATCTTGTAACCAATATTTTAATGAGTGATAATAGGTATTTAGTGGAGAACCTGCAAAATCGCATGGATTTCAGGGAACGTTATTAGTATGAAAATGCATGGAGCTACTGTAGTGACCCATGGATTCGTATAAATTATATGAGGTTGACCATTGAAAGTGTTCTTTGTGTGCAAAAATAAAATGAAATCATTTACTAAGCCTTTTAGCTTTAAAGGTTCTTTGCTGTTTAATTGTGGTAACCAGTTTTGCATGTGACTAGAAACTTGTGGGTAGTGCAGAAAACCTTCAACCAAACTATTATATTAATCATGTAGTTGAATATATATAAATGTTCAACATCAAGATCAAGGGCTGGAATTTAAGGCCATGGAGACATACAGCTTAGTACAAGTTTGTCAGTATGAACACCACAATCTTCATATCAACATTGAAACATACAGAGGACTATTATGTATAGAAGACTATATAGACAAATGTTTGTGGACACCGGACCATTAGATTCATATGTGCTTATTAAACATCCTATTCCACATTTAGTCCCCTACACTCTTTTGGAAAGATGTTTCAACAGATTTTGGAATGTGCTTTGTGTTCATTCAGCAACAAGGACATTAGTGAAGGCAGGTACTGATGTAGGTGAGGTGAGGAGGCCTGGGATGCAGTCAGCATTCCAATTAATTTCAAAAGTCATCAGTAGGGTTACGGTCAGGGCTTTACAGCAGGCCACTTAAGATATCTTCATGAAGCTGGCTTTGTGGACAGGTGCATTGTAATGCTGGAAAAGGATTGAGTCTTCTACTGTAGTTCAAGTGGAAAAAAGGCATACAGTTGTGTGCCTCCAACTTTGTGTAAATAGTATTGAAAAGAACCACATATGGCTGGAAAAGTGAGGTATCCCAATGCTTCAAATTATCAATAAAGAAAAAGCACATATAAATAAAAAATAATATATTGTAATCATAATTAACATAATACATGCTGCCATTGGTGCTTGGATACTTACTCTAAAAGAATAGTCATTGCTATCATTTAAGACTGGGATCCCAATACTGTAATTGGTGTTCATGGGTATTTAGTGGACAGCTTGTGAAATCCCATAGATTTCTGAGAATTTCATCATTATCCATTGATTGCGTCATGAAATCATGGCCCCTTATGAGAATACCCAATGTGACCAATGAAACAACTCCAACTCAATTTGGTCCAAAGTAGAGATAAGTGCGTCAATGTAAGCTCTTGAGAAAAAAAATCATCAACCCACTATTTCATTCAGAAAAATGAGTCGAAGAAGCCACTGAAGATTATCATGAATATTAATATTCGAGTCTTTCAGGGCGGAATTTTACAGTTCCATTACATAGTGTACATTTCCATAGACTAGCGTGCCAAGAAGTCCGTTTAAATGATCAGAAGAGAAATCTCGACAATCACAGATGCTGCTTTTGGATCATATTTGATGCAAGCGTCTGGGTCGTGCCATGCCCTGGCTCTCTGAATTGTCCATCTGTTCTATTTTATTATTCATCCTCTGTGGCAACCGATTGCAGAAATTGCTTTCATACAATTCCACAAAGGATTCGTCTATACTCGGAATGATTTGCGAGGCTATTCTTCTTCTTCTTTATCCTGATTATGGACACTCCAGTTTCTTTCAAGGTTTTAGATTCGAGAAGGCCCTCTCGACGAACTTTTGATTAGATGGTAATGAAACAATCGGGGGGGATGACGAATGAATAGGTGTCTTGTTAGAGACTGTGTGAATTAAATAGAAAACACCAGCCTGGATGCATAAAGAGAGCGAATCAAAGATGGTGAAATGATGTGTGAATAAGTATTCTTTCACTAATAAGCCTTCATGGTTTCATTTCTTATCAGTGGACAAAGAAAACCGTCTATTTGAGACTCTTTCCAATCACAATCAAGTGTCTGCATTTGGCCGTTAATAAGAGATCAATCATATGTAATGCGATTTTATTACAAAATAATGCTTCTTATTTGACTTTTTGCATAGGGACTCTATATTCTAACATCAGAGTATGCTGCTAGCAGTGGTGGAAAGAGTAATAAAATATTCTACTCATGTAAAAGTACTGGTAATTTTTAAAAAGGAAAAATTTAAAACTTCTGTTTACATTTTTGTATCTGTGATTGTTGATTTTTCAATGAAAAGAATTAGGGGGAAATAATGTAATAAAGAAAAACTATCCATTTAAAAAAAAAAAAAAAAAAAAAGTACTGTTAATTCAATTACAATCCCGCAAATCAATCAATCAGTGCAGTAATTTCGTGCGCAATATTTTACCCTTTTGCCTCATTTTTATCAAATGTTTTTTTTTACCCAGTAACAGGTATGTTTCAAAAAGTAGTTAAATGCAATTCCTCAAACAAAACATACTTCTGTAAAAGCTAAATTACAGATTTTAAAATCCAAAAGTAAAAGTACACAAAAAACGACTTAATTACAGTAACGCAAGCAAATGTATTTTGTTACTTTACAACTTTGAGTACAAGTAAAAAGCAGCTTATTTAAAATATGTATAACATTTTATATAAGGAGTTTTGTGGAGGGTGGGGTTGGGAATTCTAGTGTATTTAAAACAGTACAAATGGATATAAATGGCAAACTAGTTGTTTCTATTTAAAGGAACACCTTCCCAGATTTAAGTGGATCAAAAAAATAATAATTTTCTTTACTAGAAAATCAATCAACAGGAATTTTTTCACTTTTCAATATCATACATTAGAAGGCCCCCAGGTGGAGGTGGAGAAGAGTGATAGCAGGAGTGATTTGTGATAGAAGAGTATCTGCGAGAGTGAAAGGGAAAGTTTATAGGACTGTAGTGAGACCTATGTTGTTGTATGTTTTGGAGACAGTGGCATTGAGTAAAAGACAGGAAGTGGAGCTGGAGGTAGCAGAGCTGAAGATGTTGAGGTTTTGGTTATGAGTGACGACGAAGGACAGGATTAGAAACTAGTTTATTAGAGGGACAGCGCATGTAGGACGTTTTGTAGACAAGGTGAGGGAGATGAGATTGAGATGGTTTGGACATGTTCAGAGGAGGTTCATGGGGTATATCAGTAGATGAATGCTGAGGATGGAGCCACCAGGAAGGAGGTAAAGAGGAAGGCCAAGGAGAAGTTGTATGAATGTGGTGAGGGAAAACATGCAGGTAGTTGGGTTGAAAGAGGCAGATGTAGAGGATAGGAGGGTATGGAGACGGATGATCCACTTTGGCGACCCCTAATGGGAGAAGCTGAAATATGAAGAAAAGATATAAGATCCAAGTTTGATTGATACTATTGATGATTCTGCCATGATTGAAAGCTAGTATGTTTGCTATGAGGTTAGCAGAACAGGACGCAAGGGCAGGTTGTGAGGTGTTTAATAATTGTGGCAATCATAAAAGTATGAGATTCAAAATCAAGGTTGTGGTGCAGGTAATGATTCAAAAGACAGCATTAACTAGGGCAGACAAGGGCAAGTTAAGAAAACCAGAAACAAGATAAAAAAAAAAACAGGATAACTAACGATATTCACCGGCTTGGTAACGACTGGGGAAAAAAAAACGTATACTTCATGAAGTAAGTGTGAACTAAAGGTCTTATATTTTACACACATGCTGTATCTTGGGGGCTGTAGTTTGATGTTGATTTCAGTGTAGATGACATTGACGATGTTATATATAGATATTTTTTTGAACTGTTCATTTCTGACAGCGTTATGAAACCGAATAAGGAATTTGATCGGATTAGAAAGAATTGCAGAAGGAAGAAGACGTGAGAAAGGCTGGTGTGCCATATCCCAAGCATGTGATTTTATTTATCGACTGAGACCGTATCTCTCCGTCTCTCCAAATAAGATGATATCAGGAATGGCTTAATCTGGTATCCAGGCACAATGTTTAGTCCCCTTGGGAGGTTCAAGCTGTCAAGTCTCATTGTTGTAGGAGAGGAGAGGCGTTCAGGCCACATTTATCGAAGTAGGGAAAAAAAAAAGATAGCATGAGGGTGAGAAATAATGAAAAGGAAGTAATGGGTCAAGTTGGGGAAATGAAAGGATTGCAGAGATAAAATTGAAGTGCAAAAATAAAGAGTGAGAGAAAATAAAAGGGTGAGTGACAGACGGTTAGGAAGAAAGAGAATAGAGTAAATGAGTTAATGCCAGAGGGAGTGTTGTATGGATAAGGCATGCCTCGAGGGCTGCTCCAGGCCTTCTGTGATCAGTATCTGCACACACACGCTTTCAAGCTAAAATACGTACCTTTTCTATTTATTACTTCACCGCTTCATAGCACTAAAACGTTAATATATACCATACGTTGGGACATTATCCCATCATAGACTATTAGATAATATCTTTTATTAAGATTAAGGATGCAAACTGGCATGCAGAAACTTCCCTGAGGTCTATTAAGTATACAGTAGATGTTAAAGAAATAAAAATAAATGTTTTAAAAATTAAATCATAATTCAAATGAAATGTCCTGGTACTGATCTGGGGTATTTAGTGGACAGCTTGCAGACTCCCGTTGGTTCCAGGGAACAGGTATCCCTTGAATGCATCATGGAATAATGAGAATACATGAATTTCCCATTGTGACTCATTAACTTCTATAACGAAATCTGTTCAAAAACTTGGTTTTGTTTTGCATTCCATTGATAAGCCTTCTTTCTTTAAATCTTTCTTTATTTTGCTGATGATACTAAAGGACAAGGCAAATGGTAAGGTGGTCAAAATTGTGTAAACACACTAAACATAATAGACTAAATACAAAAATATTGGGGCACATGACTGTTTTGATATCTCTGTTACCCCTAATTTGGAGGCACAAAATTGTATAGGATACCTTCAGATGATTCCCTTCACTTGAACTAAGAGAACCAAACCTGACCATTTCCAATTTCCAATTCCTGTGCACAAAGCCAGCTCCATAAAGATATAAGTGGGAGTTGAATAAGCGGCAAGGTTGAGTTCATTTTGTTGCTTTAATCCGTTAATCACCTGCGTATACAGGAGTCACATGGCAAAAGGACGAACGACTCAATTCTGTTTCCTGTGTAATGCCCTGCATTACCTATATAACAGTCTGAAAATGAAGATTTGAGATATGAACAACTCAATTCTGTTTCCTATACATAATCTTCGGAGAGTTTGGAATGCTTTGCTCATGCGCGTCCAGTAGAAAATGAACGAATCACTTTTTGAGATGACTCGTTCTTCTGAGTCACATTAAAGACTCATTCAAAATGAACTAATTGTTCATGACCCACACTACTGAACACCTTTGGGATGAATTGAAACACCGAGGCCTCCTTGTCAGTGGCTAAAATTAGCTTTATAATTGTAGCATTTTTCAGACACCTTTATCCAGCAGGTAAGGGTCAGGGGACTTGCTCAAGGCAGATTAGTGGTGCTGGGATTTGAACTCAGAACCTTCCAATTAAAAGTCCAACATCTTAAACACTGAGCTACGACTTGAGCATAAATCTCCACACACGCTTCTATCTTCCCAAAAACTGGCTGGATATTATAACAGCAAATGAGGACTAAATGTAGAATTATTTGTTCAGAAAGCACCTTTATAGCACCTATACAATGTGTCTCCATTATAGTGTAAAATGTCCCATATAGTGTATATAGTGTAGTGTCTACTTATGCACACATTTCTCTATACCAGAAACAACCCTATTTATGCCTTTTTTTAAGTATATATATTGAATATATAAAACGAGTGGATTAAAATGTACCAGATTCACAGCTTCATTAATTTTACTGTCAGAACGTAGCCTTTCGGAGTTTACCAGAAGAAATGGGTTTCATGCATGGAAAATAAATGTGTAGGGGGAAGAAAAAATCAATGCGCAGTTCTCACATTATTCAAGGTTGTGGAAATGGATGTGGCTGGGAAACATATGCGAAGATGCCTCAGTGAGCAGAAACCTTAGATGAAGGAAAAAATAAAATGGGATGAAACACTGCTCTGTTGAGTCATGTTGCTTTATCAGATATTGATTAATTAAGTAATGGGTGTAAATGAAAAAATGTTGGCAAGTATTAAAGCGAGGAAAAAAAAACCTTTATGAAGTTCCACTGACCTGCCGTGCTGAAAAGTATGTGAACCCGCCAGAAGTAGAAGCGTAGACAAACCCAGTTAAGCAAATGAGACGAAAAACTTGTAGTATTTTATATTGGTCATATATATATTGAGGGAATATTAATTCCAAATATGCTTCCAAACACTGTGATGTTTGTTTTCTTCTTCAGGGAATACAGTAACTCAGGTTTCAAACCACACCCAGGTAACAAACTGAATAATAAATGTAGTTCTACAACATTCATTCAGGATTCAGATAACAGAGCTGGCCAGCGATCCAATACGGAAACTTTAAACTATTTAACATATCAGATAGATAGATAGATAGATAGATAGATAGATAGATAGATAGATAGATAGATAGATAGAGCAGGGAAGGTTAAGGGCCTTTCTCAAGGGCCCAACTATGGCAGATGGTGGATTTAAAGGTATATAGCACTGGTTGAGGTTATGAAGATCAACAAACACAATCTGTGTTCCAAATTGTGGCCAGATTTAAGAAAACTGATCAAAATCAGTGAAGAAATGTTTTCGGTTACTACTACCTCAATCTATATGTTATAATCTGCTTTATCTATCGTTTTCCAGTTTTACATACTACAACTTAATTTGTTTTCTAACAATTGTCTAATATTTACTGTATATCTACAGTATCCAATCACACTTTTGAACTTTCACATTCTAGACATTGTATTCTAATTTACAAGGTAGGATTTAATTAGCCTCAATGGTTCATTTAACAACAAAAAAAACATCGTATGCCATTAACAGGAGCAGGGGCCACTTTCATTTCTCCCATCAGGGACACATTTTCATTAACACAATATGATGGAATTGTTGGAAGTATTTGGGAGTAATTATTAATATTGATTCATTAGTAATGAAGATTTTATTTTATAAACATTTTACTTTATTAAATTTGATTTGAACCAAATGAGTCAGTTTAACAATAACTGAGGACCCCAACATTACTATTCAAAACACTTATTACCTTATTAGAGAAACTACGGCTTTCATCAAAACATCAACTAATAAAATATCTGGTGCTTATTGCTTCGATATAGTTCTGGAAGCTCATGCTGGTCCACTCACTAAAACACTTAAAGCTGTTTTTTTCTGTATTTGCACATGTCTAGAATGGTTAAATACAGTTATTCAAAAGGTTCTTTAGGTGATTCTTTGGCGTACCAGAACTCCTGCAGGTTCTTCAAATCACCCTTTGAGGACCAGAACTTCTAAAGGTTTCTGTACTTAAATATTTAAGTTACCTTTTAAGTACAGAACTCCTATAAGTTCTTTAATAAGACTTCAATCGACACTTTGGGGTTGGACCTTCTAATTGTTCTTTAAGCAATCCTTTGATTCCACAGCTTCTAAAGGTTCTGTAAGTGACCCTTTGGGGACCAGAACATCTACAGGTTCTTCAAGTGACTATTTGAGGATCAGACTTTCTAAAGGTTTCTGTACTTAAATGTTCAAGTTACCCTTTAAGTACAGAACTCCTATAAGTTCTTTAAATGTCTCCCTTTGAGTACCAGAACTTCTAAAAGGTTCTTTTAGTGACCCTGTTAATATTAGCATTAACAGGTATTGTCTGAGACATCCTAATTATAATGCATCACCCATTAGCTATTATACCTGTATAGATTAAATAAATAAAAAAAGTACTTAAAAAGTAATTAATATGATTTTAATGACAAAAGTCAACAGATGGAAAGGAAGAAAGTCTTTCCTAACAGTATTTTCATTTTTTGTTTTTTCTCTCTTTTTTATTTTTTTTTTTACAAATTTTATTTCAAATATTACTCCAGTGATGATCTCTTTTCATGTCTAATAAAATACAGTGCCAACTGGGCCTGATTCAAAAGCATTAGCAATATGGAATAAGCAGCAGACATTATCTGAGGCGAATTTGGACTTAATAAAGCCAGCTGGATCAATGTGCACTTAAAAAAAAAAAAGACATGAAGTGCTCTGGGCAAGACACAATAACCCTTGTGAACAATTTAATTTCCCAGTTTAACAGACTATGTGAGATATTGCTGGAGCATTCAGTGTGAGAGCTAGGTGTCTTAATGGGAAGGGAAAGGTGGTAAAGTTATAATAGAATTGGAAGATCTAATGTCTAATGTCGTTAATAAAATAAAAAAGATTTTGTGAATACAGGGTCTGTCAGAGGAAACAGTGTTAAGCACAGTTCAGTGAAAATACTACACCATTTCACTTTATGTTTTTTAGATCATTTGGATAATATTTGTGTGGCTTTTTCTAAAAGACTGGTGTGATTACAATGACTTAAAAAAATCCAAACTGAGGAAGCCTTATACAAAAATATTGTGTTCAAGTCTATTAGATTATGTCAACTCTCTGTCCTAATTGAATGTATATTAGGAATTAGATATTACCATAATAGCTAACATTTAACTAGGCCATTTTAGATGCTTGAAATAAATGTCTATAGACTATATAAACTATATACCCTCTTCATCAGCATCGAAACACTTAAGTGATCAGGAGAAAGTGTTTCCGTGGCAACAACGAAATAACACCCCGATTAACCAGAACACTTATTTCCATGAACCCACAATATCCATGCTTTTACCTAAACGAGAACAAAGTATATAACAAGAAAGTGTATAACCTACATTTATATAATGTATGAAATAAAGAAACGTTTACTATTGTTAGTTTTACTAAACCCACCCTTGTTTACAGTACATAAAGAATGCAATTAAAGTCAACTATGTTATTTCTACTAAAATGTCAGTGGGGACTTACCTGACTTAATTTACTTCTTAATACCACCACTATCACGTCGCAATTATAGAGACCATCAATACTATACAAAAACGCAATATAACAACACGTGGCATTACAGAGAGAGAGGCATCTCACATATGGAGGGTGAATACCATTTCACTAAAGCAAGAAACCCAGTCAAGACTCCAAACCTCTACACTACAACCGCAACTTTGCCACCTACATCATCTGGAGCAGTTCAGAATCAATATTTGTTTAATAACATGACAAAATCATTGAAAATGTAAATAAAATACAACCTACTCACCAGAGATGCATCCTCATAATTTGCACCGCTCCCCAGAGACAAGCTCGCCATCTTCGGGGTTGGACGACCTTCTCACAGTTTTTAGCTTTTCTTGAAAATGTATTTTTGGGAATGTCCGAGACAAAATAAATGTATCTTCCTCCGTCAGCCATTGTGGGCATAAAAAAGCCTAACTTAGATGTATTATTGTGTGCAGTTCATTCTGACCACCTACTCAGAGGCCGAAAAAATGCTGAGGCGATTCTGAGGCAATGTGTAGCGAATTTGTAATCTGATTGGTTAAAGACCTATTGTTAATATTCTCTATGGTAAAATGCCAGCAGTACCGGCTAGTGAAGACCCTGGGCAGATTAGATTGACATGGCTGTACATAGAGGCTGAAATCTGATTGGACAAAAAAATCTAACATCCACATCCACGTACTGGAAGCAGTGCAACCAAGAGAAACACTACAAAATGAAGAGAATAAACTGTTGGGAATGATTTAATACAATTCCATGAAACAAATCTTAGAATTTAGGTTGTAAATGTAGGTCAGTGCTTCTGATAGTGTTTAGGCCAGCAGAGAAGGCTTTGCTGTCCCTGACCGCCCACCACTTTAAAATGTAATACAGTCAGCTTCACTTAACAAGTCGTTGATTGGTCAAATTAATGCAAAACCCAATAAAATTGGGAGTACAATAACTGCTCACGGCAATGCAGAGCAACAGAACAGAATGGCATGCAATACAAAAGCAAGCACACGGCACAACCCTTAGTTGATGGAGTTTGGAGTTCTGCAGCTTTGTGGAGCATGCTGGCTGTACTGAACAGACTGTGGTTTTATTGATTTTAGAAACAGTGAATTTTTAATTGTTTGTGGTTGTGGGAGGCCAGTTTCCTTCACAATGGCTCAAAAGATTTCAATATCAAAAATTGAGTGTTAGAATAAACTTTTCTTTTTTTGTATTATATTTCTATATAAAATGATTTATTACAATATTTGAAGGCAGTTGCATATCGTTAGACCTTGTGAAGAATTGGTCCTATTAACCAAAATGATGTTGTTGTGGCGAATTTTTTTTAAGGACCTGTGAAATTGAAATTGTTTCACAATATCTACACAGTTCTATATTACAAGATTTCGCAGAGTAAATAAAGTTTCAAAATATGTTTATGATTACTCAAGTTTCCCACTTGTAGAAAAAAGTTGCCTCACCTTACGTATTGAATGTTAGTAAATGTAACATAACATTATTAAGTAAAATGTACATATAACTAATAAGTATTAGTGGCAAATCTGCAAGGTTTTTTTATTTACTCAAATACATTTTTGTACCTGAATTTCTTTTGTTTTTACAACTAACACACTTGCGTGGAGTCCAACAAATAATTTTTTGAGTGTAGATATTTGAGAACCAAATACACCTCTGTTATATTTTCTAACCAATATAGACACTCATAGCTGGTATACATAGTGTGATTTCGGGCCTCCAAGAGAAAAAAGGTTCAAAGATGGCAAGTACAACGATCTTCTAACTAAAGATACCATGTGAAAGTTTTTTTGACAGTGTCAGAAATTCTTTAGCCAAAAATAATACAACATAACTTGCATCTTAGCCTACAATTCAATCGGTTTCCTCTATCTAGGTGTCATACCAAAGTTTATTAGATCCTATTGTAATTTTTAATGAAGCCTGTTGAAAGCAAAAGGACCTGCACCTTTTCATCAAATCTTAATTCAGGTACTACAGAATTACACCATTCAGTACTTCAGGACATTAGTACAGTAATTCGAATCTCGCGCCTCGGTTTTTTGCAGAATTGCAATTGCCACAATTTATTAAGCCGATTTGTATGTTGAAATAATGAAATGTATTTAAAAAATATAATTAATAAATATAAAAAAAACTTTCTTTCAGCTTCTCCCATTAGTGGTCGCCACAGCGGATCATCCGTATTCATGATCCGCATGTTCGATTATTAAATATATAATGAAGTAAAATGTTAATACAGTACAGTACTGTATATTTTTGGGGTCCGTTTATAGCAGTTTTTCGCTTAACGCGGGTGGTATAAATGATAAACGGGCTATTACTTTGCTATTTAATGATTAATGGGACATTTTTAGACATATTGGGACATATTGGAAGCCAGCAAACCATGTGTAAGAAAAGAGATTGCCCTAGTTAAGCTACAATCTGGGCTAATTGGAGCTTGTTTATGTACCTACTAAAACATCCAGACAGCAAGAAATCACAATAGCTCAACCTAGACATAACAAAAAACATGAACCAGTTATTCAGCCTCGTGAAATGACTTGATATTTTTCTGCCAATGTTTTTTTTAGATAGTAAAATTATCTACAGGAGTGTAAGAATTTACCGACTGCTTCAACCCAGATTCCACCCCACTCTATATCAAAGCCATATATCAAGCCATCAAGGACCATCTCTAACCAAAAGGTGTCCGAGACCATGATTATCATTTAAACAATACCCTGACCCGATCCGCTGGGGGGCCGGCACCAGCAAAGATGTAAATACCACCTGATGACCTCCGGCTCGATAGTGGTATCACCCAGCCATGTGTTCCTTTACTCATTTCCTTCACTTAATTTACATGTAAAAGCTGGGTGGTCTAGGGGTTAGGATGCGGCAGTCTCACCGCTGCGGCCCGGGATCGATCCACGGTCAGGGAACAAACCCCAGTCATTAAGGTTGCACAAGCCTTAGTGCTGGTCCCAGATAAAAATGAGGAGGGTTGCGTTAGGAAGGGAATCCAGCGTAAAAACATGTGCCAAATCAAACATGGGGATGGTCCACTGTGGCGACCCCTAACGGGAGAAGCCGAAAGAAAGTTTTAATTTACATTTAAAAGCTAAATCCTGTCTACACTACAAAGGGACGAACAATCTAAAATAACCGGGCAGAGTTTGATGAACCCAAAGTACTTCATGTATTTTGTCACTGCTACGCTGTTATAAACTTCTTCATTACGATCATCGTCGTCCTCATCAATTTTTTCTCACAGGAGCATCAGAATTAAATAGGAGAAAGTTACACTGTATGTATTATTTAGTGTTCTGCTTTTTAAAGCTGGAATTTGTCATCTGGTTTTGCAGAAACACACACAGCTGTGTCCACGGCATGCCAGTGAAAAACTAATAGCATGCACACCCAGGGGTTGGGGGCAGTTGCCAGAGAATAGAGCATTGATGAGGATCAAAGTTTACTTCTTTTTTTTTTTTTTTTACTGTATGTGTAGAGAAGCCATTATCAATATTTGCAAACGGAAAGATAAGATAAGATCTAAGCTACAAAAATACCATTTAATTTTTCTGTTTGATTTAGTAGAATTGTGAGGTATGCAAACTGTTTATATACTTTATTAAGGTATAAACCCGAATAGAAATACTTGAATATTTCCTCTATGTAAGTATGAGCTTACTTGCTGAGCTACACGCTTTAATCTCAAAAATTAATTTCGATATTGGTTTGCGGATTAATTGTGACAGTAGAAAGGAGCACTAAATCTGCACTTGTATTGGGAAACCTTTCCAACCATATGTGATTCTTCATCAACCTGTGCACAAAATTAGCACATGATAATAACAAAAAGTAATATGATTACTATGTACATTGCCATAGTCAAACATAAATATGAATAAAATAGTTGTACCTCATATAATAATAATAATAATAATTCTACAATAGTACTCTGACATACTCTTGCCCCTCCTCCTGTCAATCATCCTGGAAAGGCCACATGGATGCCTATAATGTGCCTGCTTGATTTAACAATAGCACTTTCGACACAGAAATGCGTTTAAAACTCAAGTACAGAATACCATTTCCAACTTGTCGTATTTTTATAAGATTTTATATTCCAGTAAAATATTTTGCAAGTACGCAGCGGTGTAGAATGAGAAAAAAAGAAAAAGTAAGCGGAAAATATCGAATCTGCGAGGGAGTGAATAGAAGCGAGATATGCTCAAGACGACAACTGCAGTGTTTTGAAAATTAGCCCTAGCGCCAGCTGGCTAGTCTTTGCTAGCTGTGTTTTCGTGTTGAAACCGAAGCCATTTGCGGCCGAGGTTGTGATTTATGCGCGGTTCGGGCTTGCACGTCGGCCGCAATGTATCGCAGAGGACCGGGGAAAGTGGACAAGGCGCCGAAGGAGGAGAGCGCGGGCGGCAAGTACGCCGAGCTGCTGGTGTTCGGCTACGCGTGCAAGCTGTTTCGGGACGATGAACGGGCCATGTACCACGAGCAGTGCAAACATCTGATCCCGTGGATGGGAGACAACAAGCTCATGATCGATAGGTCGGTTGAACAAACCTTAAAAGGGAATGCTTGCTTCTTCTTCTCCTTCTTTTTATAACCCCCTTCCCCAGTTTTAAGTGTCTTCCGAAGACTCTCTCGGATGTTGCTTGTTGCAGCTGGAGGCCTCATGTTGACATCCATCACAATGAAAAACCTAAATAAACCGACTGCTCTTCGATATAACTGGGATTGTTTTTTTGTTTTTATTTACTTGTCATGCTTTTCTACCAAAGGAGTTTGAAAATGTTTTTTTGTTTTTCTCCAAGACATGACATCCAGAAGATGCACAGTCCTCCCTCAACAGATCCTCAAATCTTTGAGATGTTTTATTAAGATGCCTTTGTTATTAGATGTGGTTGAAGGGAAGCCTGTGCATCCCAGTGCATGAGGAATTTGCTACGGAGAAAACGAAAGCACCAATTTTTCCCAAAAGTACAATAGATTGCCAGTGGGGCAGGTATTCCGCTGCCCCCATGCTCACTTTCTGATCGTCTAACACAGACATTGTAGGTTTGCCTCTGACGGGGATTTTAGTGCTACGTTATAAAAAAAGAAATGAAGATTACGAGGTTAATGTCGTAATAAGAAAAAAGGTCGCAGGCAACTTTTTAAGGGTGGAAATTCTTCGATCATAATACTTGTAGACTCTTGAGAAAGGACATATCTTCTACGAATAGCACGCACACGTAACCATCGATATCCAGACTGCAAAACAGAGGAACTCACAGATTTGTTTTGATATCTACATAACCTGCAGTGTTTGTTTACTAATTATAACTCCAGAAGACAAAGATTTTTCTTATTGCTTAATAATAAAGGAGGATTTAACCAAATTATCCACAATATCACTTTAATCCTGTATTGCTACGACTTTATACTGAAAATAGTGCGACTTTATTTTCAAAATATTTCGATTTTACTCTCGTATTGCTACGACCTTAATCTCGTTATCTTGGATCGTTTTTTTTGTTGCACTAAAACGCCGTCCTACATGCCAGATTGAGATGGCTTTGTATTTTTTGTTTAATAGCTACCAAGATCCAATTGCTTTATGTCTATGATTTCTAGAATTAATTCTATTATCGAATCTAGCGCTACTGAAAAATATATATTGTAATCTAGTTTCCCTTGTGAAAGCTCAGTGCTTAAGGTTCTAATTGGAAGGTAGGGGGGTTCAAACCTTAGTATCACCAAGATGACATTCTTGGGCCCTTCAGAAAGGCCCTTAACCCTTGTTTCAGGGGTGTCGTATCATAGCTGACCCTGATTCCAGCTTCCTAATGCTGCAATATGGGAAAAGAGAATTGATTTATTAGACTTTTGATCAGAAGGAGTTGGCGCTTTAATCCCAGCACAGCCAAGTCATGCTGGATAGAGGTTTAGTAGCCTCCTAACTTAATTTTACTTTGGTCTACATTGTTAATAACGTCACCTTGACTACGGTCCTAAATGCTGATAGGAACAGTAACGCGGTAGGTACCGTTAGGACTAGGGGCCGTGACCCCAGGTCTCGGTTTGCCGTGACGAGGGTGAGCTGCTTTTGGGAAAGCGCAACATGACTTAATTCAGTATCGTGCGAGGGAATGTTAAAACCGGAGCGAATTCCTCAGCTGGAACTGCAACCTTGTGAAATCAGACTGTTTATTAAGGTGGTTCTGATGCATCGCATTGATCGGCCTATGGCACTCGCAAAAGGAGCCACCTTAATAGACGCCGGAATCTGTTCCCTGTTTCCAAATGTGTATGTCTGTGTCTCTCTTTATCACGTAACCCAGACCTTATTTTCCCCAGCGATTAAGGCTTAGGGGTCCTGCCAGGCCCCGATGGCCACCACAGCGCCCACTTCTCTCTTTCGACGAAGAGACTGGAACTGAGAAGTGGAATAGAGGAGCAAGCGCAGGAAAAAATCCGTCCATATGGGTTCTTGCGGATAGGTATTTATGTGCTCGGGTTTGTGTGGATGTGCCATTTTACCGTAAAAAGTAAGAACGATGACTGCAGATATCATAACAAACGAGAAAAGGCTTGAGTGACGTGGGTACAAGGTGTCATATTTTTGAAAGCGTGTAAGGTAAGAGGAAAGTTGTTTCATTACGTTCGACTCCAGGGCTTTTTGAAACTTTTAAAGTGCATAGTCGAGAATTGGATTTGTACGTCTATAGTAAGAAAAATTACTGCAATGTGTTTTTATTTTATTTTATTTTTTTTCGTGGTCTGTACACCTAAAGTGTTGCAGTAGCGATGCTTATTTCTTTTGCCTCCAAGGGATTGTGCAGTTGCCTTGTAAGAGAAATAGTTTCGCTTTTACCTTCAGGCTCTCTTCCCCCCCCTCACGCGGTGAGTATTTGTTCGGTGCAGGCGTCCCGGACGATTTTTCCGTCTAATCAAGCGACTTATTTTGCAGATACGACGGGCGCGGTCATTTACATGACCTTTCGGAGTACGATGCAGGCTCGTGGAACCAGAGCTACCAGCTTTCTGAAGAAGAAGCCAGGATCGAAGCGCTGTGCGATGAGGAGAGATACCTGGCCTTGCACACTGACCTGCTGGAAGAGGAGGCCAGGCAAGGTACCTTAATGCAGAGGCATCCAGGGGTTTATTAAAGTACAGAACACTATTAAAACAAAAGTTTGTGGACACCTAACTATAAGATGACCTCCACTCTTGTGAGATGTTGTTCCACTAGATTTTGGAGTATGCTCCCTTTCTCTATTACTCTATTCCAGAATTACGAAAGCAGTGCCCAAATTCCAAGTTACATTTCCATAGTATTCATTTATGTTATCTAGTTGTTCATGGTGGGCGGGGCTTAACAATGCTTTGCCCTCATTGGCTTGTGAGATTAGGATTGACAGCTGCTTGACCTAACTGACTTCATTGGGTTTAAATTTGGTGATGCAGTTCCCGGTGTAGTTCCAGCGTTGATCCTTCATGGTGGAAATTGCGTAGTAATTCTTCTTCTTCTGATTGGCTGGTTAGATCTGGCTTTGAAGCCATGTAACCTGAAATCATAAAACCCGTCTAATCTTTTAAAATAATAGTTTTTACACACTAGTTTGTCTTTTTAGGCAATTGTTAATTTGTATAATCATATATCTCTCGATCAGTTTGTTTCAAACATTTTCAGAACGATCGGCTGATCAGATTGGCGAAAATCGAAAAAAAAATAATTAAAATGAATAAACCATAATAAACGTGTTCAAGCCTGAAAAAGTTTGTCGTTACATCAGTATTTTGTTGTACTTTACACTCGGAGCAGGACGGACACATGACTCCCACAGGCGCCGCATACCCACAGCTTGATTCCAGATCAATTCCGAGGTTTGAATAGTAATGTGTGTAATTGCAGGAGTGTCTCCTCGCTACTTTTCACACACTTAATTCAACTCGGAAACGCAAAGCAGACATTCAGAGTTCAGTTTGTAGAGAAGAATTTTCAATGCGAAATTCATTCCAAACATTGTGGGTTTTTTGTTTTTTTGTTTTTTTTTGTATGGTGTTGCAGAAGAAGAATATAAAAGGCTAAGCGAGGCTTTGGCCGATGAAGGTTCCTACAACGCAGTGGCTTTCCGCTACAGCGCTGATTATTACGACCCTTCGCAGCCCACTGAGGAAGAGGATGCCAACAAAAACAAAGGTGGGCTTACGCACACACATGGACACACAAAACTTCACAAGAGACTGTCCAGCTAATGCATTTACCGACTATATTCATGTTTTAATTTGTATAGCACTTTTAATAACAAAAGAAACGTTTATGGCATTGATGAAGTTTTAAAAATGAGCTCTTTGCCAAGTTTGCTTTGTAAAATTCGAGTTATATTTATATTAAGTTTGTAATCTTGTGTAGATTTTTTCATTGCTAGAGACTCAAAGCACTTTTGTACGTCGCTCTGGATAAGGGCATCTGCTAAATGCCGTAATGTAAATCAGAAATGTATGTAATATTTATGTAATATGTAGAAATTAATCTGAAATTGCATTAAAACCGGTTGTTTTATTCTAAATTAAAGTTCCCAGTTCTCGGTTAACCTGCAATTTTGTATATTCAAAGTTCAGTCCTATTAATTTCTGTTAATTTCTATGGAAAGTTTCCACTTGTTCATTCTTATCACAACATTCATACATGGTCCATTGACCCATACGGAAGCACAGAGTGGTTCAGGATGATGTTGAATGCTACGGTTTACTCTAACCAAGGGGTCAAAACATGTTCTAGCATGCCCTCCATCTATATATACACAAGCGCCAAGGTTTGCTAAGATTGAAGCGGAAAAACGGTATTTTTCGGCCTAGAGCTTTTACCTCACCCCTGCTAAACGCTTTTTTAGACTTCAATTATATTATAAAAGCCATTATGATTTCAGGGACGATTTTAACAGTCGCGCCCCGATCCCAAACTCTTCAAACTAGTCTCTAGGTCATGTCTCGTTCGATAAACAGCTACCAGGCCTTGAAAACATGCAGATTTGCCCATGCATATACTCCGACCGTGATGAATTATTCAGATGCTCCAAAGTCAAACGAGGTGTCATTTCAAAGGTTTAAAAAGGAAAAAAATCGGCAGGTTTTTTGTGGCCCGAGTTAAAGAGGACGGCTGTACGTGGAATGTTGAATAAAGAGTTTTTGTATTTGTTCTGGTCAAATTTGCCCATTCGCCCTAGTGTAAAGTTTAATGCTGCAACGCTTAGATTTTAAAAAAGTGAGTCAAGTTTATTTGTGTAGCGCTTTTTACAACAGACATTGTCTCAAAGCAGCTTTTCAGAGATCAACAGTCAAGGTGAATGGTGTGTATTTATCCCTGATGAGCAGCCGTGGTGACTATAGCAAGGAAAAACTCCCTTAGATGTTATGAGGAAGAAACCTTGAAGGGAACCAGACTCAAAACCGGAACCCATCCTCATTTGGGTGACATCAAGAGTGTGATCATAAATCTTTCAACAATACAGAACACTGGAGAGTGAGAACTAACATGAGTACTGGAGTATAAGATTATAAGTAATGTTCTTTCTACAGTCTTATACAGTATTTATGGTTATAAAACTAGGAGCTACTGAGCTCAACATTTGTGATCATCACAGATCCGGCATCAGCTTCTCCATGCCAGAGCCTTTAAACACTCCAGGAGGTCCAATGTCAAAACTCCACACATGTAGTGGGATCCAATTGGCACTGGTACGTCTCTAGATGGTACGGGATGTTTGCGAGTTCGGCATCTACTTCTTCGAAGAACGTGCATCAGATGCACATTTTCATCTGCATCACGTTGCAAAACAGATTTTGATCTTTGCATCGGTAAAAACCAATTTGTTTGTGTATAACCGTCAGTAGGCGCATTGTACTTTTATTTATCAGAAAATTGACCAATCATTTGTGACCAATATTTGATATGTAGATCGATTTCTCTTCGCTAAACGTGATTGACGTGTCACAATCGGCATCCTGAGAGTTATATAGTATACAGATTAACATGGCAGAGGTAGAGCTGCATCTTCTTGCAGACAGAACAGGAAAAGAACGTCTGGTTTTATTAAATCTATTCTTCATATTTTTTGTTGTATCGTACCTTTGGCTATGCATCGAGATGCGAATCGCATCAGCCTCAGTTAGGGAGCTGTTCATCCCAAGTTTTTATACAGGAGCATAGGCATATTTTTACTTGAAATTGCTTAATGTTATTGTTGTTTTTTTTATTTTTTTATTTTAATTTGATTTGCTGTACATCTGCGATTTTGCAGGTACAACCAGCTCTGATGTGGCTTTTTTTGTCAAACAAGTGTTCTTGAATCGTTTTTTTTTCTTTTTTTTTCCTCTCTTTTAGACCAATACAACTGCGCTTTTCTTTCTTTCTTTTTTTTTTAATTTTTTTTTAAAGAAAGCCTTGAAAGAGTTCAGGGCGGTTCTATTCATCCGCATCAGCTTCACACAGGCACGGCTCATGGCATTGTACCAAGTGCGGCCTAAATACAAAGTTTTCCAGATTTTTATTATTTATTTATTTTTTGGCTGTAATGGCAGCGAACCGAAGCACTTCTTTTTCCACGTTTCGTAAATTATTGATTTAGGGCAAGACAAGGTTGACCGCACTGAGTCACTGCCTCGCCAGTGAAATAAATGTTCTTCGGCAGACGTCTAGGCAGCCGAGTCGGCTCATATCATTGTATTGCACTCCGTCAAGTTGTTAGAAATAATAGAACTTCACATGGGCTACAGTTTCCTTTGGATTAGTTAAGAAGGTATTTAAAAAAAAAGAAAAGAAATACCCCAAAAAAACGCTTTGTATTAATTACAGATGGTCCCTGAGTTATGTTGGTACAACTTGCAGTTTTATTATGTACTGTATGTTGTAACCCCATACTGATCACTCTTCTTTAAGATTCCTGGGAAGGCTAGGCCATGTCTCCACTTAGGATATTTTCAGGTTATGATTGCGTCATCGGGAACGCATCTCCATCTGTAGCTATTACAGAATTAAAGACCAACGAATTGACTGAATATACAAAGATTATTAGATCTGGTCTATAGAATTTTTTAGTTTTTTATTCATTTTTAACAAAAAAAAAAATTAATATAATGAAAATATGCGCAATATTCTACAATTGTCTCTACACAATCGTTGTCATTACTACAATAAAATATTACTGACGTTCGTACAAAATCATGTCGTATTCCATGGCTTGATAATATCGTCACATGCTTATAATGATGCACAAATGTTCATTTTTAACACTTAAATTTTTTACTTAATTTATTTTGCCATAACTACAATAATCTCAATCGCTAGATTGTTCAATATTACAGATTTTGATCGGTCAAATCAAAAAAAGAAAGGACACGATGCACTTTCGGCGAAAGACGGAAACGGGGAAGAGAAACATGAAATGATCACTGCCTCGATTCTTCATTTTCACAGCAAGAAGGAACCCGTCTAATAGAATAGAAGAATAAACTGTTAAATGGCTCTAGTGCTCGAGGCAACTTTATGCTTTGTGTTCCCGTGCTCTTGTTCTTTCTCTTAACTCCACATCCTCTCACCCCTTCAGAGCCCGAGCCTCAGGAAGAAGACGGAGAAGAACCGTTCGTAGCGCCCCCTGGTTTGATCATTCCCTCCGACGTAGAGCTGGTAAGATTTAAACGTGTCCCAAAAATGTGAACAGATGCAGGGACTGAATATCAACTAATATCTTTGTCTTTTACATAGAGGAATAGTTTAATTGTTATTTTCTCCAAATGGTTTGAACGAATGGTTTATAAGTTTGAACAGCATTTTTATTTATTTTTTTTATCATTTCTTATTCTTTGAATGCTCACAGCTTACAGAAGTCAACTGCTTGCTCTAAAGGGATTGTGGTTGACTTTTAATTAAAACAAGGGCATTCTGGAATAGCAACAAATGCCTGCAAATGTCTGCTGTGTAATGAGTCGGTAGTAATGTGTTTAAGGTGAGGTAGTATTTTATTTCCCCCGTTACAAGCAGTAAAACCTGCGCGATGTCAACAAATTCACTATAATCAGTTCTTTTCTTGTTTCTGCAGTCAAATCAACAGTGTGAACTTTCCCCTGTACTTTAAAATCCCTTTATTATTCTTTAATATCTGAGGTAAATGAAGGACAACATTCCTGTACTTGATTAAAATAACACAATTTTGTTGCTTTAAATATGCTATACAGGGTTACTGAGGGGTCTTAGAAAGTCTAAAATAGAAGAAATATATAAATTGTAGGCTTTTCTTTGCTGTTTTAGGTCTTAATTTTAAACAGGTCTTAATTTTCTACCTCTAAAGCTCATTGAGATGCTCCAGCAGCACTTAAATGTTTTTTTTTTTTCGTTGTTGGTTTCTGTGGCGTTGCAGTTCTTTCTTTTGCTAATCCAAATTTACTTCGCCGTATGACGACTTCTAATGAGACCAGCCTGCAACAGCCAATCAGCTTCCTGTTATTGGTGTGAATTTCTCTTGGATTGTACCACAGACGTTAAACTGAATTTATTTCATCGTTTTCTTATGGGGAAGCGCAAGCTAAGCGATTCTCGGCTTGCAAACATGCTAACGACGTTTTTTGATGCGGTGATACAAGTCTTAAATATTATTCTTAATTATCTTAAGTCTTAGATTTGACTTGAAGCCTGCAAAAACCCTGCTATATGGACAAAAATATTGTTTCTTCCCCTAACTTTGAGGTTGAAGAATGTGTTTAAATGACCTCCCCCTCATACAAGAAGCCACGAAGCATCTATTGTATTTTAGAGGCTGCATTCAAGTGAGCGTTCCGTACATTTCTCCTAAACAGGCACCATGACCACGCTCAAAGGCCACTCCTTTTAGATAACTAACCTTGGAAATGTCTATAAATCCAGTCTGAATTTAAACGAATGCTTGTTCGCTGAAGCGCTTTAAGAACGTGGCACCGTAGCAAAGCGCTACACAAGCTATTATTTAATGCAGGCAACGTGTAACAGTGCACTGTTTTTAATCTCCTACTGCAGAGATGTAGCGTTTACAGTCGAATGGAAGGTGAAGGTTAATTTTCTATCACAGCAGCTCCGAGAATCGTTCTGGCTGCAAAGCTAATCACAGGTTTATGTTCTCGCACTCACTCTAATATAGTACTGTTTCTGTAGTAACAGGTGGTTCGCAGGAACGTGTACATCAGACGTGCGAGGTGTTAAACGAGCTCTAGTCAGTGTGCTGTTGATGATGATTTTTGGGATTTTTTCTTGGGAAAAAGGATCAGTGCTTTGGACTTTCTCCTTCACAGGAAAGTCTTTCCACCATTTTAGTAATTCTATGGGGCATAAATATAAAATTTTGTCCTCAAAGTTGGAAGGAGGGAAATTGGGCAAGCGTAAGGATTTGAGTTTCACATAGGCCGAATTGTGATGTCTAGACGACTGGGTCAGAGTTTTCCAAAACTGTATTTCTTTTGGGATGTTCCCCCGGTCTGAAGTGGTCAGTATCTATCAAAAGTTCTCCAAGGAAGGAGTACATGAATGCCAAAAAGGGACACATTTTTAAACAGATGAAGATCAAATCAAGTTTTCACCACGAGCATGTATCCTGTTTATGGGTAGACTGTTAAGTATAGGCACTTAGTTTATACCTAGCAGCCAAGTGGGATGCAAACTCTTGCACTCAGCTGTGGTGTTGTATAAGTAATTGTCCATCTGCCGAATTCTATCAGGACGGAAATTACTTACGGAAACCGAGCCTGTGCCACATCCATTTAAAAGAGGGATATTTAAACAGTGTGAAAAATGTCAAAATGTAGATTTCCGTTGGCGAAATTTCAAAGCTATCTAATTATAGCTATATCTTTTAAAATTTTGCCAGTTAGTTTACGTTTTTTTTTTTTTCCCCCTCCTCTTTTTGAGATCCATGCTAGAGTTTAAATACTCATCTGGACATAATGTGAACTTGGGTGCTTCCAAAAGAGGCCCCTCATATACATTTTTTTTTTCTTCTGATGAAGATATTTGCTGAGTGTGTAAAATTCATTCATTTCTTGTTAAGTGGTCGTATTTGTCACGTACTAGCATGGGCAGAATGCACCGCCCCATTCATAACAGAATGTAGTCGACGGCTTGCTTTCACCTCAGCAATGAGCGCTAAGGATGATTTTCGGCATGCATATGATCTAATACAGGGATCCCCAAACTACGTTTGGAATCGCCCTCTAAACTATGCCAGAGACATATTTAGAAAATGTCATTTTAAATATATATTTTTTAAAGCAAATGGAATCAAATCGTATCTTTCGCCACTGGGATTCCAAGGACACATGTCCTATGTACCACATCCCCTATTTTCAGTCACCCGCCCCAATTCTTTTTTTTTTTCCCCTTGCGTTTTCTCCTAATGCCAGCTCGATGACAAAAAAAAAAAAAAACCTTCAGTCCTTCCAGCTTGAAACTCCCAATTAGTTTTAAGTCACTCAGCCCAGGTCTTTGAGCAGCTCGGCTGAATTATTTATTAATCTGCTCTGCTCTCTTCACCTTCTTTATTTTTGTGTTAAGCTGCACGGCCTTTCCGCAACAAGCACCGGGAGGACCGATTCTGCGGCTTTCGCGTTCGCTCTTTGCCTTCGTAATTCGTGGTTATTTGTCATGGAGTGAAATTTGTCGGTTTTTGCCTTCCCGGGCCTGTCCAAGGAATAAATTAATGATTTTATTTCTGAGTTTTTTGGTTTGGGCTTCTTTCAGACAATTGGCTTTTAGCCATGTTTATTTATGTGATGGGATTTATAATGTAATAAAAGACCAAAAAAATGCAATGCTGCAATCTGTGACTTTTTTTTTATCAAAAACGCATTATTTATTTTTTTTGAGTCGTCGATCGGATCAACAAAAAAAGGGGCGGAGACAAATATCTGCTTTAGATTTATGACTGAAAAAAGTTACAGCAAGGTAGCCATCAACATGCTACGTAGTAGTTACGAAATTACATAAAATGCAATATCGGCTTTTGCTCTTAAAAAAAATAAAAAATAAATAAATCTGCCAGTCACATGTGTGCCGAACCGCTGATTCGTGGTCCGTACGGATTGCGGATCAACTGCGATCCGGTTCACCCCTAGTTGTCACACAAATCAAGTTCTGGTCGATATCTGCAAAACTTTGTATTTGTATTTTTTATTATATTTTAGCCTGCCACCATCAAGACCCACGCCATCATCGAGCGCACCGCCAACTTCGTGTGCAAGCAAGGAGCCCAGTTCGAGATCGTGCTGAAGGCGAAGCAATCCGGGAACTCGCAGTTCGACTTCCTGCGCTTCGACCATTACCTGAACCCTTACTACAAACACATCCTCCGAGCCATGAAGGAGGGACGATACACGCCTGCCTCGGAAAGCAAGCAGGACCAGACCCGGGGCAAGTTCCCGCAAAATCACTACACAGAATATTCCCTCAATATGTGATATATGCTCAATAGTTTTTAAAAAAGGTGATTGATTATTATTAGTAGTAGTTGTTGTATGATTTTCTTTTTGGACCTGCAGAAACCAAGTTTGGAAATTCCAACCAGGAGGAGGAAGACGAGGACGATGATGACAGTGACGATGGCAATTACCTCCATCCCAGTTTGTTTGCGTCGGCAAAGAGTTCTCGCCTAGAGGAAATAATAAAGGTACGACTGAGAATTTTTGCTTTTCTTTTTGCATGGTAGTGGTTGTAGGGTCTGGGGGGGGGTCCAGGAACGTATTTAATCTATTTAAACTGTGTGCAATGTAGTTGCTATGGTGGTCTCTTGGCTGTTCACTAAGGCCTGTTTGTTCTTTATATCCTGTGCTATAGTTTTCCAGGGGCATCCCACTTTGTTGTTGTATATAGTTGGTAGGTTGTTGCTATTCCAGGTGGCTGCTAAAGGGGACAGCCTGGGACCCCTACAGTACTGTTGACACATGGTTTGTGCGTTTGTTTGTGTTCTGTGTCTCAGGTTTTTTCAAAGGTTTCTTTCATGTTTCTTCCATATTGTTGTTCCAGTTGTACAGTTCCTATGACATTCCAGGTTGTTTTTGGGGTGTTAAGTAGGAAAAGCTAATCTAATCCTAGGATCTTCTCCATCAAAGAGTAAACTAACATCTCACTTATCGATAGTGACAGAGAAAGACTGACTGTACATGTCACACTTCCCACACTCAATTTGCTGGGTGCTCGCCATATCGGAGAAATTACGTACCTTAATGTGCCGCTCAAAGCGTTCCTGAGGGAACTCACACGTGCAACAGTTCCCTCTGTACAAAAGATTAGTACGAATACGTGCATTGTTGCATCCCTAGTGAAAAACGGCCTTATAACCCTTCCCAGATTGTTGAGTAGCAACAATTGGCATTGTGTTAACACACACCTGAATGCTTCAGACCAACAAGTTGCTAAAACTTGGGCATTTATAGCGGTGGACATATTTGCTGACTATCAATTAATCAAGAGCGTTTTATTTTACAGCACATGGCTGCTTATTAGCCTCCTCAAGTCATATGGAAACTAAAGTCGTACTCACATTTTCACGCACGGTTTCTCTATTCCGGCTTGATTTCTGTAAAAAATACCAATAATCATGTGTTGTTCATCCGAGGTTGCGATGAATCCGAAGTTCGAAAACCCGATAAGGACCAGATGATTTTTTGTATTTTTTATTATTATGTCCTGAACAGCCATAGAATTTAAAGAGGAGGGATTTCATAGTCCGATGACTGAATATTTTTGATTGTAACAACGTTCCATTCATTCATACGCACCACAGTAAGTTTCAGAAATTATTCCCGACACGATAAAGGGCTGTGTGGACGCTTTCAAAAGAAGCCACTAATGCACTCATTGAGAGAATGTGTTCATCTCCGCATGCGTCCTAATATTTAAACCTTCCTCAGTTCCAGCGTTTAAAAGCCGCCTGCTGTTGAAATGTCTTTCAGAAAAGACATTACATTTTTTGCTATAATTGGAACTACTCTGAAGGCATCTGACATCAAAGTGCTTTAGAAATAATGACATACATACATAATAAAATGAAAAAATTATATATATATATATGTATGTATGTGTATGTGACAGCGAGTAATTTTCAATTTGATTACCTGATCAAATATTTTGTAGGTTTTGTGATCTGTGTTGCAGGGAAGCATTTAAAGTGAGCAGCGACAGATTTCCGTGAAAGATACATAAGACGACGCCTTATAACACTAACAACTCTTCAACCAACTTGTGAAGTTTTCTTCACACTTTTTATTTTTTTTTATTTCGGCAGCACGAAATTCAAAGTAGTCCATTTAGTAATTAAAACAACCTTTAACAAAAAGAAAAAGTAAAGTGGTATGATTTTTTTCCTAAACAATTACCAGCGTTTCCAGACTCGACACTCCTTTTGTTTGTACAGAGTGAAAGAAAATCAATGTGGTCCTTCACTGTTGAAGTCGTAAAATCGCAGGCGTTTTGAGTTTGCACACTTACGGTAACACAGGTCCTTCTTTTGAATTGTTGTAATTTATTGTTTCCCAGCTGGTATAGTTGTAATGGTGTTTAATGGAAGAATTAAGCAGGTAGGAGTTCGGCGATTTCGAGCATAAGGCCAGACATGTAACAGTGTCGGGTTTTGCTGAAAAACAAAACTATTCTCATTTGTGTTTTAATTTTTATCATTCAACATCATATTCTTCTAAATTACGCACCCTTGTTATAATCGCATGAACAGACAGGACCCAATCATGAGGTTCTAACTAGAAGTCGACAAATGTATGGATTTTGCAGATTAATCCATACAGGTAGTTTTTCCGGGTTGCATCTGTGCTGGATAGACGGTGAAGGTTTGCTGTCATTATACAGCACAACAGCGGCCTCTATAGATGAAGAGCAAATGCCACGTGCTGTTTCTTTTTAACACGCGAGACTTCTGTGTTATGTTTGTTTTTTTTAATCCAGTATCCATTTTCTAAATTATCGTTTGTTAAATCAGGTTTTGGCAACCTACCTTTCCGGTATCGATAAAATCCACTATTGGTCGACTTCTAGTCCTAAATGGTAATGAGACGGAAATTCCCTTTGTGCAGCACTCACACTATCACCATTCTTATAAAAGGTTTTACAGTGAAGGGCTTCTAGACAAGGTCACACTGGTTCTGAACAGTTTTAGATCCCCTAGGGTTGCCAACTCCTACTTCCAAAATGTCCTCTTTCCACCCTTTAGAATAAAATAGGTACGGGTATAGAAAGGTGCTTATTCTGATCTTTGCCTCTAGCCAGAATGACTTGCCCTGCCATGGTGTTTTCAACACTGTTGCTAGGACTATTGCTGCAGTGCACAGACACATCCTTAAGGACAAGATAATCCAAAGATGATTCTTTCGTCACTTTGCTGCAGAACTTTGTTCCAGCGCCCGCTAGAGGGCAAACCAAGTGAATCGCCTTTTAGCTCAGCAACTTCAGCAAGATGTACTGTTGCTCGAGAGTTTTATAGGTCTCATGCTCCTCGTTCTGCTCCATATGCCTGTTGTGTTTCAGCCCCAAGACTGCAAAAGAGATTAATAATCAAGCTGTAAGATGCCGATAACCAGGGCTTACATTTGTTACGAACTTGTGTTGCTGGAGAAAATGGACTCATAGGCGGTATGATAGGAAAACGATACCCTAAGGAGCCATAAAGTACGGTTTTATCTTTTGCTACATTTGCTAAGTCAGATTGTACTTCACAAAGGATCGTATGTGGGAGTCTGACACACACAAAAACACTGAAACTTGGTTAGAGCGAAACCTCTGCTGTAAATTACCGTCATTGGAGACTCCTTCGAGAAGGCAAAGAAAATGTTTTAAATAGAGGATGACCGTTAGCGGATTCTACCAATAGCTAGTTTGAATCATACTGACTAAAAACTGAATCAACAGATTTTAAAGTGGATACTGGATTTAAAAAAAAACAAAAAACAAACACGCTCTATGCAAAATAATACTTAACTTTATAACAAAAAAAATCTAAGTAAAAAAAAAAAAAAAAACAGTACCAAATCATATAAATGTGCTAGATGAAATAAAAATAAAGTAGGGCTGACATTTGTTTAAAATACTTCATCGTCATCAATTGAATGATTGTCGTGAGTTGAATTCACATTTTTATCTGTTCTAAACCTTTTCAATACTCTACTCATCATGAGCACCGACACATTTGGATTTTTTACCAACACCCTTGTTGCTGAATGATCAGAAATCTCCACACCAAAATCTGGTGGAACGTCTTCCCAAAAGATTTGCAGGTTACTATAATAGCAACTGGAGATCTAAATGTGGAATGGGATGTTTAAAATCATATCCGAATCTAATTATCAGTGTTGTCCGTATACTGCATCAACACTACATGTCAATGTTAATGTCGGATGTCAACCAGAACCACTCCCTTTGTAAGGTATTACTATCATTTAAGAGCGTTATTATAAACCTGGCCCTTGGGACTAGTGTTCTTTCTGTCATCAGTCAATCCAGAATCCCAAAGCTCATTTATATATTAAGTGTTTTAACTGCTAATTATGAAAATTATTCCAGTTTGCTTTTGCGCCATGTCTGCATGTTTTGTTTATGCATTACATTTTTTTGCATTGCAGCCCTTACAGGTCATGGACCCAGATCACCCGCTGGCTGCGCTAGTTCGCAAAGCCCAGCAGGAGAAGAACGGAAACCTAGCCATCGCCGCCAAGCCTGCAGAAGAGGTGGCAGTACAAGCACCAGTTGCAGAATACTCTTCTGATCGTAAGTACAATGCGTAATGTTTCAGCCAGTTATTGGGAAATAATGGTGTAATAGCAATAAAAAAAAATCCAGATAGATTTGAGAGAAATTTGTATTTCATAGGAATACATATTAATAATAATTATTATTAGTAGGACACCAAACATCTTTTGCTATTTTTCCACACGGACGCTTTTAATTGGATGGTGGATTTTGTTGCTTGATTTAAGACTTGACGCATCAGTTAAACAAATATTGAGCCATAAAAAAATTCCTTTTCGGTTGAGTTATTTTCTTTTTATATATCTGAGCTACACTAATCATACCTTAATAAAATGAGTGCCATGAATTTGCGTTAATTTTGACAGCTCTAGTATAAATGCAGAATAAACTTTTAAACTGAAACAAGAAGTAACACTTCAAATAAATACAAACAGTTACATTCAAAAAAGAAAAAAAAAGAAATTTCAAAAAACAGCACGTGGCTTCAATGATTTGCCTCTAGAGGCCGCTGTTGTAATGTATAACGCAACCTGGAAAAACTATCGTAATGGGTTTTTGCAGCATTAAGGATCTGTAAATCAGCCCCTGGTTTTGCTACATGGCAAATGTGGAGGCAGTTAAATTTTTGCATTGCAGCCCTGACAGGTCATAGACCCAGATCGATACTTAATAATAATACTAATTGCTAATAGTAATTGCTATCAAAGCAACAATCGCATTTAAGAGCATGCCTCTTAAGGATGATAATAGAATAATTGTGTGTGGATTTTCCCATATTCCCACACCACACTTTAAGGGAACCACCAGTCTAATTAGTCCACCACTGTTCTAAGTAACACACTAATGATTTATTAATTTTACTTTTTCTCCCTAAAAAGGCCCGCTTGTTTTTTTCTTCGTCATCGTCACCTCTGGCTTCGCTTAATTATATCCTCGTCTGGCTTTCCTTTCCCGTGCTTAAAAATGCTCTACAAATAAAATGAATTGAACAGCGTAGCGCTAATGTCCCGATAAACTGTCCAATTAAACCTTCGTTTGAATTGTCTTTCCTATTGCAATACGGGTTCTATAAGACTGTAGAAAGTCATTGAGGTATTCAGAGCGATTTTCGAGGATGGGTTTGAAGAGCGACGTACACCTTGCCGAACGTGGCTGATCATCCGGTTCATACAGGTTGTAAGCACTGTGACTGATGGACAAGATCATCACCTATGTGCTCTGCTTCTTAACAATTTCCAGAGCTACTGTGTACCCCTGAGGATTATTCCTGCTTTTGATCAGAAGTCTTGAACCACCCAGCCGCCGGTAGCGCTCTGGAATCGGGGGTCCATGACAATAACTAGACTTGCAGCTTTCCTTAGAATGTGCTGCTTGAACTGAACATTTGGTTTGGTCACTCCTATCAGGACACCAATAATAATTATAATAATAATAATAGTCATAATCCTCATCATTTTAGTTGTAAGACATTTTAATAGTGAAGCATGTAGTGAAGTTCAAAGCGTGTATTTGCAAGAATTCATCCTCCGTGACCGGGGTAAGCTGGTGGGGAAGAGCTGTAGATAATAGGGAAGAGCTGATTAGCGGTCGAATCGAGAAACCTGAGAAATTTATCACCGTGCAGTTTATTACTAAGCCGAATAATTAAGATCCTGTCCAAAGCTTTAAAAAGAAGCATCATGGGCTCCCGCGATTATCGGATTTCTGTGCCGTGGCATTTTTTTTCATAAATATTTCAGCGACTTGTTGTCTAAGACCAGATGAATGATGCAAGGAGGGTGAAAGGGTGTGTTTAGATGTGTGTAATTGTGGGCAGGCTTTTGTCACACTTCGGTCTGGTGTCAGGATCAGGCAGTGTTCTCAGATTTATTTATTTATTTAGATTTAAGCGTATAGACACTGCATTTCACGTCCAATTCCTCAGCTATATATTGCAGAAAGAACCAAGGCCTATAGATAACTTTAATGGTTTGTACAGTGCGTTAATGTTTTAACGTTGTGCATCCTCAGATGTTCGAGCCCATGCTGGAAAAAATACATTAGAGGCCTTCTTTCAAACACCAAGGAAGTAAAACCTCTGTCGTACGACCCAGTTTTGTTTTGGTAGCTCAGAATTCTGAGCGTCTTGGCTAGGCCTTGATCGCTAATATGACCGTGTATCGGAAAGAATTTGTCGATACGATACGCATCACGATACAGTTGTTGCGATACGATATTTTGTCTTACTGTAAGCAAGACGATATGTTGGTATATATTTTATTTTTGGGGGGTCCTAGAACGTAACCCCCGCAAGTTCCGCTGGACCACTGTATATGAAAGCCCCTATGGTACCTTAGTAAATTAATCTAGACATCGTCACTTTAATACGTTAATGTTATTCCCAACGTTCGGTTTCGCTGCGGATTCCAGCGAATTTTAAGAAAATCCGCAACTCGCTGTTAGACAGCTTCCAAATGGGAACCCGCATCGGCTGTATGTATCTAGCGGTTGGGATATAAACCAAACATCTCGCGATACTCCTGTGTAACAATACTTTCTTACACCCATAATATAATACTGTAGCTAGCAAAGTGTATTAATAGGGATTAAAGAGAAACCCAATTATCCGTCTGGAGAGCCAAGAAGGCTAAACTGGTTGTGTTCTCTGGGTGGGAGTCATTACCTGTTGTGGGTTTTCATGTTTGGTGTTTAGTAGGTTTGAGATTAAAACTCTGTAGCAGGTCACTAAAGATGTTCCACTCTAACCCACGTAAACCACGTCTTCATGGAGCTCGCATTGTGTTTAGAGAAGGAAGAGGTATATAATCAGCCACAGGTGAACTTTGTGCATAGAAATGGTGACTCGATTGAAGGTACATCTCGGACAACCCATTTTCCTAATTCACTGATTTATGATGTTCAAGCTTCTGCTTGTTTATCATTTATTGCATCACTCTTCCTGCTCTCAGAAAGCATATGTTCTCTTCTGGTTCTCGAATTGATGCGTGTTGCATCATATAACCATGACTTATTCACGAGGCTCCAAACACGGAAAATAAAGTGGACCACTCAGGAATTTGTGTTGCTTCCTGAAGGTTTTTTTTCTTTATGTTGCGTGAGGTGGGTAACTAAGGAGTTTTTAATTCTGTAAAGGAAACGATTTTGTCCACAGCAGGACTCAAGTTTAACAGTATTGGGGACAGTATTGAACAAATATTTGTGTTTCTATACTAGTGCCCTATTCAGTTTTCTCAACTATAAAATTTAGAATTTGTGTTTAAATACCATTTGGAAAAACAAAGGCACAACTAATCGATTTAAATCTAAAAACGGCGCTTACGCTTTCAAACGTTCGCCAAAACGCTCACGTCCCTGTACTGCACACGAGCGAAAACAGAAGGCGCTGCGGCCTGCGTTATTTCCCCCCGCGTTTTATTTACTTTCCGGCTCTTTGAAACGTAGCGGAGATGCGCGCTATTAAACACACAGTTACAGTAACTTTTACGATACTGCTAGGAAACAATTTTACTCAGAAACAGGTTTAAGAGGGGTCTTTCATGAGGTATCACCTGAATGTGTTTGCAGTTTTTTGTCTCACTTGAAGCTGAAATTTCTTCTATAGTAATTTCAATGTAATGGATTTGATGATGACTCGTGTCCGTCATGTTTATAGCCCTGAAGCTGACACGACATAATAGTTTAACAAACAAACAAAATTCGTGTCCTCCTATTCCGAAACCCTCCATTTTCACAGTCCACATTTGCATCTACTTTGAAGAGCGTTTTAAAAAAAGTTCCATTCCGCTGAATGAAATCGCCCTCGCAGTGCGGACGGAAGGTCAAATCCCGAAGATGCGTTTTTTTTGTAACGAATACGTGTTAGCGTGGACAAGGTCCACAGGCGTTCTTTGTGGAGTTAGGAGCAGACTCTCAGCATCGGCGAAAGGTCTGCGCTAGACCGGATCTGCACAGCTGTGATTGGTTGTTTCCGTCGTGAGGCAGCAGTTGCCATGACGTTACAGTACAGCGCCCCCGTCAGTGCGAATAAACGCATGGAAAAAAGGACGAATAAGGGGAATTATGAACAACCATCACAAAGCATAAAAGGATTAACCCTATCGGCATTTAAGAATCATCTTATTTACAAATTACAAAAAAACTACAAAAAAAATTTATTTTGAAGATTCAGCTAATTGTATACAAATGGGCTCAAATGGTATTAAATTATTTAATGGGGGAAAAATTATAAAACAATTTTCAGATCTATTCAGTCAATTTGATTGGAATTTTAATAGCATTTTGTAAAGATTACATGCATCAGAGATGGTAACGTAACGCATGTTTTAATTGGAATCAGACATTTTTCGGATGTTAAATAGGGTATGAATGGAATGTAAACTCTAGGAGCTCTGTACTATACGTGTGGGATTGCTTTTTTTAGTCCAGGCTACGTCATGCTTTTATTCCGTCCTGCGCCCCTCATGACCAACAGTTCACCTTTATTCCACACAGCAAACGACCGTATCTGCCTCGTTGACATGGTTCTGATGTTTCGAGCTTTTGCTTCTTTATTAAAGCAATTCTTTGGTCAGGACGGCGGTAAATAAAGCCGCTTACGCGATTCCATCTGCGCTTTAGGTTTACCAGGCTATTTTCAACCCAGACGACGTAGTGAGGGTTTTGTCGCTACGGCCTCTTAGCGCCGCACATGTCGCCTCCAATCGACTCCGAGTCATCAGGTTTCTGCTCTGTGGAGCGCTGATGAGCTCTGTGTTTGTGCAGGAGTACAGAGTAGATTTTGCACTCAATTAAATAGGATGTTACTGGCCTGGAAATGGCTTTTTTTTTTTTTTTTAAACTGCAGTAGTGCTCCTGTGTGATGTCCTTGAGGATGTGCCGGCCTGCAGCTTAACCTTTTTCCTGACAATTTTGAGTAGCCACAATTCCACCTCCACCATTTGCTCCTATAATTTGATTTGTGCTCATTAAGCCCACAAGGATCTTTAGTAAAGTCAGCTACTGGTGTAGATGAGGTGAGAAGGCCTGGGCGGCACCCGGCATTCCAATTCATCCCAAAAGGCACGAATAGGTTTGAGCTCTATAGCAGGCAACTGAAGATCTTTCGCGTCCTGTACAATTGTGTGCTTCCGACTATGTGGTAACCGTTTGGGGGGGTCGTCAAGTTTCCCAATACGTTTGTTCGTTTCAGTGGTGAACAGTAACCAAGTAAATGTAGTTCGTCACTGTACTTAAGTAGCTTTTTTGCCGATCTGTACTTTTTTTCCCAAAGTATTTCCATTTGGGAAGTTTTACTTCACTACAGGGCTGAAACGATTCCCCAAGTAACTCGAGTAATTTGCATACAAAAAAGCATCATAAAGCACAACTTGCCTCGATGCTTCGTTTTGTCCATTTAACTACACGCTGAGCACTGCGTTTCCCCACAGACCATTATTACTGACGCACCACTCGCTAAACTCCGGACCGCTCCACGGTCTCGTTTATTAAACATGCCGTACAGAAGATGACGTGTCTATATTCCAGAAAGCACTATATAAATCTGACCATCATCAGCAGGCCTGTTTTCAGATCTGCACACGCCACTAGTTTAACTTCTCCAAGCTGCCTAGTGATTAATGAGCCTAGCATCTGCGCTTACAACCAGCAAGCAATGAAATGAGACACCAGGATGAGAGAATTACCACCTCAACATCCAACACGATCCTATGACGTCATCTGGCTTTATGATGATACCGAGACGTGGGCTGTCAACACGTCACGTCTCAGAGTCCAATTGGTCCAAAAAAAAAGCAGAATTCTTGAGCACTTTAACATGTTTTCAAAATCACTGGACACCATGACGGTATAATATTGAGTAGAATTGAATTTCAAGCCTGTCTGTCTGTCTGTCTGTCTGTCTGTTTTTTTTTTTTTAGTAAATAAAATGATTCTTAATGCTGTGTTTAATGTGGTTGATCATCAATGGGATTTCTTTCTTTCTTTCTTTTTTTTTGTTCTTTCTTTCTTTCTCTCTTTCTTTTTTAATACAACTACCTTTGATACAAGGCTGCAATCAGACTAAAATCAACCTGGCATTCGGGCACTTAAGGGGCCCTGATTCGAACCTGAATGCTGTTCAGGATTTATCACCACTGTTACCATCACCGCAGGGCCTTTCGTATCCTATTGCAGTTTATTTTTTTTCTCCACCCTTTTTTATACACCTATTTAGGTCCAGTTCTCTACCTAGGGATGATTTTTTTTTTAGATGCGTTTCTGCTTGCGTTTTCCAATATTAAGCACATTGTTTAAATTAGTACAATACTATTTTAACATTTTCATAATTTACTGGCTGTAGAGAGACGGATCTTTCGGTTTAATAACATTTTTCCTGAACGGGGTTTCGTTTGAATCTGATCGATCAGTTAACCTGTGTAGCAACTATACATTATATATATTTGCAGAATCTTCAAAACATTTTTACAGGATGATCAGATATGATTTTGTTTAAAAAATATATATTTTTTTATTTGGAATGCCTTTTTAGCAGCTGTCCAAATATATTTACTCTTTATTGCAGGAGATGAAATAATCTTTATTTTATTTATATAAATTCTTCTGGTTGGATATTAATAACATACGGTATTGATTTTATATTTTTTTGCCTGTTAAATCTTGTAATAAATCCATTATTATGTAAAGAATTTAAATGTTTTTGTAAAGAGTCTGTCTGTCTGTCTGTCTGTCTGTCATTATCCAAGTATTGCTTCATATTTATCTCATTCCCCTGTTGGTATCCATTCACAGCAAACATGGCAGCGCTGTATTATGGGTACTGCATGCTCCCCGATGGGACGTACTGCCTGGCACCGCCGCCGCCTGGCGTCGATGCCAGCTCCTATTACAACACATTGCCCGCTGGAATGATGGCGGCTCACTCGGCGTCCCTGGCTCCTCCGCCACCAGGCACTACACCTCCTCCTGACCTTGTCATTACAGCCCCATCAGCTCCTGCAGCTCCTGCAGCCCCTGCAGCCCCATCAGTCCCTGCAGTCCCAACAGCTGCCACCGCTCTAGTCCCTGCGTCCGCTTCCGTGTCTCACGCTGCTCCTTCTGGTTTCTACAGCACTAGGTATGTGGGTCTGACTCCAGACTCTCCAGTCTTGTGGTAAGATCTAGCCTCAAGGATTTCTGCACTTTTATTTGAAGTAAATCTTGGTGTAAATTGGGTCTTGTATGGGTTCCTGATTAGTCCAGAGCTTCATACTGTTATCATAATCATAATAATGCTGCATGATGATGATTGAGCCAATCATAAAAACATCTAACTTCAACCAAAGTTTTGTTTTCTTTGCCTCCACCTAAACTTCAAAAACCGTTTTCAGACAATAAAAAGAAAAAATCGATAAAATTACTTTTAGCAATTATTTTATAGCAAATACATTATGTGGACAGGTATTTGGACACTTGACTTTTCCAGCCATATGTGGTTTCGTCTCCAAAATGTTACCGCAAAAATTGTATATGTGTATCTTTGAATGTAGTAGCATGAATTTTCCCTTCACTCGAACTAGGAGACTGAAACCAGTTCCAGCATAACTATGTTCCCATGCCAAAGCCAGCTCCAAGATCTTGAGTGGCCCGCTCTAAAGCTCGGACCTCAATCCCATGAGTTGAATGGGAACGCTGACTGCAGCCCAGGCCTCTTTACCGTACATCACCGTTGCCATAGCAGCATCCTAGATTGCTTAGAACTCAACTCTCAAACACATCAAACATGCACCCTTATGTTAATGTAGCGTCGCTTAGTTCAATAACACAGCAGATCGATTTCAGGATGCACAATGATTATCTATTATTTACATAAAATATTTCGTCTTTTTCATCCGTCTCTCTCGTTCAGCTCTTCCGCTCCTCAGGCGACCGTCAGCCATCCGCCACAGTCGTCATCGTCGTCTTCAGCGGCGGCGATCATCCCTCCACCCCCAGACATCCAGCCCGTCATCGATAAGCTGGCCGAATACGTAGCGAGAAACGGTGCGAAGTTCGAGAGCAGCGTACGGGCGAAAAACGACCCACGGTAAGCGACCCATCCCTCTCATGACTCCTCAACCACAGGAAGCTGCATTTTGCAAAAAACTGGCCAAAGTGTTCTTTTATTATCCATTAATAATTACATGTTCTCCATCCAGTGCTATTAAAAATGTGAAGGATTAATGATGGTTTGAATATTTGTCAAAAAAAATTATGTGCGAGCGTTCATTGTTGCCATAGAAACGGCACCGTTAAAACCGCGTGTCTGCTGTGTGTCCAAAGGTTTGACTTCCTGCAGTCTTGGAACCAGTACAACACTTACTACGAATTCAAGAAGCACTACTTCATGCAGAAGGAAGCCTCAAATTTGCCTCAGGTATTTTTTTTTTATTCTTTCTCATGCTTGGTCCCCTGGTGGTCTAGTGGTTAGGATGCAGCGCTCTCACCGCTTCGGCCAGGGTTCGATCCCAGGTCAGGAAACCAACCCCAGCTGCTCTTAGTGCCGGTCCCAAGCCCGGATAAATGGCATAAAAACATGTGCCCAATCAAACATGCGGATGATCCGCTGTGGCGCCCCCTAATGGGAGAAGCCGAAAGAAAGTTTTATTCTTTCTCATGCTTCTTCTGTGTTCTCTAATATGTTTAAACATATACTATATTGGCAAAAGTATTGGGTCACCTGATCATAAGTACAGGATGTGATTTTTGAGCATCCGATTCCACATTTAGTCCCATTTTGCTCTTGTAGTTTCCTTCACTCTTTTTTCTGGGAAGATGTTCCACTAGATTTTGGTGTGTGCTTATGGACATTTGTGTTCATCAGCCACAAGGGTATTATGAAAGGCAGGTAAGGTGAGGAGGCCTAGGGTGCAGTCAGCATTCACATTCATCCCAAAGGTGTTCAGTAGGAATGAGATCAGATATAACTCGGAGCCTGGTTTTTTTTTTATTAATTTTATTTTAATGAAAAATACTTTCATATTCAATTTGCCTTCATACTGCACCCTTATAGAAGACTAACGATTTCTGTTCCCACTATTCAGGACAACGAATTTCCTTTCAAGAGTATGTTTTCTCTTAAGGTTCCTCGTTCCTTATCATTATCGAGTTTTTCCTTGCCCCGTCGCCTCCGGCTCGCTCATTAGACATCTAAATCTGCATCCTGCAATGCCTAGTGGACGCTGCTGGACGCCGTACCGCTCACAGCTAACACGAGTGCCGCATTGTGGACGTCGCGCGAGCGTACACACGGTGTAGACGGTGCGCACACGCAGCACGAGCGATCGCACAAGGCTCCCGCACTAAACCTTCTTTCTTTCAGCCTTCGAAATCCCACATGATGCGTGTTCGAATCCCTACATTTCTCTTTCGCACAAAACCAAACAGGAGAGCTGCTTATCATGTGGTGGAGCAACTGGCTGGAGTTTGTACTGCGCTCAATTCTGCAAAATTTTGTATAGAAGGATAAAATATTTGGGCGTGGAGACGCGAGTAGCGAAGGTTGTCTGGAGGTACTGTATAGTTCAAAGGAATCAGTCTACCTCTAATCAAGAGTATTTTTCGAGCTTCATATCCGACTGCTTCGTGAACCATTAAATCGTCACTTGTTCAATCTCGTGAAACAAAATTTAATTTCTCAAACTCCAACAAACCAGCAGCATTATATAATCTATCGCATGCGACCAGGCAGGTATTAAGGATGAATGAATGAACAAGGTTTCAAATATAATTGCTTATTCAGCATAAAAATTTTGTTGTCAAACAGTCGAAAATCCATCATCTTCCTAGTAACCGCTTATTAGTTTTGAAAACCTAGCACATTCAGAGCGTCACGTCATGTCATGCCGACGAGCTGCCATCGAATGGGCCGTGTGACCTCCGAAGCCGTTCTTTAGACGGAACCACGTCCCCTTCTCTCAGCTTTTTATGCCTCTGTATCGCGTTTGATGGACAGCGCTTTATATACGGCGTCTGAAATCTCTTCCCTGGTTGAATGCATGTGTAATCTTAGCCCCACCCCGCCCAGGGTGTTTATTTCTACACATAACATCTGTGCGTTAGACATTGCAAATATGACATTCCAAAATTCTTCACGCTCGGCATCCCGGTCATTTCCATTTCATTAGTGTCCTTCAGCTCGCTCGTTTTTTTCTTAATGGATGTAGCAGGAACATGAACTTCTTTTTGGCACTTGAGACCGTAAAGCTAAATATTAAGGTTTAAGTGCGACACGCGGACAGATTTATAAAGCCATTTGCTTAAAGTGCGATAAGTGGCCAATTTATATTCCGCACACGCAGCAGCCAGAACTAATAATGCCATAGTAAATAAACAAGCGAGCCAAATAGGTGAGTAGGTTTTTTTTTTTGGGGGGTTTGTTTAATTTTATTTGGAAACCCTGAAAGTTACTGAATGTACTCGTACATCCGATGGCGTATATGCTATCGAGAATGCGCCCACACAAACAGTTTAAAAACAGAGTTTTCGTCTAAAAGAGTTTCGGCATCCACACTTTCATTTTCAATCGTTTCCCAAAAGTTGCTCATCCACAACGATACGTCTGAAAACGACGACGTCCCTGTACTGCACGTGTGCGAAATGTAAGACGCTTCGTTAGAACCCCCCTCCCCGGCTCTTTGAAACATCACGGCAACGAATAAGAACGCAACATTTTCTAATTTTTCCATTTTGCAGAAAAGCTACTTTCCGTTGACCGAACAACACGGAGGCTAAAACGGAAAGAAAAATTTGTTTTTAAACAAAAACGTATCAATGTAGACATGAACAAAAAGGTGTTTTTTCTTGGAGTTGTAGTTGCCATTACCGCACAGTACAACGCCCCCGACTGGCCGACTAAACACATTGAAAACATCAGAGATTCTGACTTGCATCCGAGATTGTAACACGTGTTATAGTTCAAATTGAAAGAACATTGTTTTTTTTATTAAATATGTCAAATGTTTAGTGAAGTCTGCATATTTGTCTGGAAAAGTATGGAATTTTGAAACGTATATGAACCCTGATATAAGTGTTTTTTGTCCAGCACACGTTTTCGAAAGCTGCACCATCCACGAGTCTGCAGTCTGTTGGATGTAAATAGCCAAAAGATAAATTTTTTCAGACATTCAGCTATTTATCTTGGTCATATATTTTTATTTTGCCATTAGTCGAAAGAGAAATCGTGTTAGTCCGTGTCGCAGAGCCTTTTATGAACAGTTTCGCTTTATTTATTAAGCGTCAAACGTATGTCGGGATAAACGTTCGTTCCCGCGATCGCTTAATGCACTCGCTCTAATACGGTAATGTGTTTCTTGACGTAAATCTTAGTTACTATAGCGACAGCAGGCGGATGGAAGCTAAAAGGATTAGAAGTCATATAGAAGGAGGCGGATTAGTAGCAGTAATGGTGATAGTGGGTAAAACTGTAGTTATAATAGTAGCAGGAGTTCATACTGCTCATATTGGCAGTTGTAGCAATGGTTAGAATGCAAGAAACACCAGTGATAATCAAAATAGTGGTTTTAATACCGAATTCTAGTAAAGAGAATAGAATAGACTTTGTCACATATACATTACAGCACAGTGAAACTGGTGCACAGAGGGTTAGGGGCTTGAACCCCTGGTTATCCGATCAGTAACCCAGCAGCTTATCCGCTGACCAACAGGAAGTAGTAGCAGTAGAAATAGCAGTATTACTAGTAATAGAAATGTGAGTATCAGTAGTCGTACTAATAATAATAATAATATGACTAGTAGAAATAGTAGTGTTAGTAATGTCAGAAGTACTAGAAGTAAAAATAGTAGTACCGTATTTTCCGGACTATAACCCACTATTTTTCCCCGCGTTTTGAACCCCTCGGCTTAAACAATGAAGCGGCTAATTTATATATTTTTTCGGGTTTTTCTCGGTTTCACAAGCTGCATATGCATTGTATCCGGTGTAACATTGAAATGCCAGTGCATATGGTTATGAATAATGTATGTTGGTAGAACCTACTCGAGATATGGCTCAGAGCCGTGTAGTTGTACACACTTGTACAGTGCAATGACCTCCTGTACCTTTTTATGTACAGCAGAGCAGAAGTGAGTCTTCTGCCAAAGGAGCGCCACAGTTTCATCAGTAGGTCATGGAGGGGATGCTGTTTATTTTCTAGGCTGGCCCGCGAGGGTTGCATCACTAGCTGCGACGCTTCCTCCGCAGCATACTGCAGCATAGAATGTAATAACATACATTTACAAATGCAGCCATCCTCCTACAGTCCCACTGTCTGACCCCAGGGCTTCGATTGCCAGGAGCTTGGGTTTAAGGTGACGAGATTGCTGTAGGTAAAAGGTGATTTAGGTTCGCTATCTGACCCTATAACTAATTAGCCCCGTTTCCTGACGCGCCACAAAGGTCATGTCCGGATACAAAGCCCTAGTAGGACCATCACCTTGACTGGATATCAGACATTACATCCCGCAGCTTCTGAGCTTCCATTGAACACGAGGGAGTCGGAGCGTAAATGTGAACAGTTATATTAACCAGTTAACGAGACGAATCGACCGTCCTTTGTTTCCGAGCTCCATCGCAGCAGCAAACACGTCGGCTTTTATTTGTTGATCCTCCCATTTCCGAGGCTGTGATGTGACGGGTTCTTTTGTCCAGCAATTCTGCTTTGGTTCATTTCCTCCCATGTCCCTCGCCTTTTTAAAGCTTAATCAGTGTAATTTGCTCTCCGCGTCTCTCCCCGCGCAAAATTGGACGTCTGGCTCGATTAAACCTCGCGTCAATAGAGTCGCGTTAGATACCCGTTTCATCAGACCACGCGCACCTTTTCAGTTCCGCCATCTTTTTCATGTCTTTATTCCGCAAGTCATTTCGCGGGCGTTTGAAGCTGGGTTTGCGAGAACGAAGCTTCTTTCACCGGTTGATAAAACAGAAGCGGGTTTTCTTCCATTCATGGGTGAAACTCTTATCGGTGAAATCACACTCTTTATAGCAGCTGTGTTGGGCGCCAATACACACCATAGATCACAGAACAGGTTGTGCTGATGCCAGTGCTGAAAGTGGCACCAGGAACATACAAGCACACATAACATACATACTATATATACATACACAAATACGATGTGTATATGTGATGCATTGATTTAACATATATTTGCAGCATTAAAAATGTAATGTATTATTTAATTATAATTTGTGGCCAATATTTGAAGTCAATTGATTTATCTTGATAGATTTTTCTCGCTAAATTGTTGCTCAAGCTTGAATAATCCCAACACTACGGAGACGGAGGCGTGTCCCAAGAGTCACATAGACTACAGATTAACATGGCAGAGGCAGAGCTGTAACTTTCTCAAACAGAACAGGAAAAAAACATCTGGTTTTATTTTTAGTTTTATTTTTTTTGCTCTACAAAGGCCTGTTTTTGAAACAACGTTGAATAGAATCGAATCGATAAAATCGCGTCGTGTCGTATCGTATCGGTAGCTGCCTCATATGTAGCTTCGATGTATCATATTTTTGGCTATGCATCGAGATGCGAATTGAATCAGCTTTAGTTATAGAGTTTATACGTTTTTCCTGACTTTACTAACACCCTTGTAGGTAAAGGGGCACGAATCTCTGGAAGCACAAACCAGTATCTAGTGGAACGTCTTCCAGGAAGAATGGTTATTAGAAAGGCAAATCAGGACTAGATGTCGAATGGTGTGTTCGAAAAGCACATAAGAATTTTGTGTCCACACATGGTGTCCATATAGTGTGTTACTAATAATCTCCAGGTTATAGGGTTTTACCCAGTGAGCCTAGGATGACACTTTTTCTTCTTCTTTTTTTCAGTAGTAGTAGTCATATTATGTAGCAGTAGCGCTTTCTATTACTTCTTACTACTCTTTTTTTCTTCTACTAATACTCCTAGGGTTTAATTAGTTTTCCTGAGTATGTTTTATTCCTGCTTTTTCTAACAAAAACTATCACTTCTACTCAGGATAGTTAATAGTCCTATGACTAATTCCCAAAACAACACCGACATATAAACGTTTTATTTTTTTTCACCCCTTATCCCCAGGCTTCTTTATATGAGCGTGAAATAGCTTTATTGTTTGCGTTCTCATTCGCGCTCATCGATGAGCCGGAGGAAATAGAAATCCATTCAGAATTCGCGGTGCATCAGAAGAGTTTTGTGTGGATTTGATAAAGAGAAGCGCCGCGAAGGACAAAGCGAGCCTTAAGCCAACATGGATTAGTTTACTGTGTACGGTCGAAACACATTTCCGCTCTTCTCATTACTGACGAACGCAATGATGCGAATCGGTACAGGTTTCTTGACTTTGAACGTGTGATTGCATCGAAGTTTCCTGGTCTTGCAGATCGGATCGGTCAAATAGGACACGATACGCTTACGTTTGGCAACATCAACTCGTGTCTTTAGCTGTATCTGTTTTTTCCGCATAATATTTAAATAAGTCTGCAGAAAAGGGCCCAGAGTCGACCCAGGGGGTGGGATTTCTTTCGAAAACCATTTTCAGTCATGGGACATTTTTAGAAATCCTGCGAACGAGGAAGATCAGGAGGCTGCGATTAGTAATAAGGTGGACAGTTTCCGCAAAATTAGCGACTTATTTGCGATGTACTCCGCCCTCGATTGTACCGCAAAACCGAGCGGCGGTAGAAAGCAGGCGGGGTTTTGCGTAGGGTCGGCCGGCGAATGCAGACACGACAGCTCGATTGCGTTTACCTAACACCGAGTACCGATCACAATGCGTCCTCGACTTTCTTTGGACCAGGACATGTTTATCAGGACACTTGTCTTTTCAACGCATATTTGGACAACATCCGTCATGTTGATACCAAGTGTAAACGCAGCCCTAGATATGATTTTCCACCAAGGTGGTAGAAAGAACTTCCCCTAGATGTTCATACAGGGGAGTCCCTGGTTATCTTTGAGTGACTGTCAAAGACCTTCCTCTTCCTGAAACACTTGAATTAGCACTTTGCAAGTTTGAAAATCAAGAGTTATAGTCTGATTTATATTAGGTTTGTAATCCAGTGTACGAGTGTGGATTTATTCATCGCTAGAGACTCGAAGCACTTTTGTACGTCACTCTGGACACGGGCTAAATGCTAAATGCCGCAAATGTAAATTTGATATCAGGATATAGATTTTCTTTTTGAATCCCCGGCCCTGCAGTTCTGTTTACAAACACTTGGCTTATCGAGAGTGAATATGAATGCGCTATTCATTCGTCACAGTATTTAAGGCTGCTCGCGTGCAACTTTGAAGAACACTGATTGAAATTTTCATTGAGTAAAAATCGATTTATTTTTGACACCATGGTAATTACCGTGACCCGGAGAATTATGCAGGTCATAAAACTTTGTACTTTCTTTTAATTGCAGTTTGGACTCAATACCAGACCCTCACCTGCTCTCAGTAGTGGAACTTTCATGCTTTTTGATTATACACATTTTATATATATATATATATATATATAGGGGTTTATTATGCTTGGAAATTAGATTTATTCGTTTTTTTTTTTGTTTTGTTTTTTAGCTACATATTATATAAAAAATTGTTAGATTTTTTTATATGTGGAAGAAAACACACTTAAAATTGTTTCATAATTAATGTCTAATGAACATGGATATTCAGGCACACTGGTCATTAGTGCTTTTATTACCCTATTTTTTGTTTTATATAAATGTGTTTGGGAATCAACAAAAAAAATACACACTGTACAAAGGGTCTTCAATGACTCTTCCCTCACGTGAAAATCCAGGCACGTTTGCTTTTATTGATTTTATTTTTCAAATGCTTGGAAACCATTTTTTTTTTTTTATGAATCCTTCAAATGTACATGAAAGAATAAAAATCAGTAGTGTATCAGATCAGTCTGACCTACTTTCTTTTTCTTTCTCTTTAAAAATGGCTGTAAAGTGATTTGTTTTGACTTCCGAGAACATGCAGAAATGCAGGAAAGGCACAAGACGAAGACCAGCAGCAGTCCATAACGTGTCTCAAGAAATAGAGTTTCAGAAAACACACACACACACACCAGAGTTCAGGTTTAATACCCAGATGTCTCTCTCTTTTTTTCTTTTTTTTTTTTACTATTGCAGAGTCATAAACAAGCAATTAGTTGAGGCTTCTGGTCAAAGCATCTCCACTAGGAGACCTTTTTCCTCTCCTTTTCGTTACACTGTTCTTGATGGCTCTTCCGGTTCTAATGAAGCATTTGTTGATGAAGTAGTATGCAGACTGCTTTCTCGGTTGCATCATTAATCTTCCCTGCAATAAATAATCAAGCTGTCGGGAAGCTTCCAGTCTCTTAATAAATCATCTTGTTTTTTTTTCCGGTTTTGTACGATCGAGACTCGTGAGGTTTGGCCCAAGTGAAATGCCCTGTCTGGTGGCTTTTAATGGGAAATATTATGCATATGTTTCAAGGCTGATCCATATATTTTAGAGTAGTAAATGTGCAGCTTGTAAAGCGGTAAAAAAAAAAAAAGTCAGTCAACATACAGCCATAATTGTCTAAATAGCTGGCAATAAAAGTGAGTACACCCTAAGAGAACATGCCAAAACTGTGTCTGCAGTGTCAAGATCTCAAAATCTTAAGTGTGAGCACCATTAAAATCCAGCACTGTCTTAATCCTCCTGGGCATGGAATTCACCAGAGCTGCACAGGTTGTTGCTGGGATCCTCTCCCACTACTCTATAACGACATCACAGAGCTGCTGGATGTTAGTCAGGTGGAAACTCTGGAAACTTTCAATGGGAACCTCAGTTGGGGAATTTTGGAAATATTCCAAGTTGGAAACATGCAAGAATTGTATGGGAATGAATTAGAAATTTGTGGCAATTTATTTCAACGGTATCATATACGAACATATAAACTTTTTGATTGGACGTGAGCGGACATGCATGCAAACAAATACAGATTAAAAAAAAAAAGGCATTTCTGTCTACTTGGTTAGTATAATTTTTTTGCGCGACAGCTCGCACACACAGGAGGCTTCGGACATAAGTGTATGTAGCATTCATGTAATTCTACGTTATTTTGTGTGCAGGATTCAAGAAATGAGGCATGTTGTGTTATGGAACAATGCACTGTGCAGGTAGGGGGCTTGGCCTCAGTCACCGTGTGCACGTGATTGAATTCACCTGAAATCGCATTCAATTTGGTTGTTTTAACCGAGATTATCCTGCATTTAAGTTCCCTGGTATATAGGCTTCAACTGCTATTTTGTAAAATTCCCAGTTTATTCCCTGTAAATTTCTGTGGAAATTTTCCAGTCTTGCAAATTTTGCAACCCTAGTTGTGGGTCATTTCCTCCCAGAATTTGGAAGATTTGACTACTACTATGTGGCTCTTCACGTGCTGTTTGGGAACCGTGGAGGCGGGAGGCAGGATTTTGAAAACTCTATAGGGCCTCTTTAGTTTTATCGTTCACATATATCTCTATATACACACACACACACACACACACACACACATCGCTGTGGACTGCTCAGCTTCCGCTTTTCCCTTTCACGCATTTCTGTCTACAGAGCTTGTATGAGTTTCCTCAGATTTCTCTGGTTTCCTCAAACTGCCTAAAATATGCAAATGGGTTAAATAGTGTGTTCAGGATGGACATGTATGCAGTGTGTTTTTAAACATCCAGTTCCACTTTTAAATACCAATGATGATATTCACTTGTCTGGGTTTGTGATCCACTCAATTCTGGAGTGTGTTGTGGAGATTTGGGTTTATTTCGGTGTTAGTAAAGTCAGGTACTGATGAAGGTGAGGAGGCCTGGACGCTGAGGAAGGAGCTGCCAGGCAGGAGGAAAACTGGAAGGCCAACGAGGAGGTTTATGGATTAGGTGAGGGGATTTTTGAAAGAGGGGAGGGTGTATGGAGGGTATGGAGACTGACGATCCGCTGTGGTGCCCTCTAAAGGGAGCAAGAAGAAAACATTTTTCACAGAAACATTTTTTTTTTTTTTTTTAGTGGTGGCAAAAAAAATACAAAAACATTAATCAACCTAAATGCATCTGATGGGGTTCTGTAAATAGTGTTGTATATACTTTACTTTCAGCCCCAAACCAAATCAAATCGCAAATCAGATCGCAAATGAGGTCTCTACTCTACTCTACTCTACTCTACTGTGCTTTCTTTTCTTTTCTTTTCTTTCTTTTCAAAACACCACCAGCTGCTGATCAAATCAAATCTCAGCTTTCATACCGTGGCAACAATTTAGATAAGAAGAAAAGCAAGAAAAACAAATCAGAACATTGTTCATCTACAGAATCCAGTGAGCTGTGAGCGTCGTGACTCACTCTGTGTCCTTCTTCACCCCCCCCAAACCCACCCCTCCCCCCTTTCCTCCCCTCTGCTTTTTAATTACTGCTGGATTCTGTTCTCACAATATTTCACCTCAGGAAAGTGCCAGTGTTGCAGTGTCACTTAAAGTAGATTCAAAAAAACAAACAAAAATACAAGGAAATATTATTATTATTATGCTTGAAGTCTGAGGGAAGGTACAAATTTAATTGAAATATGAAAACTGTACAAAACCACTGGTATCAGAAATTCATGTTCCTGCTTTATAGGATTGTCTCGTTCTTGGTCTCGCCGAGTATCTCAGAATAATGAAGGTCACACTTGGATTTTGACATTTATCCCGGGACGAGTGACGATCTGTAAACGCGCGCACACGCCGCGAATCCTCCGAAAAGGCGTGGTTCTGTTCGACAGCAGAACCTGACAGACGGGCGTTCAGTGTGAGAGCGAGTAAGTGAGAAGGAAGGAAGCAGAAAGAGGTGGCGTATAAATGTCAGGCACGGAGTGTATGAAGAAAGGGAGATGGAGTGAGTGAGAGTGACTGAGGGAAGTGAGACATAGCGGAGATGCGAAAGAGAAGGTGAGCGAAACAAAGAGAGATGTTGAGATCCTGAAAGAGAAACCGAATGAGGGAGCGACTGAGATCATGAAAGAGGGACCAAGTGAGAGAGACGGCTAGGGGAAGACAGACGATGAACTCAGAAGGAGACGGGGAGAGAGAGAGAGAGAGAGAGAGAGAGAGAGAGATCATGAAAAAGAGAGTGGTGCAGAGTGATACTGGGAAGAGAAAGACTGAGATCATAAAACAGAAAGAGTGTGAGATTCAGAATGAAAGACATCATAAAACAGCAAGAGAGTAAGACCGAATGGAAGAGTGAGACAGAATGAAAGACTGGGGGGGAAAGAGAGAGAGAGAGAGAGAGAGAGACAGACCGAATGGAATCTCCATCTCAGAGAATAAAAGACGAGAGAGAGAAAGAGAGAGAGAGAGAGAGACTGAGATCCTGAAAGAGAATGAGAAAGTGTCTGAAGAGTGAAGGAGAGAAGTGAGACATAAAGGGGGTGAAATCATGAAAGTGAAAGAGTGAGACAGAGAATAAAGACTGGGACTATAAAGGAGAGGTTTTTTTTTTTTTTTTTTTTTTTTTTTT
>MU563656.1:8174959-8252459 GCA_024362625.1 Silurus asotus
TTTTTTTTTTATCTATTAAACTGGATTTTTTTTTTTAGAGGGGTTGAGTTTCATACTGCCTACAGATCAATACTCTCTCTGTATATCTGTTTCTCTCTCTTTCCCTTTTTTCTTTCTCTCTTTTCGACTTTCTCTTCCTGTCTTACACTTTTTAGGTTGAAGTACTTTCATTCATTATGCATAGGATTATTATGGGGTTTAGTCCAATACTGCCTGCAGATAAATACTGTCTGTCTGTCACTTTTTCTGAAAACATACTTTATATTATATCTATAATTTTATTTTTTAAGTAGGTATTATAACTTTTATCATTTTAATCCTAATTTTCAAGCACTTATTTTATTATTTTTAATGCAGAAATCTGTAAAAAAAAAAAAAAAAAAAACACCTTCCACAAGAGGGCGTCTGATCATTCATTTCAGGGAACAAAAAAAAAAAAACTAGAGGAAGAATTGCGTGTAAATCGGAGTTGGATTTTAGAAGTGGTGTTGAAGTGCTGCTGTTTTGTAAGTGTGGGTTGGAAGTCGATCAGCACACAGCCTGCTGAAATAGACGTCGACACGGTGGGTGGCAGGAAGCGTGCAGCTTTTAAAGTGGACGACTTTCGGCGCACGTCAAACATCAATTAACGTGTCAGCGTTTCGTCGGATTTGGCCGAACAGCCTTGTCTTACTCTTACACGGTCTTATCTGATGGATGTTCGAACGAGCGATATGGCCCGAAGAGTTCCAGCATGGTACTTTATCTGTTGTTTAGATAATGGACTTCGGTTGCGCTTTCAAATCCCAGAGCCGCCAAGCTACCTCTCCCAGGGCCCCTGAGCAAGGCCCTCAACCCTCAGCTTCTCCGTTGTGATTGTAATTTGCTTTGGGCCATGTCTACACGTAAAAGTTCTAATACGGTTTGGCCTTTTGTCCGCACTGAGACGGCATTTTCATTCATTTGTTAAATTTTTTGAAAACAAAGTGGATAAAATTGAAAAAAAAAACCAATTTTTTTTTTTTTTTTTTTTGCATCGCAGTGTGGAATTAGAAAATGGAGGCTTTCGAAAACAATGAAGCATCTTTGGTAACATGACGGTGTCTTTTATTGACAGTTCAAAAGAGCCGGAAAGTAAATTAAATGCCAGTCGGAGTGGCCTGGTGGAGCAGGGTGGGGTTGGTGAAGGTGCTGGTGGAGCAGGGTAGTGGAGCGTGGCCTGGTGGAGCAGGGTGGGGTTGGGGAGGTGCTGGTGGAGCATGGAAGGGGAGCGTGGCCTGGTGGAACAGGGTGGGATTGGGGGAGGTGCTGGTGAAACAGGATAGGGAAGCGTGGCCTGGTGGAGCATGGTGGGGTTGGGGGAGGTGCTGGTGAAACAGGATAGGGAAGCGTGGCCTGGTGGAGCAGGGTGGGGTTGGTGAAGGTGCTGGTGAAGCAGGGTAGGGGAGCGTGGCCTGGTGGAGCAGGGTGGGGTTGGTGAAGGTGCTGGTGAAACAGGATAGGGAAGCGTGGCCTGGTGGAGCAGGGTGGGGTTAGCGAAGGTGCTGGTGGAGCAGGGTAGGGGAGCGTGGCCTGGTGGAGCAGGGTGGGGTTGGTGAAGGTGCTGGTGAAGCAGGGTAGGGGAGCGTGGCCTGGTGGAGCAGGGTGGGGTTGGTGAAGGTTTTTCTTTTTTTGCTTTTTGGTTTTCCTTCTTTTTTTTTGTTTTTAAATACTGCTTTTGTTCTTTTAATTTTTAGTCATAGTTTTTGTTCTTCTGCATCTCCTTGTTTTATCTTTTTTTTTCTTCTTTGTTTGTTGTGTTCTTTTCGCTTTCTTGCTCTTCTCTCTTCTTCTCCTTCATCTCGCTTAACCATCTCCATCCTTACGCAAAACTTTATACTTCCTTTAGGATGTATGCGAGCTAAAAAATACGCAACGCAATATGGCATTAATGCACTTTTAATGACTTGCTCAGAAAATCCACTGAAAAGTGGAACGAAATAAAAGGCAGAACCAAACGATCAGCAGCTCTAAAGTGCCTCTGTAATTCTCAGCAGTCAAATCGCTTTCCTTCTACTGTAAGTCGTCGAAGAAACTATATATTTTTTTTTTGGTTGTTTTTCAATCGTGACCCATCGCATTATAACATCTCTGTATCCGCGGCGGCATTTCTCTTATATGAAACCGTTCCGATTAGTGACATAACTGCTGACTCACGCTCTCCTACCTCCTACTCTGTAGGTCTCTCCAGCACTCTTTCTTCACGACCTTGCGCAAAGTTCAGCAACTGGAGGCACAATTCACGATGTTGGACCACACAAGTTAACGGCCGCTTGGCATTTATACCTGGCGCTTACGAATCAGTCGAACGACCTTGCGCATGTTTTTCTCTCGCGTTCACACGAGCGATTACGCAACAGCCGTCCGCGCGAATTGACCAGAAAAGGGATATTTATCCGCCGCTCAGACCAGGCGGGGAGGAAACGGTGGGACGTACGCAAACCCTGAATCAGAACCGAATGAAGAAACATTTCTGGGAGAAAATTATCCCTTATTTCGAGTTGAACCATGGATTTAATACAGTGTGGGGTTTAACGTGCGCCAGTGGCATGTGGACGGCGGGATAAAGAAGAAATCTAGGGACATTGGACAAAGCAGGACATTGCAGCGCATGTTGATATTTAGAGGGCCAAACCATGGTGTCTCTTCTTCTTGTTTCCCTTCTTCTTCTTCTTCTGTTGCTGATGCTTCCTTCTTTGTCTTCTTGTTCCCTTTTTAATTTCTTCTTCTTCATATTGTTCCTTATCCTTTCCACATCTTCCATGTCTTTCCCTTCTTTTCCTTTTGTTTTCTCCTATTCATTTTGCTTTTTCTTGTTCCTCTTCTTCATCGCTCTGTTCGTCTTATTCTTTTTCCTCTTCCTTTTTATTTTTGTTTTTCTTCCGTTTTTCTTTCCCCTTTTTTTTCCTCTTTCCTTCATCGTCTTGTTTTTCTTCTTATATGTCTTGTTGTTCTTGTTCTTTTGCTTCTTTTTCTTTTGTTTTTTTATTCTTCCTATTTTGCTTCTCTTCTTCCTTTCCTTGTTTTTGCTTTTTCTTGTTCTCCCTGTTGTCCTTTTTCCTCTTCTTTTTGTTTTCGTTCCATTTTCTTCTTCTCCTTCTTGTCCTTTCTTTAATTTTTTTCCTGCTTTATCCAATCGATTTGTTGTTTTTTTTCCTACAACATCTTCTTCTCTTCTTGTTAATTTTTCTTTGTCTTATTTTTTGGTCTTGTTTTTATTTCCCTTTCTGTTTCAAATGTTTCCTCTTCCTTGTCTTTTTCTTCTTAAACTTCTTGTACTACTTGTTTTTCCTCTTTTTTATTCTCTTTGCACATCTTCCTCTATTGTTTTTTCTTCTTTCTCCTCTTTGTCTTCTTGTTCTTCTTCTACTTTTTCTGTCTTCTTTTTATTCCCCTACAGAGGTATTTAAATTATTTGTGCAACAATGGTTGTTAATGACTACTATTTATTTTCTCTCTCAAATGTAAAAAGATGTAAAGGAAGAAAGGGAGCCATCTTTCTTGGAAGCACCTTTAACAGGAACATTTACATTAATGGTATTTGGCAGATCCAATTCTCATTCATACAACTGAGCAGTTAAGGGGGTTGCGGTTAAGATCAAGATGATTCTGCAAATATGAACAGAACGTTTGTCAATACCGTGTCCAAACTATTAGTTCCAGAACTGTTGCATAAAAGCAGTATTGTACTCACAGTCATACAAATTTTGTACCTCGGCTTTGTGCTTAAACCACCCCCAAAGCCATGAAGATATTAAGTAAAGCCTCGCTCTTGCTTATGCTTTAGGCTTCATTATAAAAGCAGCCTTACAATGGAATCCTTGCGACTAGTCACAGGCTGTTTTTGTATCCAGCATGCAGTTATTTGTGCCGCGTGATTTTTTTTTCTAAATTTTTTTTTTTTTGCAGATCCATTGCATGACTCTCGTGCTGTTTTTATTCTCTTTTTTAGGGCTCTGCAGTCCACAAGGACGACAGCACTGCAAACTGTTCCTCTGAAAAGCAGTCTAATGAGGGCAAACTCATTAAAGGTAAGGTTGGGTCATTGTGTCTCTATGAATTTGAGCTCTGGGACCAAGTAGTCAGAGAGAAATTAAATATGTAAAAAAAAAAAAAAAGGAAAACCACATTGCAGCAATTAGTCTTCTAATCATTGTTGCTCCTGTAAGTGGTGAGCCGCGAATCGTGGTGCAGTGTTTTCACTCGTTCTGGTGTCTCCAGGCCCTAATGATCCTGTCTTCAACCCTAATGACCATCAGCACTAGATGAATTTCCTGCCCTGGGAGGAAGGGGTGGGGGTGATGGTGGCTGGGTTAATGTCTATAACAAAGTGAAACAGATCAGAATTGGCTTCCGACCTCTGCTCGTCTTGTTTTCCCCCTCAGCGTCGTTTGCCCCCATCTGCTTTGCTATCAAGTCCAAAGAGAACGACATGCTGCCTCTGGAAAAGAACCGCGTACGTTTGGACGACGACTCCGACGAGGACAAGGGGAAAGAGGAAGGGCAGGAGGGGGTGGAGCCAAACATGGCTCGGGCGGAGCAACACAGTGAGGGTCCTCCTCTACCGCCTGAGGAGAAAAAGCCTCCTCTGTCACAGGAAGAGCTGGAGGCCAAGCAAGGTGGTGTGACCGCAAAGCAGTTTTCTTTCTTTTCTAGTTTGGGCAATAATACATTCTTTCTGTCTGTCTATCTATTATTCAAACTACAATTATTTTGAAGCAGTGGTATGAATTGGTGCAACTCAAACTTCGAAACACTATACAGAGAAGCATGGTGGTGGAAGCTTTGCTCTGAGAAACAGGGCCGGGTTCAGGGTAAGATGGGTGGATATAAGCATTTATTTCTCCCAACACCAGTCTTAGGTGTATGAGCTAATAAAAAGAAAGTGGGCAGGACTAAATTCATTTACATTCATGGCATTTGGCTATGATTTATTATGGCTATAATGTTCCTATTATGATTTTTTTGATCACAAGACTCTTTGTTTAATCAATTCAGTTGATGTGAAAAGACTCTCAGCACATCAGTCTATTAATAGAATGATATTAATGATGCAAACACTGACATCTTTTACTAACATCATGAGCCCAAAATCGTTCTTTCAGCAACTTAAAATAAAAAAAGATCACACGGGTAAGTCCATGGGTATTGAGGCAAATCAGAGTCGGGAGTTTCTTCCATCATTTGTTCTGCTTGTTAGGTTTTTATACGCTAAATAAAAAGAAAGGAATTTATCGCAAAATATAGTTGAGTAAAAATATATTCTAAATTTAGTGGAGTTCACAGTAAAAGTCTCGCTAAATAGAAATACTTCAGAAACGTAAAAAATACACAAAAAAAGCTGCACAAATACAGTAACAAATTACATTTACGCACAAGGACCCAACAGTGGCAGCTTGCAGGTGCTTGAAATTGTGACCTCCCGATCCAATGCCTTAACCTCTGAGCTGCCACCTAAATATAAAACAGCGATTACATTTAGTAATATACAGCATGTTACACTTAGCATGTTGCTATAGCATCAAAATATCGTTTAAAAGGGACATAGTGTGAGAACCAGGCTGCTTCTGGTACCCGTGCAACAGCACCGACAGCTGTGTAATGTTGGAATGGAGCAAAATTGAAGAAAGCCTTCCAGGGGGGTAGTAAACTCGGATCAGAGTATAATTTGTTTGCGGTCTTAATTGACAGTTTACGTAAAGTATTTGCTCGCGTTTTCAGTTCGCGTATCCAGCAGCCCATGTGTTTGGAAATCCCTCAACTGCTTCCGCTCCACAATCGTCTGACACATTTTGCACATTAACCAGCACATTTCCCTCTAATCTGTCGACGTAATGGGGTGTAAACTGCGCGACCGAACGCAGACGAGCGGCACCTCGTATCCGGATTCCTATACCTTCATTAAAAAGTCTGCCAAATACAGACAAGTAGGAATTTATATTTTCTTAACAGTAGTTCATTACCATGGAAATAAAGCATGGGATATCAGTTTTTAGAATGGCTTTGTAGATTATTGTAAATAAATGCCTTTCACCCCAAATTTGATTGAGGAACACCAGAGACTCTACTAAAGCTAAATAATATTTAAACACTAGCTAGCATAAAAGCTCTGTTATGGATTGTTGTATCAGTTGTCAATTGATATGATACGCCTGTAATTTGAATTTGTCATAATTACGGCTTATATTACCCAATTTGGAATGAACATTTTAATGTAATTCGAGCCGAATTTCCTCCTCGGAAATAGCGGTTTCTTCATATGAATCAGGGTGAAACAAAAATTTTGTTTTATTTTTTAGGAAACTGTTTTCTATTCGCTAATACGATCTGGAAGAAACCTGTACAGCAGTGACATTTTGTTAGCTAACAGCTTGTTTTTGTTTTGTTTTGTTTTGTTACATTCTTTCCTGGTGGATTTAAACCATATTAACCAGCTGTTGGAAAGTTGCTAGTTGATATTCGATGTAGTTGAGAACACAGGATTCAAAAGCACTTAGCTATACAAAACAGCAGAAATTGAAATAATAGCATAAAATAAACCACCACCAAACCTTTTTTTTTGTAGGGACACATTAGCAAAATAGTATGGAACCAGTACCGGTCATGTAATCTTGAAAACGTTGTTCAAAATGTAACCGTAAACACACTTCTTATCACATTTCAGCTTTTCTTTGTGTTATTTCTATAGATTATGCTTTACATGGGTCCGGCAAATGTGGTTCTTCCCCAAACTGTTCTCACTAATTCTGTTCCCCAGGCTGTTTTTTGGAAAGGTGACCATACCTTCTAGTGTGTTATAACCATAGTACACTATTGGGACATTGCCATTAGGGTTGCACAAGCCAGTGCACTCGTATTGCCGGTCCCAAGCCCGGATAAATGGGGAGGGTTGCGTTAGGAAGGGCATCCAGCGTAAAAACGTGCCAAATCGAACATGCGGCTCTCGAATACGGATTATCTGCTGTGGCGACCCCTAATGGGAGAAGCCGAAAGAACGTTTTACACTACTGGGACTTTGACTTCCAACCGTGTGTGGTTTTTTTCCCCAAACTGTTACCACAAAGTTTGAGTTTCACACTTGTAATGGCAAAGCATCCAATAACATCCGATACATTTTCCCTTCACTTGAACTACGAGACCCAAACCTGTTTCAGGATGACAGAGTCCTGCACACGCTCCGAACTCCTTGATTTTTACATTGTTTGAATTCAAAGATCTTGAGTAGCCTGCTCTCGCGCTCTGGCCTCAACCCTATTAAACACCTTTGGAATGAATTGGAACACTGACTGCACCCCAGGCCTCCTCACCTCGCCGTACCTCACCTATCAGTAGGTATCAGACTTTGTAACACCATCGAGGCTGGATGACAAATCTCTCCCCAAGCACACTCGGAAATCTAGTGGAACATCTTCTCTGAAGAGTGGAGGGATTTATAACAGTAAATGGGGACTAAATGTGGGCTGGGATTTCCAAAAAATAAAAAGAGAGTAAAGAAAAGAACTCTCGGCGTACTCAAAAACCAGACTGAAATCATTTGTTGGTCTGCCTCGGATCAAGCAGATAAAACAGCAGCACTTTTCAGGTGTTTGTTCATGTTGTGTGGAGGAAAAAAGGGATCATTTTGAGACGAGGCATATAACACAGGTTTCTTCACCTACCCTATAGTTTTGGGCTCCACACAGTTTACTTGGAAGGAGGAAATTGGGGATAAATTTGCGGTGCTCGCCAGAATCTTCAGCAATCCCAAAACTGTAATTCAGTGAAAATGCCTCACTCGGTGTTGAAGAGAAGAGTCTGTTCGCTACCATGAATGATGCAACGTAGCACTGTCGGCGTAATTGCTGTCCGGGACTTGACCACTTTCAAGCCTTGATTTCTTTTTTTTTTTTTTCTTCAGGCGTGATTTCATGCTTTTTTTCTGACCGTGAAGTTATATGAGCTTAATGTCAATTCTTTAATCACAGACCGAGCTTTTCTCAGAGGGATAAGAAAGCGTGCATGGAGGTCATCAAGCTTTATTTTGCTTTGCAATTAATTTCTGTTCTCAGAAAAGGACTGTGGTGATTTAGAACTAACTGGAAACCCACTGCTGTTTAATTCAGCTGCACTGAACCATACTGAAATAATTAATCAGCATCATATAGAGCAATCAGGGACTTCACAGGATTTTATTAACACTCTCTCTATCTCTATCGCTTATTCGTACATACAGTATAGGGACAAAATTGTTTGTGGACACCTGACCATAAGATTCTTATGCCATTATTGAAAAATCCCATTTCTCATTTACCCCCATTTGCTGTTCGAATAACACACAAGCATATATGATACACATATTTATCTCTATATCAATTATCTGTTTACTTAAAGCAACTAAATCAGATCTTCTTTCCGAAAAATTTTTAGGGCTTCACCGAATGAGTGTATAAAACTATATAAAACCCAAATTCAGGGTATTTATGTATAAAAGTGTACTATAACAAATGCAAAAGCAACATTATGAGTTCAACTGACTTTAATTTTGACATTTTATAGAGTATTGTAGCTGCTTGTTGAGTACATGGGAAATTTCTCCTTGGGAAAAAAAAAAATCACTCATGCTGGGTTGTTTCTTTCCAGAAAAAAAAAAAAAAAACCACCGAATTTGAGTATGCAAGATGAAGCAATTTGTGTAAATCACATTTCATATTGTTTTTAATGATGATTGCAGATACCAAGTTGACAACCATGCTTAGAAAAATCTATATAAACTACAAATACAATATTGTTTTTGCAGTTTTTGTTATAAACAATACGCAGACATGTTTTTATAGATGTAAGCATCTAGAATATATAATTACTTCGATGATACATTATATACAATGTCTCGAGCGAGCCGATCGCGCACCCTGATGCTCGCGAGTCAGAACAGATCCAGTGCGACTGTCTTGAAGTTAACAAAGTTTACACAATAGCACTTTATTAAACAGTACAATTTTCACATGATTTGGATTATAGATTTTTTGCTCACCCTGTTACACCAGCGTGTTGTTTTTTTGTTCCCCCCCCCACATGCTCGTGCATCACTGTGGTACAGCCATCCCACACAAGCTCAGCTTTAAATAACTTGCAGGTTGCAGTCTTCTTTGTTGCGTTTAATGCTTTGGATGACTCTTTTCTGCTGCAGGTTGACCCTGTACTCTCCGCCCTTTTGCGAGGAACTGTTACCCTGCCGTCACTCTAACCGGTTAACCTGAGCAGCCCAACTAATCAGTTGACAATGAATTTAATTATCAAATATTATACTTTATCGATTAGTTCTTGCAGCCCTGTACATATTCAACCCATTTGCTCCATTTTCCCTGGAACACATCCTTCTTTAAATTAACAAAATAAAAACAACAATCTTTTCCGTCATGTAAATCTCCACGGTCACATCTATCCAGTTGTGATCGAATATATCTAGAGTTGCTGACCTGCTTTTGACATGTCCTCCTTGCCCGACAATGCATTTAATAAAACGTCAGCGCGTGATCAGACCATCAGCGTGAGTGATTTATGTTCGTCCTGTTTAATCAAGGGAAAGTTTATATCAGGGTTAAGGAACGGGAAGGACACGCTGATGGACGTTTTACTCTCCACAGAATGAGCCATGCTTGTCATTCGTGGAGTCTGCTTTAAGATCAGGCCCTGTTTAAGCTTCTGTAGGCTAATGCATAGCATGTTTCAACGACAAATGCTCTCTAGCCAATGAGGTATTTTAAGCTTTTCATTTATGTGAAAAAGTGTGGGCGCAAAAACACGGTAATAAGGTACAGCGCCTGTCAAAAGTTCTGGGAACACCTAGTCTTTCATCGTTTTTTTTTTTGAGACACACGAGTGTTCCTTTTATTTATACGCAACAAACTAATATAAAGGAGAAGGAATTGGATGGTGAATACCTGGTTCTATGGAGAATCCAAATGTGACATTTTTGGCTCTAACAGAAGGACGTCTGTAAGATGGAGAACAGGAGAGGTGATGCTAGCAGACTGCCTAACCGCCACAAACATTGAGGTGGACACTTGATGGTTTGGGGTTGTTTTGGAGCAGGAAAGCTTGGAGATCATTCTGAGTGAAAGGAACCAACATGACTACCAGTCCATACTTCAGTGCTAGTCAATTCCATCCGGACTTGAGCCAATTGGAACTGCTCTGGGATTAACTGGATCACAAGATCAGAAGGAAATTCCAAATAGTGAAGAACGCCTTCGGCAAGTTTTCCAAGGGCCATGGTTTCCAAATCTGCCAGAATATTTCAGTGACCAAATATGATGGAGACAAGTCTCGCTTTAGTAACTCTCTTAATAGCTCTGTTGGATTAGTCGCTGAAAATCCTCATTTGGATTGAGACTCCAGGACATAGCTTTCTGAGGTTTTTTGGTGTATCTTTATGTGGTGCTTTTGCTTTCCACAAGCTTCTTTTACACGCTAGAACAATCTGTGATTTAAGATTTGTTTGTATCTCTGTTTTCTCAACCTTAAACAAAGGTTTTTAGTTCCTGCTGAAAGAACACATCCCAACAGTAGGATGCAGCCACCACCGTGCTTTACTTCAACGACTGTTAAACAAGTCACCTGACAATCATGGCAACTTTTAGATATCCACCTCAGGTACTGGCTTCAAAGATTGGGTACAAATCTTTCCTTGTGGAAGACACAGTGACCGTTGCTACGCTTAGAACTGTGATTATAGCGCTTTGATGACAGCCCCTTGTGTCAGCGCGCATTCATCAAGCATAAATTAGCCGCGGCTTTCAATCACACTGTAAAACCGAGCAGCTGTGAGCATCTCGAAATCCACGCGACAGACGAAATAACGCCAGATTGGAAATAATTGGACAGATTTTTTTTAACAGGGTGTTAAGAATATAAAGCTGCTTTATTTTTTTTATTTATTTTTTTGGCCGGTTTGGTTTGTGGTGTCTCAAGTGTGTCAAGATATCGATTGCATCACTACATTGAGTGTAAGTGTGTGTGTGTGTGTATGTGGGTACAATGATATCGTATTAGAGTATTTCTAAAAGTGCATAAGATTTTCTCACCGTTCTTTTTAGTAGAACGAGTCGGGTTTTTTTTTAACCTGAACTGACTTCCATTATGTGGTTCAGATTGTAAATTGTTGGCTAAAGAAACGTGGGGCCGGTTAGACTACAAAAAGCCTAGACTTCATACAGCGAATACCGCATGGGGAGCGTGGAATAGACGGCAGTACAGTTCGGTCAGCGGCATTCTGGGATACTCCATGTGGATATCGGTTGGCTCGAAGCGTCCTATTTCGTATCGATTGGCTGTGAAAGGATCACAGAGCCCTGGTGTGATTATCGGCGCCAGGATTGAGCAAAGAGCACTTTTTACGTTCTCGTGACTCTTTTCGGAGCTTTTGCACTACTTTCCAAATACAAGAGGGTTTTTACTTTTCTCTGCTTCAGCAGACTCGACTACAGACATCAGTGCTGTCTGACATATTGTAACTTCTTGATGTGGGATTTGGGAAAATATTCTCCAAAAAAATGAAGAATAAACAAAAATAGACAGGTAGAGTTAAAAGTGAGACGTAAGCATTGCAGGTGAATGCTTGGTCTGCGTGGAGCTTGGGTTGAATTCTTTACATCATGGTCACATAAACATGGGAAGACAAACGTTTGCAAATTTACAGTCTATAATGGGCTAATTCCATCGCAAATTCTTGTCTCATATCCGGGGGGACTATTAAGTTTATAAAATAAAAGAACAAAGTTCAAGACGCTGCATTTATTTTTTGACAAACTCCCCTGCTACAGTTGGACAATTGTCCCAGTGTTTAACAAACACCTGTAAAGATCCCGCATTGAAAAATTTGCCGCTCCCCCTGAACCAGAATGCTGTAAACCACCACGAGCTCGATCGTCACTGACAGACCGACTGCTATCTTTAAAACGTTTAAACACTGTCGTCTGCCATCTTGCTTAACATTTCTGGACTGGCCCATGACGTGTGCACCGCCCATCAGCAGTCACGACCGCGTGTAGTACCGTCAGCGCCTATTTTTTATACCTGTAAAAGAATGTCCCATGTGTAACACAGATCTCCAAAAACTCTGGTCAACAAAAACCTGGCAGCTTTAAGACCGAGGAGATTTGCATAATTTGAATTGGAAGCCTCCAAATTTAATTAGCCCAATCTGAACAGGAAGCTTAGAAACTTTCATTTGCATAATCTGAATGGGAAAAGCAGGAAAACCATCAGCTCTCTGTATTTGCATAACTTTGTAATATTTTATGCACATTTCCTTGATTTTTCATTCATTTTGAAGCATGTGCATATGTATATATTCCCCCCCATACTGTAGTACCTTTAAAACGTTTTTTTTTCTTCCTTCTTGACTCGAGTGATAAACCTGTCTTCGTGAATTGTATTATAAAAAAAAAATAAAAAATAAGGATTTCAGTGACCTATGCACAAATACTTTCACATATATAGTTAAACATTTTTTTTTTTACTAGACGCTAGATCCGAGGGACACCCCCCACCCCACCTCCATTTAGCATTTCGAATTGGTTCAGATGTTTCGTTCGTCCCAGATCTTGCTCCAGCTTGTATCATGCTCTATTTGCAAAACCAAGGAGCATAAGTCACTTTGAAAAGTTTGTTATATATATTATAAATGATAAAAATGTAGCACGTTGACGGAATCTTGGAGTCCTAGATGAAGACGGAACGTACCACTGCGTACCAGGCGTCTTCCAAAATAACTGTCCTTTTGTCATTTTCTTTTTGTCCAGGAGATCATAAGGAGCTCTACTACTGCTCAGGAAAACAGTATACACTTTACTGTGCCTGTAAATATGTCATATGCACACCGTTCCGTCCAGCTGAGCACGGCGAGCAAACGGGTCGTCTTTCGTCTCAGCTTATTTGAAAAGGTCATCCAATCTTCCGACTAGATAACACCTTTCCACATGACAGCGTCGCTTCGGCTGAGCTCCACAAATTACCCAGAGTCCCTAATGGTGTTTGTTCTCCACCGCCATGCGAGCCATGTGATACTCGAGAACCCGTGCTGGATTTGGTTAGCAGTCTCACACAGGTATCACGCAAGCCTCACCAGGTGGAACTATAAATAGGGCGGACCATCGATTGATCAAACAGTTAGAAGGGAGACCTGATTAATGTCTTCAGCTGAAATTGCTTCTCCACCGGCAGAGAAATCCACAGCAGTAGGCAAGACTAATCCGACAGAGCCATTAGGAAGAGTCAGAAAGATCAGAATCAACATAGACAAAGGTGATGGAGACTAGTCTTGCTTCAGTAATCGCAGCTAAATGTGGTTCTTACATATATAGAGCCAAATTATTTTGGTAACATTCACACAAGATTTGGAAACCTTTTTCATGACTCTTGGTAGTGTTTTAAATAGTTATTATTTTCTCTCAGATATATACACAGTACAGACCAAAAGCTTGGACACACCTTCTCATTCAAAGAGTTTTCTTTATTTTCATGACTATGAGAATTGTAGATTCACACTGAAGGCATCAAAGCTATGAATGAACACATGTGGAATTATATATGGAATTATATACGTAACAAAAAAGTGTGAAACAACTGAAAAATGTCATATTCTAGGTTCTTCAAAGTAGCCACCTTTTGCTTTGATTACTGCTTTGCACACTCTTGGCATTCTCTTGATGAGCTTCAAGAGGTAGTCACCTGAAATGGTCTTTCAACATCCTTGAAGGAGTTCCCCGAGAGATGCTTGGCACTTGTTGGCCCTTTTGCCTTCACTCTGCTGTCCAGCTCACCCCTAAACCATCTTGATTGGGTTCAGGTCCGGTGACTGTGGAGGCCAGGTCATCTGGCGCAGCACCCCATCACTCTCCTTCTTGGTCAAATAGCCCTTGATGCCTTCAGTGTGACTCAGTTTTATAGCCATGAAAATAAACACTTTGAATGAGAAGGTGTGTCCAAACTTTTGGTTTGTACTGTATATATTAGTTCCTTTTAAGGCCTACATTCTGTTCTGTCAAATTCATTGATGGATAATTAGATGTTCTCCTGGTACATGGACTGACGAGTTACCTGTATGAGGTGGGCCAGTTATTGATGAAGGCTTTGAATGTCGTATCATTATATATGTGATACAGATGCTTGTGCCAAAATTTCAATATACTGTACCAAAAGAGGGAAAAAAAACAATCAATAACATTTGTTTATATTTTTAGTTAAAGCTCCTGTCTAGTACCTGATCTCAAATTTTGCCCCAAAACCTTCTGGAGTAGGATAAAGTTACTGTAATGGCATGATATTGTGTCTACGAAGCGTTATAAAGTTAGCAAGGCTGATGTTTTGCTACAAGATAATACGCCAGTCAAAATTGTTACGTTTAAACCAACACTATATGTCTAAATATACCTGGGCACATGCCCATTTCATCTTGCGATACATGAGAGTTTCACAAAACATCCGAAGCAAACAATTGTCTTTAACATCATTTTATGGGGTCTAAATGAACACCACAGCTACAAACTGATCTACTGTATCTATGTACAACAAGCCCCCTTGTGGCTTTAGGGCTGTGCATAGTTTTGACCATGTAATTTAAATACTTTTCATCTTCCCATGGCCACTGATTTGTCGAATATCATTTATTTTCTTAACATTCAAATAATAATAAAGTACAAAATTATTCAGCAGGCACTCAGCCATCTATCAGTGACCTGATGTTAAGGACCAAAAAGGCTGTTTTTCTTTTATGAGTCGTTTTTAGAAAACTGCTGTTAGGGACATGCCAGAGCAAGTCTTGCAATTTGTCCTGTTTTTCTGTCCACCCCTGTCTGTTTCTCCACACATTCCCTCTTTTGTGAGAGTTGTGTGTTTTTTCGCTAACCTATACCCTTCCCACTGCGTTTCATATAACGCCGCTTGGCGGAAGTCCTATTTTTAACCCGGAGGATAAGCACAGTGTTTTGCCACCCTTGTGTAATCACCTCGTTTTCCCTCCGTTTTCCAGAAGACCGCCGAACGAGCGCTAGCTACATGCTACCAAACGGAATTGAACTTCAGCTCAATTGAGAAATTTTACTTCGACCTCCTTCAAGTCGTTTTCGCTTTTGGTGGCAAGCTCTTAAAAGGCCAATCATGTTTTTTTGCAACTGTATAAGCTGTTCTCTTGTTTATTAGTCAGGGAAGGATATGGGGTGACCATGAATCTGTCTTCCCCATGCTGTGACTAATACAGTGGTGCAGTCAAATGTACCAGCTGATTGTAACATCTGTTGGAGGGGAATTTTTTTTTGCATTGCATTGCAGTTACTGGTAGTTTGGGCCACCATATGGGAAATTAACACTGCCGTTATACTGGGGCTAATCCCATACTGAGGATCCCATTATCTCCCTACTAACAGTAGTGATGATTAGATTCAACTTTATTGTCATTGCACAAGTTATGGTACAAGGCAACGAAAGGCAATTAAAAGCTGCTACATAATGACTTTTGTTTTGTCAGATTTTTGTAGCCATTATAGAACAGTTCAGATTAGAGTTTGGACGATTCATCGGTTTTGTCGACGAATCGGCACCGATAGTTGATGCTGGAACTGGCAGCAAAAATCCATATGGATAGTTTTTCCAGGTTGCGTCTGTGGAAGAGAAAGTCCACTGTCATTAGACAGTATGAGAGCGGCCTCTAGAGGCGAATCACTGATGCCACATGCTGTTTGTTAAAGTGTCTAAAAAAATTCATTTTGGATGTAACTGTTTTTATTTGGAATGTTCCTTTTTGTTTTTGTTCCAAAATGTCTATTAATTGATCAAATTAATATATTCATGGTTTTCATTTAGCACATTTTCAGATTTTTTTTTGTAAGTTCAGTACTGTTTTACATTGTTTTATATTTGTTTGTTCGTTTTTAAACCAGTATTAATTTAAAAAACCATCGGCCAATTAATCTGCAAGTATGATCCATCCAAGCCATAAGGACTATGTAGTAGTAAAATCCACCATAGGTTGACCTCTAAGATTAACATACCTGTCTCAAGCTTGCTAAGTTAGGAATGGATCAGAAGCATCATGTCTGACACGATGCAGATTGGAGGAATATTCCATGGAGCTACAGGGTGACAGTAACCGGGACTCTATTTGGCCATAAGTTTGTAAGCCTCTTAGTTCAAATCATGCACTTCTAATTGTGTGGCAACTTTTTGGGAAAGACTTACATACAGTTGGTCAAGTGTCCACATACCTTTGATGATCGCCTGTACTATTGGAAGAACTGGGAAAAGCTACACAGATTTGATTAGACCCCAAAAATACTTGCCAGAAGTGGCTTGCAGTTGAGCTGCGAAGGCACTGAACCCAACACCTAGCTCGAGAGACATTTCTGAATCCTGCTGATGTTATAAAGGAGGAACTTTCAATACCAGGTTATTTTATTTACACAAAATATTGAATGAGTTTACACGACTTTCGTAACACGCGTTTAAATTGTAAAACGTTGCTCTGTTTGATATGTTGTACACATTTCTGGTAACAAGCTCCAGAATCTTCGGTTGCATTCGATTGATAAGCAACACTGCAATGGAGAAGGGGAAGCAGCTTGTATATTTTGCACTTTGTGTTTTTGTTTGTTTTTCTCCTGAGCATTTTAGTTTTTGAAAAGGTTTGACATTTGTTTAAGTAGTTAGCATTGAGCAAAGACTGCGGATTGAGCAAATACTATTTGTTCACATGTAAACTTTCTAAATACAACTGGCTTCTGTTATAAGTGAGGTTTCGGTATACAGGTAATTCCTACTTTGCGGTTTGGAAATGTTTTTAGTGGTTATCTTGGGATTAACGTTGAACCAAAGCCTCAGCAAAGTGGAAATCTCTAATCATTCACTGGAGTTGCTTCTGAATTCCAAACTTAATCTTCATCAGTAGCACTTCTAACCCTTATTCTCTTTCCTTGCCTCACAGCCAAGCAGAAACTGGAGGACCGTTTGGCAGCTGCGGCCCGCGAGAAGCTGGCTCAGGCTTCCAAAGAGTGGAAGGAGAAGCAGCTGCAGGCTGAACGCAAGCGTAAAGCCGCACTATTTCTGCAGACACTGCGAGGTCCGGAGCCTGAGCACAAACGGGCCGGCGAGACCTTCACCCCTGCCGAGGTATGCTTACGCATTCTGCTCTAACGCTGTACTACATAGTGGTGTGGTGTGTTTGGAAAAAAATCTATTGCCAGCATTGTTTATTTTTAGCTTCAAACCCGGCGCCACTTTCGAGATTTTATTAGATTCGGCTATTTTATTGTCTTTACTATTGCGTTATGGCTCAAGCACATTTTTTTTTTCCAATAGACTGTAAGCATCTGTCTTGGCTTGGCTTGGTGGAAAAATTTTATAGCTGTCACGGACCACTGTATAAAAACCCCCTCTGGAAAGGATTGCGCTTGCCGTGCTGGGCCTGCAAACGAAGCGTAGAGGAGTAATGCATCTCTCCTGGGCCACTGGGGTCCTTTAGGAACCTAACAAAGAAGTATCCGAGGCTGTGTGAAACCAAAGCTAGCAAAATGGCAAGCAAAATCAGTGAAAGTTTTACCCCTTGAACAAGTCTATACGTTCTGTATAGTGCCTGTGAAAAAAAATGTGGAGAATTCTTTTTTAATAAGAGGCACATGCATGATACTTTAGTTTATATGCAAAAATAGGGTCATTTAACCATATGAATATTCATGAAGACATATGAGGGCAGGTTGGTCTGTAACAGAAAATATCATGGGCCAATATACAGACAAATGAGCCTTAATTTTGAAGAGATTTATCTCCTTTTAAAAGAGCATTATTACGATCATAGACATTTTTTCATCTTTTTTTATTGCTACTGAAATCAAAACATTTACTTAGGCCTATGGTTGGTGGATGAATCTAACAAATGATTAGGCTATGTTAATAACTAGAGGCCGACCGATTTGACTGAACGCTAGGTTGGATCGTATTTGCAGAATAATCGACTTATCAAAAAAAAAAAAAAACCATGTAAAATAGTACTGAATTCTATTACAAAAAAAAAGATTGAATCATGAAAATGTGGTAAAGGGAATACATTTGAATGTATTCATTACTAAATATAATTATCTAATTAACCAATTATTAACAATATATGTAATAAAGCACTCTCTGTGCAGCGTGCAGTCTCACGTGTTAAAACATTGAGCATGTAGCTTCAGTGATTCGCCAAACCAGTATTGACAGTGGGCCGGATTTTTTTTTTTCTTAAATATGTCACTTGCACTGTTCAGAGGGCCGTTCCGAATGTGAACAAGGGCCCTATTTGGCTTGAGGGCAATAGTCTGGAGGCCCTTATACTAGGTGTTTCCAAACTTTTTAAAAGGCTCTGAATCTTTCCTGACTCCTTCGCACTTCTACATCCGTGAGAGTGTAAAGTTTTCTACACTGCATCTGCTGGGATTAAATGCGAGCTCTTAATCTTGACTTGTTTTGTCGCCAACAAGCCCCAATTTCCCTTGCGATAACGTGTTCGGTGACAACGTGCCGGCCTTCTTCCCGGCTTGTCGCTTGGGGGTCTTTCGAGTGGTTGAAAAAAGTGCATCACCAAAAAGAAGACTTTTGTTATGCTCCTCTTCGGCGTGTTGTATTAACACGTTCGGCGGAGTGGCAAATTCTGAGCAGTGTTTGTCTCTGAGCACAGACCCACGCCTAACACACTCTCACATCTTACACATTCAAGCTTTACTCTACTCATTCCACATGTCCCCAATCCCCCAGTGGGCTCCATGATCTTGATTGACGTGTAAACCAGGCTTTAAAATACAGGGCACTTAACCTTACTAAATGATTCTACTTCTGTGATTCATACTAGATTATATACTCTGCCGCATTGGACAAGTCATAAATCGTTTTGCTAGCCATGGCAATAAGTAGTTTAGTTCTCAGTTCCATTTTTTTTTTGCCTGGTTGCCTGGAAACCTAATTGACTAGGCTAGAAATGGAATAAAATGTCAATAACAAGCTATTTACTTAGAACAATTCTTCAATACTCAATGAGTCGTGGATGTTATCCTTTAGTTTGGTGTAGTATGTTTTGTTTTTTGTTTTTTAGCACACTTGACCAAAGGTCAGCATGTCATCGGTCATTGTTTGGCTTCAAGGTAATCTGATTAGAGTCAGAGGACCGATTAGAGATGAACCCATTTCTAACTAATGGATTGTATGTCAACTGAGCACGCATTCGACTGGTTAAAGCCAAGGGATTTGGAACAACTAGCATGCATACTGGCCAAACATTTCGTGTCTGATTTCTCGATTCTGATTGGCTAAATCGTTTTAGCATGCAACACAGCTAGTATGTAGTTAGGGTTGCAAAGAGGTGGACAATTTTCGGAAACTTTCCATGGGAACTTCATCGGTTGAATTTTGGAAATATTCCAAGTTGGATGCTTACCAGGACTTTATAGGAATGCATCACTTTTTTTCCCACTTGTATGCCGAATCAGTGAATCTTACCATCCCTAATATGGACATTATAAACTGCTAAAAATAAATGTAATTAAATAAAAATAACATCAAGGCTTGACAAAACAGTTAATGGAAAGACTGCAGCTGAGTAAAAACATGAACATGAAACCACTGAACTATGAGGAAATCAATAGAACAATACCAATAGTGCTCCCTGAAGTGCCTTTTAATACACAGTACATACAATGATGTAATATAGAGCAATCGATGGGATTTTGCTAAGCAGATATGCTATACGTAAAAGATTTGAAATTTTCTCCAAATTGAATGAACTATTTCCCCCTCCCCCAGATTGTCTATTCATCACATTTTAGCCTAGCTTGCATATCGAACATATGGTCCTATATAAATAGTAGTCATATGTTATAAAAAAATGTTTCTTACACATTGCTCGAGCGCTTGTTGCTCAGTGAGAGTTCCAACTGTGCTTTGCCATGTTTTTCCTTGGCAGTGTGCAGTAGAAATATGGGCACACAAACGACACAGCTAGCTACACAGCCAGCGTACGCCAAGCCGGCAACTTAACCCTGATTCGGCTGCCGTGGTGCTAAAATGAAACGTAACGAACATTTTGACAACGATTTAGATGTTTTCCTGCTGAAAGCATTCGTATAAATTGAGTTTACACATATGGCATTTAGCAGACTTACATTTATTTTATTCATACAACCAAACAGCTATGGGGTTTAAGGGCTTTGCTCAGGGGCCCAGGAGTGGCAGCTTGGTGTGGCATGAACTCATGACCAATACCTTAACCACTAGGTTACCACCTCCCCAAAACTCGGCAACCATTGAAAAATATGTTTTATGTGGGTTGAAGCGTGAACCTTGAATAGCCTGCTGTAGAGCTCAGACCTCAACCTTCTACATCAACATCTTCCTGAAAGAGTGACTATTAATATGCCAAAAAAACAAGGACAAAATTTTGAATAGGATGTTTAAAAAGCGCATACAAATTTGCTGACGGTCTTTTTATTTCTTTTTTGTCCTCATGATTTCTACCTGAGGACTCTTACACTTGTCATTGACTGGCTTTCTCTGGATTACTCACCACACTGTGTTTCATTCCGCCAAACCTACTTGTCATCCCTGACTCAAATCTCGTCCTCCCATCGATCAGTCATCTGTTGTTTTGTTTTTTTTGGTCCTACTCATGACCGCTACGTCACTCCTCCCCTCATTGCCGTCTCGCTGCCTCATTCACTCAGCCGCTGCTGTCATCCCGGTGTCATTTCACGAGTTTTAGCGGTGCAGCTGGTTCGCTCTCATTAGCAGCCTCTTGGTTTTCCTTTTTCCATTTCCTTCTCACGGTGATGCGTATCAGACATGCAGGTGGCAAACGCAGGACATATGCCGGGTATGTGTTCAGCATCCGCCGCGGAGCCTCCGCTTATATTATCATCTCGCGGCAACAAAATCGCAATTCTGACAAGTGTGATCCGCAGAATGTTGATCACAGTACGGCTTGTCAAGACCATATGCGCTTACATATTAATACGGATTCCAGGCCGGGGTGCATCATACTCACGCCCCTGGTTTATATTTTATGTCTTTTTTTTTTTCCTCTTTTCAAACACACACACACACAATCCATTAAAATCGCAGAACACTTACAATATGGCGTGCAATTAATTTTCAATTATGATCTATAGCAGGGGTCCACAAACCTTTTTTCTGTGATTTGGGGGGCATATAATCTTTCTTTAATGAGGTCGGTCTGTAACAGAAAATTACATGGGTCAGAGTGAACTCCAGTATTATTATGGAGATTTTATTAAATGTATTTATTTGGCCAATTAATACTAGATTAGTTTTATTGTTTTGCACGGTACAGACAAATGAGGTTTACTTTTCAAAAGATAGATCGCCTATTAAAAGAGCATTATTACGATCATAGACATTTTTTTCATATTCATTCCAATGAAAACATTTATTTACTTAGGCATATGCAAATGATTGGCCAGTGAATTAAACAATTAATGAGGCTATGTTAGCAACTAGCGGTCGACCGACAGTTTTTTTGCTAAAAGCTAGGTTGGATTGTACTTGGCGATAATCGATTAATCAACCGATAGTTTTTAAAATGGTAATTGAATAAAAAAAAAAAAAAAAAGTTTGTTTAAAATAGTAAAAAACTTTGTTACAAAAATTAAGGAATAAACAGTACTAATTAATGAAAATGTGGTAAAGGAAATAAATTAATGTATCCATTAAAAAGAATATACATTCAATTAACTAATTATAAATGAATAAATATAGCGCTCTCCCTGCAGCACACAGTCTTAAACGTAAAAACGTGTACGCCTCGATTCGCCTTGAGAGGCCTCTCTCGAAACGACAGCGGACCGGAAAAACTATCGGTATGGATTTTTGCCATAGTCGATGGTTCCAGCGATCAACTATTGGTGCCTCGACCTCTGTTGATAACCATATTTTTGTTTGAAAGCCGACCTTATCAAATACAGATGTGAGTAATTTAAAATAAAATTTTATAAATAGGTCACTGGCATTGTCCAGTGTCGTTTTCAATGTGGGGGCGGGTTGTAGTTTGGAGACGTCTGATCTACAGGGAGGAGATCGTGATTGTACGTATGTAGTTTGTTATTGAGCTGCTACAAGTGTTTGGCAGTTTTAATAATCACGCCACACCAACATTGGGATCCAAATGCATATAAATATATCAACTATTAAGCCTCATGTTAAATTAGCATCTTTGGTACAATATGGAAAAGTGTGTGTGTTTTTGTGTGCGTGTGCAAATGGGATGATTCACTGCTTGTGTGCTTTAGACGTCATGCATCAAAATGACATGGTCGATGATCTCGCTTATGCCAGGTCACGCGGCAGGGTCAACTAGTCAAAGCTGCCTTTGGTGTTTGCGCTGCAGCGACCGATATCGTAAAAACACCTCTTGGTTACGCGAAATTGTTTTATATATGAATTAGTTACGCTGATTGAATGGATTTTAATAAAGCGTGATGAGAGCAAGCGAGAGAGAATGAGAGCGAGTGAAAGCGTGAGAGAATGTGAGATCAAGTGAGGGAATAAGATTTAATGTGAGAGTGAAAATGAATGAGTGACCAGGTGGGAGTAAGAGAAAATGAGAGTGAGTGTGAGTGAGGGAATAAGAGAGAGTGATAGAAAATGAGTGTGTGTGAGAGAGGGAATAAGAGTGAGTGTGTGTACGGGTGTGAGGTAATGAGAGTGAGTAAATAGGAGAGAATGAGAGTGAGTGTGAGGGAGAGAAAAAGAGTGAGTGTTTGTATGTGTGAAGGACTGGGAGAAAATGAGAGGGGATGTGAGAGAGGGAGTGAGAGAATGAGAGTGAGTAAATAGGAGAGAATAAGAGTAAGTGTGAGGAAAGGAATAAAAGTGTGTGTGTGTGAGAGGGAGTGAGAGAGATTGAGAGTGACTGAGAGAGAATGAGAGTGAGTGTGAGGGAGGGAATAAGAGGGAGTGTGAGAGAATAAGAGTGAGTAAATAGGAGAGCATGAGAGAGTGTGTGAGAGAGGGAATATGAATGAGTAGAATGAGAGTGAGTGAGTGGAAAAGAAAGAGATTGACTGAGGGAGTGAGAGAGTGATGGACGGGGGAGTGAGAGAGCAATTGGCAGAGCCCATGAGAGAGAGAATAAGAGTGAGAGAGTGAATGAGAGAGCAATTGACGGCGTGAGCGAGCGATTGACAGAATGAGAGTGCGTCAGAGAATGAAAGTGAGAGAGTATGAGAGACAAAGAGCGTGAGAGCGATTGACAGGGAGTGGGAAAAATTAAGAGCGGACGAGCGAGAGAGAGCAATTGAAAGAGAATGAGAGCATACAAGAAAGGATTAGAGAATGAGTGTGTGCACGAGAGGATGAGTGGAATAAGAGAGCGAGTGAGGGAGCATGAAAGAATGAGAGTAGGAGAGCAAATGAGAGAGAATGAGGACGCAAGTAAAAGAGAATGTAAGAGGGAGAGAGAATAAATGAGAAAAGAAGGAATGATAGAAATTTGTTTTATCATCGACGTTTGATTCTCTCCGCAAGCACCTGGTGGAAGGACTGTAACTTGCACTTCCACAAGTCATCACCACCTCAGGTTTGAGAACCAACTCAATTCTGATTAGAATGGATTTGCTTTGCTTCCCTTTTCCCACAACTTTACTGTCGATGTCAGAAAATACAAGCCATATTTTTTTCCCATTTCAAAACCATTGGGGGATTTTTTTTTTTTTTCTCCCCTTGGAATACTAAACATTAATATACAGTTATATTTCATAATAATGGAAATATATGCCTCAGAGATGAAGTACGACACTGCATCGAGCCTCCAGAGAGCTTTTGTAGAGCTTCATCGTACTCTACAGCTCGGTAATGAAAGATGATCTGGTTTGTTCGAGAAGCCACGTACTTTTGCTCAGCGTCCTCCCCGGAATTCATACAAGTCTTTAAAAAGTGAATCATCGCTCGCTCACAGTGGTTTATATGGCAGCTGAAGTTTCTCAGCGAAGCGCTGATTCATACTTCTGCACAGTTGCATGGACGTGTACATTCAGCAGGGCACAGAGAGGGGAATTCTGGGGGAGATTATCTTAAGGAAAAGAGGCACACTTTTTTTTTCCCCCCCAACCTAGCTCATTTTTTTGTGTGTATATGATTTCAATTCAACACAATGCGACTCGGTGCAATGGAAGAATTCCGATGCTGCGCAATTCAATACGGTGCAGATAGTTGGCTTTTATTTCTGGTTCAGACAAATCACCAATTTACTAAAGTGCCTTCTGAATTAAAAGAAAACAATTAAATAAAGCCAGATGTTCTTTTCCTGGTCTGTCTGCTGGAAGTTACAGCTCTACCTCTGCCATGTTAATCCGTATTCCGTATGTGACTCTCAGGACACGCCTCCGTCTCCGTAGTGTTGCGATACGTCATATTCTATTTATGATGATCTATTTTATGAGTTGCTCAGTGGCTCCTGGTTCCATAACCTGAAATGACTGTAGAAAGGACATTACTCATAATTTTACATTCCAGTACTCATGTTAGTTCTCACTCTCTCAAGTGTTTTGTATTGTTGAAAGATTTATCATCACACTCTTGATGTCACCCAAATGAGGATGGGTTCCCCTTTTTGAGTCCTCTCAAGGTTTCTTCCTCAGAACATCTAAGGGAGTTTTTCCTTGCCGCAGTCGCCATGGCTGCTCATTAGGGGGTAAATACACATCGCTCAGCTTAACTGTTAAATTCAGTAAAGCTGCTTTGAGACGATGTCGTATAGGAATAAACTTGAATCGACTTAATTATTCACATAGCGGCGGCGGTGCTGCGAGAACGCGCTCGAGAAACTGTTTAGCGAGGAGAAATCGATCGACATCAAACATCCCTAACAATTTATTGGTCACTTTTGAAATAATAAACGTATAGTAGAGCATCTGCTAGTAAATAATATAAATAAATAGTTTTTCCGTCGCGATACATTCTTAACTTTTATGCCGATGCATTATTGAATCTTACTATGGCTAATATATATATATATATATATATAGATGTTGAAGTAGTTGTGTGGCAGTGATGCATTGGGTGGTGGACTTTTTGCAGGACTTTCCTTTCACACAACGTGGAGCTGGCGTGGCGATAATGTCGATTTTTCTTACAGCGAGCTTCTCGCAAGCCAGGATCGCTCAGAGCGAACATTAATAATATTTTCCTATTAGAAAAATGAAATCCCAATTAGGACGCCGTATTTCAAAAAAGCAAATTTGCTCCTGGCAGTGATTTTCATTTTCTGTTTGTTCCAAGTTTATTTAGGTGAGCATAAACAAATTTGCAAGCCAAGAATTGTTGCTCGATTGTTTCCTACTGGCCCCGGAAACACGAGCCTGTGGAAAACAATAGGGCCGTTTTTGTATCGGCTCTTCCAGCGATGCAGAGAGCTTAATTATACCAACAAGAAAGTAGAAGTTGCGTGAAGTTTGTGCTCATACCAATCCTACGGTCAGGTGCCCACAAACATTCAGCCAAAAAGGGTTTCTTGTCTTCTCTAATTGAAGTTGGACGGAAGCTTAGTGGAGGAGGCATCCGGGTGGCCAGGTGGTGGTGTGAGCAACAGAAGAAGCGTTCACGTGCAGCTCCGGGGAAAAGCTTTATAAGTAGATGTTGGTTTTACTGAGGCCCTTTTTATATTTGAATAAGAAAAAAGTTGTGAATTCAGCAATGAAAATGTTTGCTTGGAATTACAGAGGTAACAGTAAGTGGTTACACCATGCAGAAGTTCCGATATGACGACAGGTTAAATGAAGACTCGTAATCTGCTGATGGGAGCAGCTGAAAAAAGTAGAAGAGATCCTACTCTATGTATCTTCTGTGTGTCTATATGGTTACTAATACACTCTTGTTTATAGCTCTTTTGCACATTGCACTGTATGACACAGTTACAGTAGGTTTACTGGTCAGAGCTGTTTTGTGTATCTGTCCCACATCGTCTTGTGTTGTCTTTCTTTTGTCTGCTCTGTTTGGTTGCACACGATGCATTGTGTGATGTAGATCTAGGTTGTGTGACGAAGCTCTAGGTTGTGTAACGAAGCTTTAGGTTGTGTAAATTAGATATGTGATGTAGCTCTAGGTTGTGTGATGTAGATATACATTTGATGTAGATCTAGGTTGTGTGATGTAGCTGTATGTTGTGTGATGTAGCTCTAGGTTGTGTGATGTAGATGTAGGTTAGGTGATGTAGCTCTAGGTTGTGTGATGTAGCTGTATGTTGTGTGATGTAGATATGCATTTGATGTAGCTCTAGATTGTGTGGTGTAGCTCTAGGTTGTGTGATGTAGATATGCATTTGATGTAGCTCTAGATTGTGTGATGTAGCTCTAGGTTGTGTGATGTAGATATGCATTTGATGTAGCTCTAGATTGTGTGATGTAGCTCTAGGTTGTGTGCTGTAGATATGCATTTGATGTAGCTCTAGATTGTGTGATGTAGCTCTAGGTTGTGTGATGTAGATATACATTTGATATAGCTGTATGTTGTGTGATGTAGCTCTAGGTTGTGTGATGTAGATATACATTTAATGTAGCTCTAGGTTGTGTGATGTAGATCTATGTCTAATTATATATTTGCATCGGTAAAAAATATATATATACATAAATATGAGACATCAAAACACTACTGAGAGGGAGGTGTCCTGAGTCACATAGAATACAGATTAACATGGCAGAGGTAGAGCTGCGTCTTCCTGCAGACAGAACAGAAAAGGAACCTCTGGTTTTATTTATTTATTCATTTATTTTTTGGACTGTTTGTGACGGGGCAATGTGTTAGAATTTAGAAGACACTTAAGTACATTTGTGATTTGCTGTCTGTCTGTAACAATGAAGAAAAAAAAAACAACTATCTGCACCATATTGAATTGCTCAGCATCATTTTTTTTTCATCGCAATAAATCACATTGTGTTGAATCAAAGTCGGATCACACGATCATAATAGGGGTGAATCGCAAAAATCTTATGTTCAGTGGTTTACAAACTTGTCCATACAGCCTGTATAAAATACGACTGGCCTCGCTGTTTTTCCCCAATGCACCAGGGTTTGATAAAACGAAGCGATTCTGAAACCAGACCAACGCTGCAGGAGGTGCTGAAAACAATCGGGCCTGTGTAAATGTGCCTGGTATAAAAACAAACAGCATTTCTGCGAGTTTAAGCACTCGTAATTAATCCTTTAATTATCGTGTAGGTGCTTTTTGTTTTGATGATGAAAAAGTAAAAGGATTGGTATCTGATGGCAAAATGAACTGAGTAGGTGCATGTTCAATTTGATGGTTTCCTCATGGCATTGAAAAAGTCATTAAGTGGATTTAGCAAAAATTTGTTGCTATAAATGGCAAAGGATTTTGATGGTTTTGATGAATGAATTATTATCAGGCACAGGTAGCAGTTTACACTGTAAAGTTGTCTCAGTGTGTGGTTTTTTTTTTTCCGTTTTACATGGTTTCAAACAGCAATTTTAGTGATAAAAGCATGTCTTCCAAGCGCCCAAGTATGTCTCCTGCTTTTAGGGAAAAAAGAAGCGGAAAACCTTCAGTTTAGAGCAGAAAATAAAAATTATAAATCAGCATGAGGCAGGAAATACACAGTCTTACCACCATCTTTGACACATATATTCTGTATAGTTTACACAGTAAGGTACAATAAATTGCTTTGTTTTGCCATATATTCTGCTGTAATTTGGTAAATTATATAAAAAATTACAGTACATGTCTCGACTTGATATTTCCAAGTTCATAAATAGAGTACAATGTACAATATATAAAACATCATGAGAAAAGCATTAGACAAACAGGATGTAGTTATGGATAGTTGTAACCCTAACCCTTCACCTACATGATCTATTTAAGGCAGACACAATCTAAGGTTAGAATCTAGCCAAAATAAAAACAATTCCCTGTTGTTTGTGTAACAATATTATTGTCTCGAAGCGTCCTAATGCCCCGATAAACAAAACATCACCACATCAACCGTGGTCGTTTTCCGAAAATTCATCCAGTGTAAAAACAAAGGGTTTTTTGCAGACGCAACACTAATCCAGATGAGCCAAAACAAACGCATCACGACAAGATAAAGAAGCATATGCAACGACACATTCACGCATCTCTCTTTTCTTCAGAACGGACAGACACATCAGGTTAATACGAGTTGTGCTTTACTGCCGAAGCCACTCATTAAAAATCCCGGCAGGAAGCGCGCACAGAAAAGTCGTTCGGCTCCTTTATTTAAAGTCTGTGCCGCTTCCAACCTCGAACTGACTCGTTTTATATACTGCGACAGAGTGAAGGGTGAAATGTGAAAGCCGGCACGTAATGACAAGGAGGAATCATTTCTAATACCGCTAATAACGAGCGAACATCTGGCCCTCGAAAACGGCCTCCTGAAGTTATAAATACTGCTCGCTTTCTACCGCAGTCATCTCCACTTAGCCGCCTTCTCTAACGAGTCCGAGTGACTCGAAAGCTCCTCCTTTTGCTCTACAGTAGATTAGCAGGGGGTGTAAAAAGGGTTACACCGTAATGGGCAATTCTTTCTGTCTAGTGGAAGGGAGAGTAATCAATATCGGACCCGTTCTTCGCTCAGGTGACATCAAATGACGCGTTCACACGTAGCTTAAAACAAGCAATATGTATGTTGATTTTATAAATCAGAAGTGTTGCAGTTGGCTGGTCAGTGGTCCAATGACCAAAGAGCATGCACCTATTGCAGAGGAAGAGTTATTGCTCTACGGTTATGAAGAACTTCATTAAAACACCAGGAAACAGCTGGAAAGCTGCGAAACAAGGAAAGAGCACTGGTTGAAAGCTCCTGACAAATGAAATGCGTAAATGTCCCCCCTGTTGTACCCACCCCAATTGATTTTTTTTTCTCATTCCATATATTACTTTCTTAATGTCAGAGCCACCACTGGACCTTGGGAACAAGTTAAACACAAAATATTCAATTCAGTTTTTATTAATGTGGCACCTTTAACTATTGACTCTCTCAAAGCAGCAGAAATTAATATTAGAACATTCTACAAAAGAAAAATTATTTTATTTTTTTTAACTATTCATAGTGCACTTAACGAGGCGAACTTTTAATATAAGGCTCTAACAAATCGATCAGATAAATAATTCCCTCCCGAGTAAGTAAACCATTGGGCTGCATCCAATCTATCCCGCATAACGTGTAGAATTCAGGAAGCTCGCCGTATTATTCTCGCTCCTTCTACAGCAGGTCGCAGTGGACCTGGTTGCAACAGAATTCCCTTTTCACCGCTGCTTAGAAAGCCATGAATCCTGTTTTGGGAAATCAGCCTGCTCCCAAGCAAGTTTACGACCTGTTGCTATGACAACAACATTAGGATGAGCTCTAAAGGACCAAACAATCCTGGATTAAATAATTAACAATCAAATCCAGCTAATTGAGTAATCCATGCACAATTAATTGACCAGTGTATTTCCTTGTGGTCTTACTGTCTTTAAAAAAAAAAAAAAAAAAAAGCCGTCTGTCTGTCTAGCCAGCTAGCTAGCTGTATGTCTGACTACTTATATGTACAAATGTCTGTTTATCTGTCTTTCTGTCTTTCTAAATATTTGTCTGCAACACATTGTCTGTCTGTTCAATTTTCTGTTTAATTATCTGTCTTTTGATGTGTCTATCTGTTAAACTATGTCTATTTGTCTGGCGCTCTCTGTCTGTCTGTTCAATTATCTGTCTGTGTTAACTGTGTTTATCCATCCATCCATCCATCCATCAGCACTACAGGAGGTCAAATTGTAATAATTACAATAATGTAATGGGAAATTGCCCCAATATCCCAAAACATACATTACACATAAAACCATCGTTTTTTTCGTGCAGTATCGAATGCTGTAGTCGAGCATCATTTGAAGAGAGCCGGCTGAACGTTATTCTTCATAACCTGAAGACAGAAATGTCACATCTCATCAAGTCTCACACAGTTTGCGTTTTCTTGGATAAAGGACTTTTCTGTCAGCTTAGCGAGAATGCCAGAGAGGGAAAAAAAAATCTGTAGAAAGTCTAGTTCGATTTCTGAAATTCAACGAGGCCATACATATTTTAATGGAAAGTTCTTTCAGCATTTTTTATGCTGTAAATCAGCAGTGGTATTTGGGTTCATCCACCTGCAAGGAGTTTGCATACTTGCATTGGTTTTTTTTTTATAAGTATGAATCATAATTATGGGCATTTGAGCTGTATGGGCTTTTGAGCTACGGTTCCGATCGTTCAACAGATTTATGTGGCGGTAGTTTATTTCTTAAGACTGTAGAAAAAAATTACAATTATGCACCACAAACCCAGTCCTCTAGCTTTTTAGTATTTAGTTTTTTTAGCTCAGCTTTTGTACACTCTACAGACAGAAATACTTTAAAGAAGTTCCCAGCCATGTTTGTTTTCCTATTCTTTAGAAGGGTCTTTGGATGTGATAGCATTAAACATTTTCCTTCACTAGAAGGCCTTAACCTGTTCCAGCATGGCATCGCCCCTGTGCACAAAGCCAGCTCCATGAAGATATGCTTTACATGGGTTGGAAATGCATGGAAGTTCTCGAGTGTCCTACTATAGAGCTCTGAAATCAACCCTACTGAACATCTTTGGGATGAATTGGAACACTGACTGCATCAGTACCTGACTTTATGCCACTAATTTATCAAAAAATTAAAATTCAATTAAAACCTTCAACATAACCTCTTTACTCTGATATACAATTTTATTTATTTTTTTATAAATTTTATAAAAAGATTATTCGTAATCAAAAAAAAACATTTATTTTACTGATGCACCAAGTCACAAATCAAGCATCCAAAATCCACCATGCTGCACACATCCGGCAATTAAAACCGTCCGTGTGGAAACAGAGCAAAAGCATTCATATTTGTTAATTATGTTGATTAGATATTAAAAATCTTGAAAAGTATTTATTTAAGGTACATTTTAAACAGATAAAAATGTGCAATTAAGTTATGGTTAATCGTAAATTAATTCATGACAATCATGGGAATAATCACGATTAAATATTTGAATTAAAGTGGATGGATAGTTTACATGCTTTACTCTGTATGAAACTGTGACGGTGTTACCATGGTTACAGTGGTAACTCATTTCGAGCGCCGAATAAACTGACTGTAATGACTCTTTTAACACACCCTCCAGCCAATCCGAATTGAGTTCTCAAATAGACCGTAGTATACGATTAACTAATATAAATGTTGGGAATATACCAAAATGCCAAAAGTTTTTATTTTTTAAGGAGATATGATGTGACAGAAAGTCAGTACTGAGGTAAATGTCAGATCATACACTGACTTCATTCGTGCGTTGGTGACAATCTAGTGCAAGTGGTATAGAGGTTGTAAGCTAATGTTCCAGCAGTGCCACAGAGCCAGCGTGTAGCCTTTAGCAAGCCCCTTAACCAGCATCTGCTCAGCTACCAGATTCCTCATGACTTGTAAACATCTGGTAAATGAAACGTAACTGAGCAATGAGCCGTAACTAATCTCCATCTTCCTTCCCACACATCCGCGTAACAAACAGAAGGCTAGAGTAAATTACTATATTTTTTTAAAAAGAAATAAATAAAAAAAAGCCAGACCTTCCGACTCCAGCGTTAACGAAAGTGTCCCGCGCGTTCAATCACACAGGAAACAACACGTCTCCATGAGGTGCTTTCATTCCAAAGCCTGGATTGTATAAAGTGTGTCCTGCTCAGGCTCCAGGACCCAATAGGATCTCTATAAGACCACAGAGACATTGCTTAGCCGTGTTTCCTTCTTCTTTTATTGGACATTTATTGCCAAGCTGGACCTAATGAAAGCAAGCAGAACCTTGCAGACCCTGCAGCAGGACTAACATTTGAAGTGGAGCGCTTCAGTTTTTCTCTTTTTTCTATTCAAGCAATGAAAGAACAGAATAGAGTCAACAGAGCCTGAGGAAATGGGTTTACACTGGAAAGTTTGGCCGTATATGTTCATGAGCTTTCTTCAGCTAAAGGGGTTCGGATGGTTTGTTTGCCTTTCTTGTTGGAAAATGGAATCCCGTGCAGAATCAGAGATTATTTCTTAATAATATTATTATTATGGTATTACCCAGAAGCAGCTTTACCAATATAAAGTTTAGCATCATGAATTATTCCCTATACCTCCAGCCCTAATGAGCGAGCGATTGGCCAGAGAAGCATGGAAAAACTCTCTGAGATGGTATGAGGAAAAAACCTTAAGGAAAAAACAGACTCAAAGAGGAATTTCATCTTCCTCTGGCCTTCACTGGATGACCATTCATTGTAGTTCCATCTTTGTTATGATTATCACCTTTTCACTGATACACTTGAATGCAGAACTGTTCATCAAATTTGTATCTTTAAAACAATAAAGCAGATTGTTCCTATTAATTGTCAGGGTTCCTACGCATTTTGGAAAAGTCTGGATTAGTTTTTGGGGTGGGGAAAGAACACGGCGTATTGAAAAATTTTTGGTTATCCATACTATTGTCCTATTCGATCTTCTAGAATGTAAAATTGAGTTTTCCAATGCATTAAAAAACTGTGTATTCTTCTAAAAAAAATGCTCAGTGTCCACAAAAGTTTGCGCATCCACTCCGAAACGTTTATTCGATACTGGAATAACAAAAAAATCGAAAGCATCCGTTTTCATTCCACACCGGACATTTTCAAACGTATCCACTTCGGAAAGCGTTTTCGTTGACCGAAGGGCCAAAACAGGAAGAAAAGGAAAATGTATTAGTATTGAGACTGGATTGTGTAATGGTGGATCTGCCCAGCTGTAATTGGTTGCGACTAAACACATGCAAAGCCCCCAAAATTCTGACACCGATATTATATCGTAACGCACATTATAGTTGGAATTTGAAATCGTTATTTAAGATTAAACATGGTCTTAAAAATCTTAATGGAAGTCTGCATATTTAAATGTGGAGAAGTATGGAATTTTTGAATTGAAATTGTGTAGAAAAGCAGAATTTTAGTCTCAATCCACCTTCATGGTTATCGAGTTCCCCAGTGACCTCATGGATCTGCAGACTGTTCATGTGGAGCCACCATCAGTAGCAAATGGTCTCTAAACGAATTTGACTCCATTCCAAAGTGGGGCAGTAGTATGGATTACTCGGGCAGGATTTACTCGTATCTCAGGAGCACATGTAGCATGAGAACGGGAGGTATCCTTATTATTATGTTATAATTAAGGACAGTATTTTGGGAGATTTTCTTGGAGGCATTTTTGCATTGTGGTGTTATGTAGATTGTGTGTGTAGAGCTTCTGTATAGCCTTTTCTAAGAAGCGGTTTAAACCGTATATTCATCTCCCTGCATACCGTATGGTACCTTTTCCCATTTCGGATACAATAGGCTGCTGAGATGTGTACGTTCGAGAGTATTCCTAAAGAGCGAGCTCGCAGATGTCAAAAATTAAAGTATTTTGGGCATAACAAATATTGCCATGAAGGGAAAATGAATGCATAAACTATTCAGTTACAGGTCTTGCTTTTCATTTATATGATGTTCATAACATCGGAATGGGGAAACTTAATTTTGATGGCATGATTTTTGGTATTTCAGAAAATTCTGACCTTTATGCTTATGAACATAGACCAAAGAGGCATAACTTTATGACCACCCACCTAATATTGTGTTGGTCTCCCCATTACTGTTAAAACAGTCCTGATCTGTGGAGCATTAATGGGCGGGGGGCATAACTGTGATATTGCATTTTCAGTTAAGAAGACAGTCAGAGGCTAATTCTCAAATGCAGGCAAGTCATCACATGACTAGCAGGCAATGGGCCCGATGGGGCACCAGGGAATCTACTGTCATGTGGAGACCGAGTATTTGATTCAAATATGTCATTTGGACTTTTGCCTTTGCATGGCTCATGTAGATTCTATTATGTTGTGGTACTAGATTGAGTTTCAGAGAAAGAAAGTCTTTGTTTGTCTTTACTAAACTAATAATAATAAAAAAAACAGACACATAATGTGTTTTGAAAGCCATGCGTCTTTCCCAAATGCAATTTCTCGCCCATGCTTGACATGCAGATCGTTAACATTCGAAGAACCTTTTCCAGTTGTCACAGTGATTTGGGTGTTTTTATTCTTCAAACTAAGAACATTCAATGAAAAAAAGAAGAAGAAAAAAAGGTAAACCTCCATCAACCAGCTCTGTTTATGTCACAGAGTAGATTCAGGGCACTTCGACATCCATTAGTCCGTTTACTGCGTTTACTGAGTTTCAAGTCTGAGTCTAAACCGAATGGCCTACTTGCACTCAGGGTTGTGACGTACGAAATCCGGTAGAATTTCCGTTCCGCTGAACAGTAACATCAAAGTTTGTTTCTATCTCAGTCTTACAGTAAAGTTGCAGTGTTGTGGTGTTTGAAGCATTCGGGTGAGCCTTTTTCCTGTTTGTTTATAAGAAGGTTTATAGGTGTTCTTATATACAGGTAGTCCCAGACCTACGATGGCAAAGTTTTTCTATGACCCCATTGTAACTTGACCTGAGAGTCTTAATGAATGATGGTCAGTATAGGGTGATATATCGTTTAGCAAAACATAGCAATTTACTTTAAAATAAATGTGAAAGTTTACTAGTGGAGGGCGGAGCCGGAAAGTACGAGTGGTAAAAACCGTCACAGACATCGTTTTCTCTAGACGAAATGTAGCTTTTTGAAAACGTTTTCCACAGCAGATACATTTCAAAACACCATTTTCACGGCTAGTTTTCAGACGTTTCAGGGCCGATGAGCAACTTTTGGGAAGCTAACGATAATGTGGACAGAGAGCATTTTATGACTTAAACTTCGTTTTCAAATTTATCCGGATTAGTGTAGACGTAGACTCAATGTCTGGCATGAGACAAGAGCTAAAATTGGGCTTTAAAAGATGAACAATACACTTTTAAACTGTCGACTGCTGGCAAGATTAAGGCATCCCACAAGGCAGGATATGCGTACATCCTGGCAGCATCCCATTAGTTAAGAACCAAATACAGGTTTGGTCGTAATGCACAAGTGGGCTGTTATTGCCCAATGCACATAAGCAAATCATGAAACAAAACGATGTTAGAGGCTGTAAAAGGGTATAGAAAGAAGTACGCCAATGTAAATGTGCTGGATTGACACTCCCACCGCAAACCAAGATTATCTTAGGACGAGTTATTTTGCGTATGCGAAAGCACCCTAAACGCAACGCTAACATAAAGTAGTTTTCGGTCGACGGTCTCCCGACATTTTAACCGCAATCGGTGTTCTTGTGTGAATGCAATTTTATTTATTTTTTATTTTTTTAATGCATACCAGCAGGAAAGGTTTGGCTCTTGCTCACTGTGTTGATACAAATATTGCTTTGCTCCGGATAAACAAACAGTGCGTAATCATTACGGTTATATTTTTCACCTTGAGGGTTCTTAGGCTAATTAAGGAAATTGTGCGGCTGCGGCAGCCGCCACCGCCGCCGTGCCAGCTGGCTGCCTTGTGCGCTCTCAACTGATGAATAAAGGCATAAATTGTTCATGGCGGGCGGACGGACGGCTCTCCAGCGACCCTTAAGCCTGGGGCATTGACGTGCTCCAACCATCAATCTCCGGCCCTTTTTATCGATACGCCCTTTGCTTCCATCCTGTACCTCATTATAGATATTAACTCCAGTACATCATGTTAGAGAAGTATTTATTAAACAGAAAAAAGGATCACTCTGTCTTTCTTTTTTTGTATATTTCTTTTCTGAGTTCCGTCTCAGTCAGTTGATGTGTCTCTGAGCTTTGCCGTGTTTCTCTCTCACTCACACACAACTTAAAAAGCCTTGATTAAGCCCAGGTCCCTTCTGGTGTCTTCCATTAGTGCTCCTTTCTCCCAAGTGTCATGTTGGGATATAGGATTACACCCCCCTGGGCCACGAGCCTCTCCTGCTCTGATGTGTACTTTGCTCCCAAATTGATTGGGCTCTTAGTCTCCAAACTGATGCTATCTGTTCTAAAGCACCTTTCTCTAGGGAGAGAGGACTATCCGTCAAGGCCTGGTTTAATAAGACAGGCAGCCATCATGGGAAAGTTCCTGCCAATTAAGGACAGAGCCGAGTACCGAGCTGACCATCTACCCCATTTCTCAAATGTTTTATGCATGCTGCAAGGACAGAGGCACCCGAGTGCAAAAGTTTGCATATAATCTTTCATTTTTTTTGTACGATCATGCCTTACTGGAAAGAGAGTCGCTTTTTGTATGGCTTGAAAATGTCCAGTTCCTTTCTGAAATTTTCGTCACCTCATAAACTAAATCGATCCTCAGGATTGCTTTTTAATTCCTTTCTTTTTTTATATTTTGCCCTCTGTCTCTAGTCTTTCTGACCCACATTCTTTGAAGCTCTGTTCGGCTACGGTTGCTCACGGACGCTATATATATTCAGCAAGGAATAAAACGCAACAGGTTGTGGTGTTCTAGCGAACGTTTTCAACAAAGAGGGTGTATGTGGTGTGGATTCAGAGACTTGTTTTTGTAACACGCCAGCAGATGGCAGCACAAGGCTGCACGCACAGTCACAGGAAGCACCGACTTTTAAAAGTCACTGTGCTGAAAGAAGTCCTCCTGTAAACGTCGGGAGCTGTGCAACTGGTGCTATTCCGTCACTGAGCTCTTCTCAAATGTGAGTTTTTTCGCAGGAAACAACATGATCTCACTTCCAAAGCCATTCTAATCACCAGATTAGGCTCTGCAGACTTCGCCTTATTTCCGAAGATGAAGATATAGCTCAAACACCGCCGTTTTAACACCATTGCAAACATCCGGTGCGAATCGCAGAAGGTGCTTGACAAGATTGTCAGGACACATTCCAGAAGTGGCAGGAACCCTGGTAGCGCTGTATTGCCATGCAAGGGGACTATTTTGAAGGCGATAAACGGACGCCCCCCCCCCAAACCTGCTTTAACATTGCAGGAATATAGCGAGATTGTGATTGTTAAATTTGAAGAAATGCAGTACACTGTATTACATTTATATTGAGTACATGTACTGTACAGTATACAGTTCTGTAGTAGCTTAGCCTATGGGTAGTTTCTCTGCTTGTTTATTGGTTGAAGTGTCTCATGACGTCAAAAAAAAAGGCTGAGACAAATTAGTTATGCGGCAAACGCAATTCCACAATAAACCTGGGGCGCCAGATTAGAACCGCGGTAAAGCGCACAGATTACTGTACTTCGAAACATTTTGATACTACCTCATACACCAGATTTTCTTTTCCCGTCTGAAACAACCTAAACTCCCTCGCCCAGGTTACAAAAACGAGCAAATCCTCTTGAAAGACCCCATTTCTTTCTTAAGCACTCTTTGCAAGCTAAGTAACATCTTTACCTTTGATTATAACAAGTCACTGACACTGGAGACTCCTTACATCTGTTCCTGAGCAGCATCTATGCTACAACTCCTTGTTTTTATGTATAAAAAATGATCATAATTTTAGAATGAGTGCCCTGATATCAACCTGTGTTTTAATTCTGATTATGGCCTCCATAATCCATTGCTTCTAGTGGAAGAAGCGTTCTACATTTTCTCTGCAGCCTCACATGTTAATGAAGGGGTACTAGTATGTTATCCAGCTACCACCAAAACCACCCTACTACTCCAGATCCGTCCACACCTGCTCCACACAGGCAACCACTTCCGCCTCTCGATACCTACTACTACCCCACCACATCCACCTTTACACACCTTGCTTCCACTCCACAATATCTATTTCCCCATAACTGCTCCCAACTCTTAACTCCCTAACCCACCTCCCCCAAAACCCATCCTACCACTCCCTCCTCTCCATCCCTGCTAGTACCCCTACCACATTCACCCCTCCACACTTCCTACCACTCCTGCTCCTACTCCAGTAAACCCATAACCCCAATCCCCTTTCTCCTATTCATTCCTCTTTTGTTTTAACCTGATAACCAATAACTTGTCCTTTTTATACCACAATTCTCTTTTTAAGCAAAAAAAAAAATACAAAATTGTTATGCATTTGAGACATCAATAGTTACTTTTAATGTTGAACTATCTTCAAATAGTGTTTCCCCCTGAACAGCCTCCCATCTCCCTTCTCCCATCTTTATTTTATCCACACTCAATTCCACATTGGTAACAGGGTCAGCCCAGGGGTTACTTGCCCTTATGCATACACGAAACTCTCACTCAAGTCCTCTCATCATCTGCTGACCCCAATCAGCAGACTGCCCGGGAGCTCTAAAGAGTATAAATGAGAGATGGGGAGGAAAAGATTGCCCCGAAGTGCGAGATTAAAGCTAGACTGGCTTAAGCATTTCTACTTCCCTGAACGCACCAACACCCCTACGAGTGCTTCTACCTGCCAGTACTTCACCGGAAGATGACGGAATGAGGGTCAGGAGCCTCAAATTGAACTCGTAAATTTCACATTATTTGTCTAGCATTTTCTTGGTTATGAGCCATGGAATCAGTTTGAAATGTAAACTTAAAGGCTACAATTTTGTCGATCGACTCTTGACAGTTTCTTCAGGGCCACCCTTATGGCATAGCTTCTTCTTAATTACCATGTTCCGGTCTTTAGTGTCAACTCCAGAAGCTCCTAATGAACCTAAGCAATCCCTGGAGAAGTGCAGTAATCCTCACAGAGATGAAAGAACCAGAGCAAACGAGGAAAAGATGCAGCTCCTTAAGCTTTTATGTCGCTTTTCTAAGGAACAGCGTCGAGTGACTAAGTCTTACAGGAGACCATTTAATTTATTTATTTTTTTGGTGCTGCTTAGAGTTCAGATGTATTATTTATTTATTTTTTTTAAAACAATGGAAGTTTTCATAAAACCTCCACAGTAAACTTTCTGGGAATTGCTCCAAAAAAGTGAGTGGAGTTTATAGGCATAATTTTTACTTATTTATTTCCTTCAACTTATTTCCAGTTAGTGCTTTCACTTATGAGGTGACAAACTTTACAGAATATTGCACTAAGTGTAATAAACCAGTACTGTTAGACCACTGGCTGTTCGATGCTGGCAAATTAGGACGAAGCAAGACTTGGCATTAGGTTTTGAAGCAAGTAGATTTGGATTTGCCCATTCGGTCACAAGAACATCGGTGAGATCAGGGAACCGACAGGAGAAGCCGGTATTCCAGTTCATCCCAAAGGTGAAAACCATGTCTTCATGGATCTTGCTTTGCCTTGCAGGGACATGGTTATGCTGGACCCTGTTTGCTCCCTGTAATTCCAATAAAGGAAAATTGTAAACTTTCTGGCGGCAGAACTACATATCAGAGTGATATTTAAGGGCCTCCGTCAGGTACATGTTTTCATACTGAACCGTTTCGGACTTTCGTTATGGTGGAAAAACCAAAAATGTTAAAACGTAATAGAGGGGTGTGGGTGTGAGAGAGTGAGAGAGAGAGAGAGAGAGAGAGAGAGAGAGACACAGTGTAACTTCCCGTGTGTGTTGTCAGAGAAACTGTATAACTGTGTGCAAGACATTGTGTAACAGTGTGTGTGTGGATGCTTTTTATATGTACAAACGTGTGCTTGAATGTTTACTGCTTGTGTATGACACTGTCTTTGACAGTGTGTGTGTTTGTGTGTGGGGTTGATGCTGCTTGTGTATGGTGCTATCTGCCTGTATAACATTGTGTGTGTGTGTGTGTGTGTGTGTGTGAGACAGAGAAACTGGTACTGTTTCTTTCATAAAACACACAGTTAGAGTGTGTGTATGTGTGTTTTAACACAGCTTGTGTATGACTGTGTGTGTGTGTGTGTGGTTTAACCTGCTTGAGTGGGACACAATTTGTGTGTAAAACTGTGTGGGAGTGTTTAATACTGCTTGTGTGTGTGTGTGTGAGTGGGACACTGTGTGTGAGTGCTTGACATTGTGTGTGTGTGTGTGTGTGTGTGTGTGGTTAAAACTGTTTGGGTGGGACACTATCTGTGTGTATAACACTGTGTGTGTGAGTATTTGATACTGCTTGTGTGTGTGTGTGTGTGTGTGTGTGTGGTTGAACCTGCTTGAGTGGACCACTGTATGTGTGTATGACTGTGTGTGTGTTTTTTATGAATGAAACTGTATAACTGTGTGTGAGTCCCTGTGTGAGTGCGCATGTGTGTATGTTTGAGACACAATCTGTGTGCCTCCTTGAGCAGGTCAGTGTGTTGGAAGTGTGCGATTGTGACTCGTCTCTCTGCCCATATCTCAGGAGAGCAGAGAGAATTAGTCTCCCGAATGTCAACCTATTTTTACCCTGAGCATTTGAAATCAAACCCGGCCTCTGCCTCTCATTATCCAGCTTTCGGCTATCGCGGACTTTCCCAAGAGCTCGCTTATCAAACAGAATCCGCCATGCTCATCTTCATCTCTCTCACTCCTCTTCTTCTCTCTTTCTCTCACTTCTCTTCTTCTCCCTCTCTCCCACTCCTCTTCTTCTCCCTCTATTTTACCAAGCTCCACCAAAGGCAGTAGTTTGATTGTATTGAACACAGGTTTATTGAGGCTAACTGACATCAGGTTCGAGTGCAATTGGTTACACTGGATAGGCAAAAGTTTGTGGACATCTGACTAAGATTCGAAGGTGCTTTTTGAACATCCCATTGCATATCTAGTTCCAATTTGCTGTTATAACAACCACCATTCTTCTAGGAAGTCATTCCACTAGACTTTGAGTTTTGGGTTCATTTAGCTACAAGGGTGTTGGTAAGGTCTGGTACTGATGTAGGTGAGGCCTGGAGTGCAGTCAGCGTTTCAGTTCATTCCAAAGGTTTTCAATAGGGTTGAGGTCAGAGCTCTATAGCAGGCTACTCAAGATCTTCCAGTCCAACTCATGTAAAGCTTTTACGAGAGGTTTTCAAGTCAAACTGGGACTTTTGGAAGAAGAACTTTCAAGGAGTGAAACGTTTTCGACATACTCTCCTGCTATATTTAGGCACTTATTCCTGCGTTTAACTAACAACCTGGAAAGATTTGGAATAAAAAGATTTGTCAGTAGGCCTGAACCATCCTGGGACAGCCTGCATCAGAGAATCACCATGACAAAGATGGAAACTAACAGACACACTGGCGTCTTTGTTACGTTTACACCGTTCAACTGATTTAAAGCGACCGAGCGTCTCATCACCGTACCGCGCTTGAAGCCTTCTGTAAAGAGCTGCGGGTTTGACGCCTTTGTTGCGAAGAAACTTCACGCTGTTCCATGCACTCACTAAAGCTGTCGTCCGCCATCTTGTTCAAACTGACCTGAGACGTGTACTCAGCACTTACTATTACGTGTAGTACCGCCACGCTAGCATCTATTTTTATGCCTGTTAAGTCCCGGTTTGACTTAAACGCCCCTGGTATTAAAGGAACTGGCTTTGTGTACAGGAACATTGTCAGTTCAAGTATAGGGAAAAGGTACTGTTAGTGCATTCAGATCAATAAGTGCAATTGTGTGCCTCTAATGTGGTGGTCAAAGTTTGGGGAAGAACCACATGTGACCGGAAATGTCTGGTGTCCCCATACTGTCGACTATGTAGGATATATTGCTGATTATTCAAAATAATATTATTAATATTTGTATTTATTTCTATTTTTTATTTAAATTTTTTTTACACACACTGCCAGTTTTGGATTATAAATCATAAAATTATTAATATTTTTTGTATATTAGTGTTAATATGCAACAGTTACACCCAATCGGTTTTCTGTCTTTTTCTTCATCTCTCCCTCGCATTTTCTTTTCATACATCTCGGCTTGTGATCCCCTTCCGACTGCGCTTCTTTCCACGTGAGCTACAGTACCGCCAGCTATTCACACCAGGATTTTCTTACTGAACAAATCATTAAAAGTATCATAAATCATAAAATTATTATTATTTTTTGTATATTAGTGTTAATATGCAACAGTTACACCCAATCGGTTTTCTGTCTTTTTCTTCATCTCTCCCTCGCATTTTCTTTTCATACATCTCGGCTTGTGATCCCCTTCCGACTGCGCTTCTTTCCACGTGAGCTACAGTACCGCCAGCTATTCACACCACGCACTAGAATGAATCGGGCCGTGTTTGGGATCTCTGCGCAGCCTCTGCTCCCCTGCGTTTCAGGCGAACTCGGAAGCTTCCCGCGCCGCTCATTCGGTGTTCTCGGAAGATGAATTGTCTGGAAGCGGAACGGAAGGGTTACGTGGTTGATCGCGCGAGTCAGCCTGATTGTTTTAGGGCTCGGCGTTAACGCGAAGTCGTTTCCTTTAATCACACACTCTGATGTTGAGGTAATTGAGCATCAGATCCGAAAAGCCCATTGAAAGACTGCATTTCTTTTTTTCTTGAGAAGCCTTCAGAATCTTTTAATTATAGGTTTGGGAGAGTGTAGGGACTGCTCATACGAATGAGGTTGAGTTATTATGACCTGGCACGAAACTTCTAGGCTTCACTTCTACTGCACACACATCAATCCATGGATTATCCCACTTATACCAAGGGCATTTGCCAGTGCTGACAAGCCAAAGCTTTGATATTCGGATGAATGCTTATTATACATTTGAATAATGTGATGGTTATATTTATTCGAATGTATAGTAATCCTTTGTTTATCAGGGTGGTAACGTTTCAAAAACGGCCTGTGATAAACAAAAAATTCGATAAACGAACGCCACCTTAAAAATGCTTTAAAAAAATAAATAAAATTATTTACTGTTTAAGCCGTAAATGATCCTCCCACACACTTTAAACACGCAGAAAACGTTTGCAAGAATATAGCAAGATGTGTAAATTGGTAAAAATACAGAAATAATCATATTTATAGTAAGTACATGCACTGTCCAGTCTCACCGCATTTTTTTTTCTTTTACTTAATTTACTGACCTTCCACTTTATTGCAATTTGCCTTATCGTCACAAGCAATCAAATCAACAAAGTAGCTAAAAACCATAGTTATGCGTGGCCACTTTTTAAAATCGTTCTCCCGTTCCTATAGTAAAAAATTGACGGGTGTGCTGATGTTGTTCTTAAGAGGTTTTGTCAGCATGCAATTCCACATGAGGTCTTTTACTGTTAAACTAGTAGTTACAGTACATCCTTCTAAAATGCAGGTTAAAAATGCTAGAGCTTCTGTACTGGTTTTTGAGCCAATGAGCAAAATCTCAGTCTTATCAGAATTTAATAATAGAAAGTTATGCGTCATCCAATCTTTTTTAATTCTCTAACACACTCAGTTGACCGAGCCAATTAAGCTGTATCGTCTGTATTTGAGAAGCTATATAGCTGGATATTATTAGCAGTGGAAGCCAATCCCATGCCTTCTAATAATATTTCCCAAGGGAAGCATGTATATTGTGAAAAGCAGGGGTCCCAGAACTGAACCTTGTGGCACCCCGTTATTTACTTGTATTAACTTGGATAGTTCTCCATTTAAATGTACAAAATGGTAACGCTCAGACAGGTAGGATTTAAACAAGCTTTATGCCTGTCCCTGAATGGCGATGTAATTCTGTAAGCAATCCAGGAGGAAGTCATGAACTATAGTGTTGAATGCAGCACTAAAATCTAATCCAACAGAGAGATGTAGCTTTGGTCTGAAGCTAAAAACATTTCATTTGTGACTTTAACTAGTGCAGTTTCTGTGCTGTGATGGGGCCTAAAACCTGACTGGGACTCTTCAAAAATGTTTTTTTGTAAGAAGGAGCCTAACTGAGTCTAAACTCTTAGACATAAACGAAAGATTTGAAATGGGTCTGTCATTTGATAGTTTCATTTTTGTCACAAAACTCTTTGTTTAATCAACTCAGTTTGTGTGAAAAGACTTTGTCACTCTTGGCAACACCAATCTATTAATAAAATTATATTAATGAGTCAAACCCTGATTGATATCTATTCAAATGATCATGAGCCCAAAACCTACTTTAGAACTACTTTAAAAAAAGAAAATAATAAATCACACAAATAAGGCAGCGGGTGTAGCGAATTCGAGTCAGGAGTTTTATCAATCATTTATTCTTCTCGAAATGTTCTGCTTGCTGTTGAACCGATGCTGAACTGTATTTTGGTGCTAAGTAGATACCACCAAGCAGCAATCAAAAAAAGGTTTAAAACAGAGCGTGCTTAGCGACTTGCTGCATGTTTGACCAGTTACGTTTTTAGATTAGATTCAACTTTATTGTCATTGTGAAGGTACATGTACAGAGCCAATAAAATACAGTTAGCATCTAACCAGAAGTGCATAAATATCAGTATGATTTAATAAGGGTATGGGGTACAGGGGTAAGAGGGTTTCATGTACAGAAGGTACAGTAGGATATAGTATATGGTATATAGTAATATGCAGTATAACTGTGCAAAGTTTTATAAAATGATCCACTCATAAATAAAAAGATGTAAAATGTATTTGAGTGAAAAGAAAGTTAGTTGACTTTGAAATGTAGTGAAGTTACAGTAGAAATTTTTCCAAATAGAAACACTTCAGTGAAGTACAGATACGTGAACAACCTGTCCACCACTGGTACTGCATATACACACACCACATCTGAGCCTGTCCACTGCTTATCACTCATGCAGACTAAAAGTGTGTGTGTGTGTGTGTTCTCCACCAAACCAGCTGCTTCATTATTGATTTTTAGGTTGTTTTTTTTTGAAGATCACAAATCTGGGCGCTTTCTTTCATCTCGGCCGTCAAAGGCGCTTTGTCGGACTTTGCCGACTACCACGCTCTTTCATTTCGTCAATGTTTTTCCCTACGGGCACCGCCGTACACTCCTCCATTTTCTAATCCCATCTGCATCTGCATTTTTTTTTCCTGCCCGCAGCCAGACGTGTCCACCGTGCCAGATGGGCCCGTCCTGCAGATGCCTCTCTCCGAATATCCGCCTCCAGACCCCTCAGTGAAGAGCGTCCACCCCCCGGCTACCATCCTGCCCCTTTCTTCCTCATCTACCTCCTGCTCCACTGCTCGGGAACGCGACAGGAATCGAGAGCGAGACAAGAAAAAGAAAAAGCACAAAAGAAGGTCCCGGTCCAGGTCACGTTCCAAATCCAAAACCAAGCACTCGCTCCCGAGCGCGTACCGCAGCTACAAAAGGTCCAGGTATGAAATAAATATCCATCTTCTTTTTCTTTTTTTTTTTCCATTACAGTTCATTACAGATCCCCAAAGGCATTTCTTACCGAAAGGTAACTTTATATGAGTTTTCTCCATCCATATGTTTGTTTACGACATGCCCTTTATAAAAAAAAAAAGAAATGTGATTAATCGACGACATGCCTCACAAAGGTTCAGAGATAGAATCCCTCACACCTCTACCACATTTCCGTTCCTTTTTTTTTCTTTCTTTCTTTAAAAAAAAAAAGGTACCCCGCTCTTGTCATTTCACTTCTCATGACTCGCCAATTTGTCCTTATCAGCTGCTGAAGTTGCAGTAATTACACTCGTCTCATCTTGGCATTTTGACATGCCTTGATATATTTTCCGCAGATTGAATCATTTCTGCCCCCGGCTTCAAATCACTTACAGTGCAAATTAAAGACCGGAATTGAGGTCTCTCTTTCTTTCTTTCTCACCTCCCCCTTTTTTTTGCCAATTTTTCTCTTTCTTTCTTTCCTCACTTTGTATGACCTTAGCGTTTGGAGACGCCTTCCAGTTCAATGAGCGTAAGGAAGCAAGGACTAAACCGGCTTCACCTAATACCCAGAGTATAAAAAAGAAAAGAAAAGAAAATGGTTTAATGGTTTTCAGCCAGCTCAATCCTCATCTCTATGGGACTAAGACGACGAGTTTTTGAGTGTTAATCTGCTTCAGTCGGTTCAGATTCACTCTCTGGATCTCTGAAGATAGTCGCTGATGGTACTCTCGTTTTCTTTTCCCCCCATGAAGGAGCAAAATTAAAATCCAGGCCCCCGCTTGACCTTCTGATGCGAAGAGAATGGACACACAAGGCTTCACCTTTAGCTTATCTCCGCATGAGCATGTCTGCCTCTTGGATTTGGGCTGACAGGCTCAGTCAAAAGTGGAACCTACAATGAGCAAGCGAAAGAAAATGAGCTGGTTCCTGCAGTTAACACACAGCTGGTGCGAACATGCTCTAGTTTTCGATTCTCCAGGGTCCGGACCCTGCTTAAGTCGCTCCGTCCTTTTTCCAAAGCTGATACCAATTGGAAAAAAAAGAAATTCTAGTTTCCATGGTGATTTTCTGAATTGTATAGTAGTATATTTAATGATGTAAGAATTACAGATGCATCAATGGCATTTATTTTATTCAACGTGAGTACAAGGACGTTTTTAGAGCGTGAGGATACAAAAAATATGAACCTTATGTAATATAAAGGGACGAGAAAGTAATTGCAAGATATTTCAAGTTCTGTCTTTGATGGAGTATACAGCAAAGATTTCCAAATTCCCAGCCGGATTTGAGTTATATCGAGTAAAAAGAATCGCAATGGAATTTGGGGTATGTACCGTAATCTCCGGACTATTGAGCGCACCCAAATATAAGCCGCACCAACTGAATTTTACAAAGATTTTCATTTTGAACATAAAAACACCGCACCTGTGTATAAGCCGCAGGTGTCTACGCTGAAACTAATGAACTTTACACAGGCTTTAATTAAAGGCCGTGTCTGTTACACGGCTTGTATCTAAACAGTAGCCCACCAAGAAAGTCATTATTCACTGTCTTCCTCCTTCGTTCACCAAACAGTTTATCTTTTGGCATCGTCGTGCGTTTAAAAATCACCATCTGTGAAGCTTTTCTCCCGATGCCGTGCAGCTCAGAACACAGGTGAAGTGTGTGTTTTCATGCCCGGTTGTTTTCAGCGTGACGAATGATTCGCATTTCCTGTAGACAGTCCGAGTGAGCGGCAGGTCAAACGTCAGAGGAACATCATCCATATTTATGATGTGGTGCGGCCCGATTCAGCGGGAGCGCATCTGATTTAATATAAAGAGTTTCATTGGTTTACCTGAACCCGTTCTGCAATTTCATTGGTCTGATGTTATGGGGCTCAGTTTTTTGGCTTGAAGCTTGTGAAAGACAGAAAAACTCAGTAAAAAGCCATAAATTAGCCTCTTCATTGTTTAAGCCGCGGGGTTCAAATCGGCTTATTGTCCGGAAAATACGGTAATTACTCTTTAAAATATTATTAATTATAGAAATGAATATTATATATGTTTTATTAACAATATTTATCATGTTGACAATTTGTGTGTATATATATAGAACATACAGAATCTATAAAAAAAAAAATGGTCCAGGGTATGAACAGTGGTGAACCCGTGGCAGGGGGTGCTGCATTTTCTACACTTTGTTTTGATTGGCAGGATGAATCATAAAAATACTTTGGACTAATTGCCATTATTTCGTTATCTAGATGTTGGCACAATAGCACTTCATTATAGTCAAATTGTATCACGTGATAAAGACCGATCCCCAGAACCAGGACCTGGAGAAATAAAATCCGGTGATATATATTAGTAGATTCCTCCCCAAACACACCAGATACGCAGGTTATACAATGCTTGGGATTTGTTTGTTCTAGTTCACCAGCAGAGCCTTTTATATCTGCGTAACTTTTCACCGCTTGTCATTTTTGACAGAAACGTTGACCCTACTCTAAAACCGATCCTCGACTACTTCAGCTTCACCACACTGCATTTATCAACAGGCTAAGGCTAAGCATCTTTTTTTTGTTTTCAGTCATGTTCAACCACTTCAGAAAGAACACAGGGACAACAGAATGGGTCGTAACACCTCTTGGATAAGAGTGCGATTAAAAATAAAAGGCCATTCGCAGGCATGCCGACATTCAAACATTTTGCTAAGGAGTTTAACATCGGAGTATGCCAATATATGAGCCATCACGCAAAGATTTGGCAAAAGAGCATTGTTCTATCTCACAAATGAATGAAAACGGCATGTGAGCCAATCGATGGGTAGATAAATGTCTGACAGTTGCCTATATGCATTTTAAACTTCAACACAGTAACTTATATCCAATCGGAGAGCACTCATGTGGATGCTTCCACATAAACCGTCTTAAGAGTTCCTCTGGAAAGTTAAACTCGAGAACCATGAACATGGCTTCGGACTGTAATTGATATAAACACTTTGCTACAATGGCTTAGGGCTACAATTGTAATGAGCAGTTCTGCATTCAGGTGTCTGTCAGCGAACAGGTGATGACCTCAAAAATGTTGGAACTATAATATATGAACATCGTGTCACCCAGGTTACTTTTTTGAGTCTCTTCTGATTTTTTTGTTTTTGTTTTTGGGACCATCGCAGAGTTTTCCATGTAGCTACTGACTACATGATGAAAGCATAATTTCTGACCTTAACATTTATATTTGTATTCTATTTAACTCTCTAATTCTGCTTTGGGACAATGCTAAAAGTGCTAGACAAATCAAATCGAATTAAATTGAATTAAACATCCTGAAAGATCCAACTTGTCGATCTCACTTCCAAAATATACATCACTTTCTGTAATTAAATAGAGAATGAGAAAACGCATAAGTCAAACACTGCTAATGCAAATTGGAACGTGATAAACAGCGCGGCTGGGTTTCCAGTCAGTGCAGCTACGCTCCAACCCGCCGTAAATACTGAAAATGCTACTTATAAAACGTCGATTTATATCGAATTGTTTAAAGTTTACAGCATTTCGATTTTGCTTATGATAAGCAAAGCCCAATTTGGTCCGGTCTGAATTTGTGTTCGTCTCCTGGAAGTTTCCTGGAGTTAATCTCCAGAGTGGCTTAGAGACATTCGGCAGTTAAATTCCATTTGTCATTGTTTATTGCTTTATTTGGGAATAAATGACACCCTCGTCTCTCATATATCCCTTTCTCTGAGAAGTGTAATCTCATTGCGAAGAGGTTATAAATGGGCAAATGGGTGTGTGGGGGTGAGTGTGGATGTATACCTGACATTACTTCATTACTTTTGTGGCGTTTCTCCAAGTCCGATCGACTTCGTTGGCGGGGAAAAAAAAAAAAAAAACGAACATTTTAAGCTTTCCAGGAGTTATTTCTTACCGCGCTCAAATAAAAATTGGAACACATTTTTCGTATTATAATAAGGACGATTATTTGAGCCCGAGGCACGAAGGTACGGCAGCAGAAATCCTTCTCTCGCTCTCCCCCAGCTAGAGGACTAATAGGAAATGCGGTGTGTTCTTACACTGCTAAATCTGATCTATGCACTAAATGATGTGGACAGGCCATTCAGCGAAGCTGGATGTACTCTATTGTGGCCATCAATTTAAATGTGTGTGACCCCCTGGGAAAATTGTCACTATTACCCAAGCGAGATTAGCACTTTGCCACCGAGGCTAATGGAAAAGTTTAAATCATGCCTCGGCTTTTCCGATTTGGTCCGAAAGTGGCCGGTTACAGCTGTGATATGGTTTTATATTCTACGAGTCAAGGAATTTCGAGCACAACTCATTGTAAGAACTTGAATTAGGGATCAAGAGCTCTGTATTTTGCATCTACAGGGTTGTAACGTTGCCTTTTTCGCCTTTTCACAAGCCTTTAACTGTGGAAAAAGTGTTGAACGGTTAGTCAAAGAAAGTAATGGACTGAAGCGCAAATCAAAAAGGTTCCCTAAGGCACTTCAAAGTCAGCATCGTTTGGGTGGATTTAGGATACATACATATAATGTGCATTGGATGTTTGCCTTACCGTGAATCTGTGGCTAATTCTGTACCTGTTTGCACTTTTTTTTTATTTGTATTTGATTTTTTTTTTTATTGTCAGATCCCAATCCCATTCTCCCAACAAGAGAGAGCGTCGACGTGATGAAAAAGAACGAGAGCGGGATCGCTACGGAGGCAGCAACTACCGCCACGCTAACAGTCCAGGCCTGGGCAGGAAGCGCTCAAGGTCCAGATCCAGGTGCGCATACACACATTTTACACTTTCAGAGTATTTTGTATTGCTGACAAGATTATTTAGACAAGGTATCATCTTTCTGTTAGACAGTTGTGGGAAAAACTAAAGAACACCTGGAGTAGACAAAGTGACACATTTAGTTTAGTTTTTTTTGTATTGTTTTATCAAGTTAAAGTGCTTTGATTAGTCTAAAGCCTCTGTTGCTTGTGAAAATACAACAGCATATTTACTAGAATCAACATAAGCAATCCAAGAATTGTAAAATCCTTGTGGCGTATAGATACTTCCTATTATTGCAAAGACAGCATATTTATGGTGACTAAAGGAGTAAACTCTAGAGACACACAATTACTCAGATTGGTATTGTTATTAAGGATGCTTTAACACGTTGTAAAAGGTGTAATAATAGAACGGCTAAAAGCGCAATTATCTTCAGCTGAAAATTTGTCTGGAAATGCAACGTTACATTAGATGTTTAGTTACAACTTATCTGCGAGGAGGTATCAAAAATCTAGGTTCATTTACAAGAAAGTACTTTATGTATCTATGTTTCAAAATAGTCCCCTTGCATGGCCACTTCTTTCCGCAGTGGTGTCACAACGGTGACCTTTGAGCAGGAGGAGCCAAATTTGGTGTGTATTTTGGATGTGGAAGTGAGATCATTTTGTTTCCAGCCAGAAACTCGCTCGTGAGGAGATCCGTGGTCAAAATAGTACCAGTTGCGCAGCCCCCGATGCACACTGACTTATGAAGGTCGGTGCTCCCTGTTACTGTGCGTGCAGCCTTGTGATGCCATCTGTTGACGTGATGCAAACCTAGTATCTAAACCTTTTTATAACACCTCGTACACTGCTCTCTGTGGATTACTGTGCTAAATCTGGCTTACCACTGGGTTAACCAGTTAAAGAAAGCCTTCATGGCATTATGGTCTGCCATAACCACAGCCAAATCAACATTTTTGCCGCCCTGTTTCGGTATGAAGAACACTTTCCCGGGTTCATTATAAGATCACGATTTGAGTACTGTATCACCACCAGATGGTCTGCTCCTCTAAATATTTCTGAATCCTCATGTCTCTGGGCATTAAGAGCGACATCTGTAAAAGTCTCAGTAACGTGGTGCTAGAGAGAGGCTGAAGGTTCTTTGAGGCATCTAAACTCAAGTGCCTGTCTTTAGGAGGCATACCTCGGGAATAATCAGTGTGCTGAGACACTGGGGACGTGGTCATTTGTGTGCTGCAGAGGCACTGCCTTGAATCAGTTTTGTGGTTGCATGGCATCAATAATATTTGACAACTCTTAGCGTGCAGCATGGAAAGGCTTTTTGAAAACAGTCCCTCCTTCTCAATTATAGAATCAGCCAGAAATTCTCTGTGTAAAATGTAAATAAAAACAGAATGCAATGATTTGCAAATCTCATTAAACCCGTATTTTATTCACAAAAGCACATAGACATTTTCATTTTAGCATATTACATTTTTTACACAAGCCCTGCTGCTGAACTGCAAGGCCTGCAGTCACTAACAGCTGGAACCAAAGTCCCTGTGTGTGTCAACCAGTGGAGCACGAAATAAACAGCACATGTACTTGAGTAAAAGTAGCGATACAGTAGATATAATATGACTCCAAAAAATGTCAAAGTGCAGCTCCAAATGTATCAAAAGTATCCAAGTACTATGATTTATTATGGCTAAAATGTCACCATAGTTATCACAGGATTCTTGCTTAATCAACTCAGTATATGGGAAAAGACTCTAATGTTACTGTCAGCATGCCGATCTATTAATACAATGATATTAATGAGTCAAACACTGACGTGTTAAATTAGCATGAGCCCGGAACCCTTTTTTGCAAATGTTTTGCTTGCTGTTGAACTGTAAGTCAGGGCTAAGTTGACCACCGACGGCAATGGCGGTTCCAGCTTGAATGATGTCCTGGGTGAACCGCGCCATGACCCAACGTCTTCCCCATTGATTAGTTTCAGCTTTAAAAAGCTCCTCTATGCTTCAGCTACTGCCACTGGATGAGTAAGACAATTTATCAAACTTGTAGAACCAAGAACCAAACAACTCCTTGTCTAATTGTAGCCGTAAGATAAATACAACATCTATATCCTTATGTCTTTTAAATTAGCCTTTTAAGGCCTTCTGCCCTACTGAACTCAATCACAGAAAACCTTTATGACATCAACTCAATTAAAGGTAACCAATCAATAAGTGCTATTTTATTTACAATCTAACTAGACTAGTTTGGTTATAATTGTTTTGTTGCTACACACATTATGATAAGCTACATACAGTAAATATAATGTTATTCAGCTAAAAGAAATATTGTCGCTCTCTGTATATAACTACAGCAAGCAACATATCATTACCTAAGTGATATGTACAGTTATTAGCCTGTTTTATTAAATTCATTAGCCTTTACTATCCTCATAACGAGTGACAGAGGTCAATATCTTTTGCTCGTTTAACCACTACTTCTTTTCTCCATTTTCTGCATTGGGCTCCTTGACCTTTTATTTATTTTTTTTAGAACCATTTTGTTTTTTTTAGATTCAGCTCTTCTTACTGGCGTCACGTCACTTTAGGTCTTGTCAGTTCTCCCACTGGAAACCCTGAAGGCTAAGGTCACCCAAACCCTTTCTGAGTGTATGAGTGAGGAAACGGTGGTTGCACACTCCGAGTCCTGACCAGGTTTCTTGACCGTGACATGATATACCCGAAAACGTTTTTTTGCCGCCTCTGCCTAAATCCACCACTGCCAAACAGCAGTCGAAACAAGTTTAAAAAAGAGCACATTTTCTACCCTGATTGGTGACCCATTTTTATACCCTTGTAAATACAAAGGAATGAGTGATTTTGCTAAATATAGTGGAGTATTAAGTAAAATATTTGACTTTAAAATGAAGAAGTTTAAAGTAAAAGTTTTTACAGATGCATGAAAAAAACTAAGTACCGCAGCGAATTACGTTTACTTCGTTACTGTCCACCACTGGTGTCATCACACTTGTCCAATAAACCTGATTCTGGTTCTGAGCAGCTAGAATCTTGTATTAAACACACATTCCTTTCCCAAAACTTCAGCAGCTGGTCTCCTCAGTTCCCAGATGCATACGGAGAGAAGACACGATGCGACACGATGTCACTTTGTGTCTTTTCTCTGTATGCAACTGGAATATGGATTCATTTTTCTAACTAAGAAGGAACAAAATTGTTCAGCCCATGCTGCAAACTTCATCAGGACTGATATTGACACGGTCCCGGCAGCCCTGAGATCAGCAGAACTAAAGATCGTACCCTCAGCACTAGTGGTATATTTGCTAGCCAATGAACCAGCAGGTTTGGGGCTGTAAAACACTCTGAAGACAGCCGGTTTCATGAGCAGGCTTTACGACACCTTTAAGTGGTAGGCGAGGGCTGTTTAGGGCCCAGTACACCGAGTGAATGTACGGCACTCAAGTGACAGCTAGAGGCCTGAATGTGTGCCTGTCTATTTAGGGCTCACAAGAGGCTAATAGAAGTTATGTAGGCGCTGAAACAATGACATAGACGACACAAACATGAACCAATCCATAGAGTCTATCAATCAACCAGTGGCAATGAAGAGAAAGTGGGACCCACTTGATTGACAGCCCCCTGATTAGCCTTAGAATTTCTGTGGGTGTGATTGTATGCTCTAATTCTATAGGCAGCTGTTATGGTATATTCCAAATGCAGCCCGCAATCAATGGATACTTTAAGAGTCGTCCAAACTATCATTTCACCATTCTCCCCAGATGACCTGGCAGTCATTTTAAATTATTAAAGAATAATTTCTCATTTTTACAGTAACTAAAGGTCATGGTAACATCCGAGAGGTAGCCCCATGATTTTTTTGCCACTGTTAATTATGCTTCACAATGAATTGTCCTAGAAACCTCCCCCTAAATTTCATTTCTCATTCAAATTTCTACTGGATGGACAGCCCAGAGTCCTCACTTTTGAAAAGTGTCATTAAACCCTCTGTTTCCTCTGCACCCAAGAATCTGTTTCTCAGCATGTGTAATGCAAGAGAAAAGCAAAGGGCCAGGAATAGCAGCCGAGAGCATGACTCCTGCGGTGTTTGCCAGCATCCTGCACACAGCACTAAAACGTTTCTTATAACATCTATATCCCCAGATCGCATCACTTGTATGTCATTTTGGAGATTCGCCCCCGCAAAGTAATGTTGTTTGCAGCAGGTGAGCGGCGTTTTTTCAAATGACAAGAGCATCCGATATGTCATCATTGGGGTGGTCCTTCAGCCTCTTATACTTTTAGAACCACTGTAACCATGGAGGAAAGATTTTGCCAGCATCCTGTACATTACAACCCCCCAATTTCCTCCCTGTGACCGAATTGTGAACATTCCGGCCCACTCCGGCCCACACCATGTAACACTTTGTATCTGAACTCTCACTCTTGCTTGTAAAAACTGCCCGCTCAAAATATTTTGTTGAGTAGCGGAAAATCCCAGTCCTGCTAAACTATAGTGACCTTATCATCCACCAATATGAAGGCTATACTTTCCTGGACATCAATGGTTGGTCGGTCATGACCAATTCGTTCATTTAATACATTTTAGAAGAACGAGTACCCTCAAACTAGACGTGACTGAGCAAATTTCTGTAGGTAATGTACAGGAAACAGAATAGAGTAGTTTTCATGTGTCCTCCGGTTCAAGTCGTTTATTCTTTTATCATGTTACTCCCAGACTTTGCTCCCCTCGTGCATTAATAAGCCTCGGCCGCCCATGACCCTGTCGCCGGTTCACCACTGTTTCATTTTTTGGCCTACTTTTAATAGATACTGACCTCTGCAGCCCAGGAACATCCGACAAGAACTACAGTTTTGGAGATGCTCTGACCCAGCCGTCTAGCCATCAAAATTTGGCCCTCGAGAAATCTTACTAAAATCCTTACGCTTGCCCATTTTTCCTGCTTCTAACACATCAACTTTAAGAAATGAATCAAAGGAACGAAATTAACAAATGACTCAAAAAATAATAATAAAACAATGTCACTTAAATGATCCGATCTTCACATCACTTCTAGAGACTAACCATATTCACTGTCTTCCATGTTTCATCCCCCAGTATCACAGGTTGTGCTGGAGCAACTAAAATTTTTCTTGAGTACACTAACAAGTGTGTGAACAAGGTGTCTAAGTTCATGCCAAGTGTTTTTTGATAGAAACTCAATTATGGACTGCCTGAACTGCTGCCGCTTGGCGAACGACTTCTCTTCGTTTTCACAAAGCACACTTCCGATCTGCCGTTAAAAGGGCGAGAACGGGCCAAACTCATCCGCACAAGTCATATCCGTTTGCATTAAACTTGGAAATTAGTTACTTGACTGCACTGCACATCATTGCTCCAGAGCTTTTACAGCGAGTGCACCATGGCACTGTGTTCCTTCCTGTTGATTATACTGCTATGTAGTGTGTATTACACACTCCTGCTAACTCTTCACTTTGCTCAGAGCCACAGATTCTCTGGAGAAAGAAAGTAGAAAAGTAATGCTTTTCCTAGTTCCATGGCTTTTTATTTTTTTTTTTTTCCTTTTCTTTTGCATTTGCCCCTGGTAATATTTTAAAAATAGATGCGAGCTTTTTGGCCACCTGCTGACTCGCTAATGGCTATCAAGCATCTCAGAGTTTGACATTTTTGAGAAAAAACAAAACACCCCCATGCCAGTTTGGACTTACTGTTAAGAATATTAATAAAAGTCAGTCTTCAAGTTTCCTTTTACATATAACAGACTGAATTCCAGGGAAAAATTAAGCTGAAGAATTCCAGTCTGAATGACGGCGTTCATTCGAGCAAAATTTGACCCGCGTTTGTTAATTGCTATAAGTTGTGTATGATTCCTGTGTCTGGTTCTATGCAGAAATACGTGAGTCCTGGCAATTGGCAGCATGAACTGGCGGTTTATCGTTCATTTATCTTATATAAGTGCTTGTTCTTGGTTACTGTCAGAGCATTTCTGATAGAAATACCTCAACATTTTGAACAAAACAAGCCTCTTCAATCAGTTTGGTCCCCGGGTCTGTGTGCTAGAGAAGTAAAGAAAAGAGTGCAGGCAGGGTGAAGTGGGTGGAGAAGATGGCAGGAGTGATTTGTGATAGAGTATCTGCAAGCCTGAAAGGGAAAGTTTATAGGACTGTGGTGAGACCTGCGATGTTGTATGGTTTAGAGACAGTGGCATTGAGTAAAGACTGGAGCTAGATGTAGCAGAGCTGAAGATGTTGAGGTTTTCCTTTGGGGGTGATGAGGATGGACAGGATTAGAAACGAGTTTATTAGAGGGACGGTGCATGTAGGACGTTTTGGAGACGAGGTGAGGTAAGGGTGAGTTGCAGTTCAGATGGTTTGGTGCAGAGGAGGGACATGGGGTATATCGGTAGGAGAATGCTGAGGAAGCCACCAGGAAGGAGGAAAAGAGGAAGGCCAATAAGGAGTTTAATGGATGTGGTGCAGGAAGACATACATGTAGTTGGGTTGAAAGAGGCAGATGTAGAGGACAGGGTAGTTTGGAGACGGATGATCTGCTGTGGTTGAAGGCTCGCTAACAACACATTTCCAAAAAGTTACTTCTATTCTCTCTCCAAATGTTCTCATTCTGTTTCCAAAATTAGGAACATATGTAAACAATGAAGCATGTATAACTAGATTAAGAACGAAGGATAAGAACTTAAATGTCTGGCGTTTTTTGAGGGTCGGTCGATTTATTTTTTGGCTCTAGTTGGACGGCGTCAGCTGTATTTCGGCCGGTTTTCCGAACTTGTATGCTGATTTGAACCTAGCTGGGAATGAACGAGTTTTATTGTTAGAAGTTTTTGCATCTACTAGCTTCCGAATTATTTTTAGTTATTTTAAACCTGTATCTAAATGTGTTTCAGATCACCTCGGGAAAGGAGAAAGAAGAAGTCCTCAAAGTCTGTCCATCATTCAAAGACTTCCTCCAAGTCACCAGATAGAGGAAGAGCAAACAGGAAAGTCTCCGCCCACACTGCAAACTCCTCCCCAACATCTAGCCCTACCTCTAGCTTACGAAGCTCCAGGTAACGGAATCTCATGCTAGAGACTTTTTTTTTTTTTTTTTTTTTAAACTGAGGTGTATTTATATGGCTATGCTTCTTTTTTTATGCCCCCCCCCCCTCCTAGCTCACAGCAGTGTCCCACAGTGTTCTTAGTGAATCTCACATTACCATCACAAGAAAAGTAGTCACTTTCCTTTGCGAGTTTCCTGCAGTTTTGGCGTGATTTGACATCTAGACTAATGACCTGTTGAATGAAACATGAAAGCGTTGAGTCACAGAGCGATTTCCGATTTCCTGTCTTTTTTTTTTTTTCCCTCTTTTTTTTGTGACACACAAGGAGAAAGGAATGAAGAGAACACACTGTGTTTGTTATTGTTGTTCCTTCCCCATTATTGATTGTTTTATTCAAATCACCACAGGGGACATCTGGGTATGAAAGTAGTCTGTCAGAATGTCTCAGGTTCCGTTAAAAAAGGAAAAAGGAAGAAAAGAAAAGAAAGTTAAACCCGTAGGGTGATTTGTGACGCTCCTGTCTCAGTTCTTCTGCAGCTGGATGAATATTTCATACATTTCATAGTGTAGTTCTTTATTTTACCTGTCAGAGATCTGGACTTCCTTGTTTTCCCAAGTCTGTCCTTGCAGCTTTTAATACAGGCCAGTTTTTTTTTTCTTTTTTTTTCCTCCTACAAATGCTGTTTTAGTCCCTGTCGATTGGTGATGCATATCTTATGTTTTTTTGCCTTTTGCTTTTACAGGGACGCATCGCAGGAAAAGGACAAGCAGGTCTCGTCGACCATCATTTCTTCCGTTCAAAACAAAATCACTCAGGTATGTGGGCAAATTTGACGAACTGTACTCTATACTCAGGAAATGTCATGAGGCTTAAAATTATGCAGTAAAAGCAGCATGTATGTGTACGTTATTGGAGTACAAATAGCATATATATTATATTTTCCAGCTACATGTGGTTCTTCCCCAAACTTAGTCTTGACTAAGTTGGAGGTATATAATTGTATGAGATGAACTTGGATGTGGTAACAAAATTTTCCTGTCACTTAAACTAAGACTCAAACGTGTTCAGGCATGTTAATGCCACTGTGCACAAAGGAAGCTCCATGATAGGGTTTACACGGATTGTTGTGGAGGATCTTGTGAGTTTATGTATCTGTGGTCGACTGTGCAAAGTAGTGAAGAGTGTGTTAGAGCAGTGAAGAACCTCATGGAGAAAAATGTTAACAGGAGTGATTTGTGATAGAGTATCTGTAAGAGTGTAAGGGAAAGTTTATAGGACTGTGGTGAGACCTGAGATGTTGTACGGTTTAGAGACAGTGGCATTGAGTAAAAGACAGGAGGTGGAGCAGGAGGTAGCAGAGCTAAAGATGTTGAGGTTTTCATTGGCAGTAAAGAGGATGGACAGGGTTAGAAACGAGGGACAGCGCATGTAGGACGTTTTGGAGAGGAGCTGAGGCGAGATCGAGATGGTTTGGACATTAAAATGGTTTGGACATGTGCAGAGCATGGACATGGGGTATATCTGTGGAAGAATGCTGAGGAGGGAGGAAAAGAGGAAGGCCATGGAGGAGGTTTGTGGATGTGGTGAGGAAAGACTTGGAAGTGGTTGGATTGTACCTGAGTTTACTAACACCCTTGTGGCTGAGCCCAAATCTCTACCAGCACACTCCAAATTCTAACAGCAAATAGAGAATATATGGAAACTAAAAGCACATACCAACCTTATGGTCCAGTGTCCACAATCTATTGCCTATTTAATGTGTGTGTTTATAAGCGAGAAGACACAGTGTGTCATTTCAGCACGCATCTGTCCCCCTCAACAGCTTTCAACTGATCCCTGCCCTCATAATGCCACGTACGTGTTCAGTTATCCTCTGGGACTCCGTTTGGAAAAGCTGGCGGATGTAACGGCTCACCAAAACCTCATAATTCCAGCGTTGGCGCTTGTTGCTTAGCTGCCAGTTCTTGCACAAGTGTCACCCGGATCGCACACAGAAGGCAAATTCGCTCTGCTAAGCACGCTTTTATTCTGGCTTGAAGCAATATCCTGTTGTCGATCGAGCCGCAGAGCTTTGGAGTTTGGAGTTTTGGTTTTTTTTTTTTTACCTAGCGATGCTGACACCACTGAACCCGGATCTTTGAGCAAAGGGACGCTCGCTGTTAAAACCAGCAGCTGCTGACAGAACGTAGCGCTGTTGCTGATAACGCACACGAATACTTGTACACGCAGGAGGCTTGAAGTAGGCACATTGTTGGAGTGTGTGCTTGTGTGAAAGAATGAGTGTCTGAATCTCTTTCCACCTAAAAAAGCACTTATCAATGCTAAGAAGCAAGTGTTTACGCGATTCTCTGCATGTCGACTGGATTTTAAAATGTAGTTGGATTTCATTCCGGCTTATTTCACGTGCAGGGAGATCGGATCACGGCGAGGGACTGATGGTTGGATTAGATGGAGATAATCAGCAAGTGTTAAAGGATGACCGAAGGGTCTCGTTCATTCGTCATTAGTGTAACAGAATGAGGGAGCATTAAGGTGTGCGAGGTACAGATTAGAGGTCGACCAATATATTTTTTTTTCAAGGCAGTTTTTTTTTTTTTGTCTGATATGTTTGTCTGATTTAATTTTTTATTTTCTTTCATCTCATAAAATATATCAGTGAAATAATAAGAAGTGAAACAGAAAATACAGATACGGCAGGTGTAAACGCTGCTTGCTTTATGTATTCACAGTTTTAGCTCTTCCCATTTTTGGATGGGAATACAGGCTACTGCCACCTGCTGGCATGGGACAGTTATGTTCTCTCACACAAGCACAAGAACGTACATGCTAGATGGCTGTCAGATGTGATCTGTTCTAGTGCAACTTTTTTTGCCCCGGCGATGAGAGGAGATGCCAGCGTCAGCTTTCCTCAGAGCCGCCTTCCTAATAATCAACCTAATTTGCAGCATAATTAGCCGATCCATCGGCCGACCTCTAGTATAGATAGTCAAGTGAGCGTAAGATTTATTTATGATCTACAGGTTCATGCAGGGAATCAGGAAATTTAGGAACTAGGAGTCGCAGATTATTTGAAACCAGTGCGATCTTGCTTCGGACTCCTTGCCATAAGTTACAGTGGAGTAGTGAAGTGGTGCACAACTTGTTTGCACCACTAATGGTTATAGTGTGACTGCTGCACAACAGATACGACCTATCAGAAAGCCATTTAACTGAAGGGGAACAGACAGGGAATGCATTTTTTTTTCATGGTGACCTCAGAGGTTAAAGGTCTGAGCCGATAGTAGCTTGCGATTGTCTTCATCCAGGAAATGAGCCTTTAAGTACACTCAATAGGGACAAGGTCTCACTTTTTGGAAAGACTATGCCGTACAGATCGCACCAGTAAATCCCAATTATACGCCGTTGTGTGATCCAAAGTTCACAGGGTGCACAAATGAAATGATCTTAACGAGGCTTCAGTCATCCTTTTTGCTTTTAAAGGGGATGTCAGCCCCTGGCGAGCCACGCCTCCAACACAGCCGGCGTGTTTGCGCAAGTGTCACATCATAGCACAAACTAAATTTCACCTGATATCGATCTCCGTCCGCAAAGAAGCTTGCATCACGCCTGCAATGCATATCAATGGGTTTTCTGAAGGATCGGCACGACGGCACGAGCAAACAAAGGCATTTCACAAGCCAAAGGGTATAAAGCCGTCTGTTTTTTTTTTTAAATTTTTTAGGCAGGTTTTTATATTTGCGATCGTGGATTTGAATAAGACGTGTAAACACTCAAGAACTCCTTCAAGTGGTGTAGAAAATGCATGGTTTTTTTTGTTTCTTTTTTAAAATAAATGTCATTTTTTCCCCCCCTGTGAAACTTCAACACTAATTATTTTGACCAGATTTACATGCGCTAGCATGGCACAAAAAATTTTCGATTGTTCATCGAGATCATTTGTGCAGGTTTTTTTCTTTCAGCTTGCGGAAAACAATCTGCTGTAACAGTTATGTTGTGCTCAAATGCGAGTAAATGAATGTGTGAAAAGAAACAAACTGGAGTGTCTCCGGAGCATTTCCATGAACAAATCTCCGTCCTCCTTCTCTTCTTTCGCACCCACACAACATGCGATGCAAAACAAAGTAATTAGCGAGGTGATAACTGAACACAAGACACGGTCTAGATTCCTGAACGATTGAAACTACTTTTGGGAAGTAGGGTAAAACAATTGCTAAGAAAAAAAAAAAAAGGAAATAAAAAAATAAAAAAGAAACACGATCATGAGGCCTTGTGTGAATCGAGGCTGTTAGCAGGAAAGTGGGCGGTATTTTGAAGACCGCTTTCCCCAAACACCGCTTGTGTCTGGTGATTTCGACTAACTAGCACATAACGCGATATATATACGAAAATGCGCTTGGGTGGAAAGAGACCCAAATTCCACCCTGGTGGAATCCTGTGGAGTTTTTGTGGCTCGGATAAACAGTGGAGCAAATGAATTTCCATTAGCAGAGTAAATATAATATAGACCGGAACCAGGATTGTTCACGGCCGAGTGTGCAATCCTGGAGTGAAGCAAAGTGTGTGTGAGAACTCTTTCTTCCAGACAGCTGCAGCATCCATGTGCGGAGCTGAATATTTTAGGGTTTTTTTTTTTTTTTTTTCTTCCCTGTGACCACTTTGAGCTCTCCGAGCCATGCAGCTGTGTTTATTCGACGCGCTGTAATGACACTGAAGATTTCGGCGCAATCCAGTTAGTCGTAATGACTCGCTGTATCGCGGCGAAGCTCTTTATCTCAGCTTAGTGAGGGATCTAGGTGCTGTAGAACATCATGCGGAGATTCCCAGCTTGCCGATGCAATGTTCCACACCATGTCTCATATACACTATATGCATAAAAGTTTGTGGACACCTGATCATAAAACTCAGACATGCTTTCTAAACATTTCGTTACACATTGAGGCCCAAATTGCTCTTATAGTAACCTCTATTCTTTTGGGAAGAGGCTGAACATGATTTTGGAGTGTGCTGTGTGGAGATTTAGGCTTAGTGACTATGGTGTAGCGTGTAAATGCCTGGGGTGCTGTTAGAGTTCTGATTCCCCAAAGCGGTTCATTGGGGTGGAGCTCAGAGCTCTATAGCAGGAGATCTTCCACTCCAACCCCTGAAAACTATATCTTCATGGAGCTGGCTTAGGGGTATTGTCATGCTGGTACAGGTTCTTAGAACAAGTGAAGTAAAGATTTGATGCTAAATCATCCAAAGACACGCTATACAATTTAGTGGTAACAGTTTGGGGAACAACACTACATACGTCTGGAGAAATCAAGTGTTCCAATACTTGTGTCTGAGTAGTGTATGAGTCTTTCCTAAGAACATTTGCAAATGAATCCCATTTAAAAAAAGATATAAAATTTAACAGGCCACTGATTTTATTTTTATGATTTTTACATCAACCCGGCATAACGTTGTAGCATTATGAGCAGTGAAGTGAATAACACTGATTATCTCTTTTTCATGGCACGTGTCAGTAAGTGGGAAATATTAGGCAGCAAGTGAACATTTTGTCCTCAAAAGTGACGTGTTAAAAGCAGGAAAAATGGGCAAGCGTAAGGATTTGAGCGAGTTTAAAAAGGGCCAACTTGCGATGGCTAGATGACTGGGTCTGAGCTTCTCCAAAACTGAAGCTCTTGTGGGATGTTCCTGCTGGTCTGCAGTGGTCAGTATCTATTAAAAGTGCTCCAAGGAAGGAACAGTGATGAAAAGGGTGATTAATGTACTTCAGGAGCGAAGACCGGCTTGTGTCCGTCCAACAGACGAGCTCCTGTCGCTCAAACTGCTGAAAAACTGTTAACTGATGGCCGTAATGTTATGCCTGGTCGGTGTGTGGCGCAGCTTTAAAATCCCAGCAGTGGAATCGTGGTGGTCAGAAGCTGGGACCAGCAGTCCAGATGTCCTGAAGAATTGACAAACTTTGCAAAAGTCCAAGATTTTAAACACTTTTTACCACTGATCAATCTAATAAAATCATAATCTAACAGCTGACAATTCTATTTCAATGATTAAGACCTTGGACTTTTGATTCGGAGGTTGGTTTCTGAGTTTGGACTCTTAAGCAAGGCTTTAACCCTCAACTGCTCAAATTGAGAGAATAAATAATTGTAAGTTGTTTTTGTTGCACTTTTAGAACAGGGAACAAACAAGTAAAAATAATTACCATAAGGTTCATGTTTGTGAATAATGCTGTGAGTGATTTTTACCTCAGGTAATGAGGTGGACTAATGTGGATGAAACTGGTGGTCTAATTACGGTAGTATTAGAACTTCTTGGTTAGGATTTTTCTTCATTGTCATTGCTTTATTCATTTCAATTGCTGTGTAGCTTTAGAAGTAGTTATTGTACAGCATTGTACGTTTTGCTGACCGATGCTGTCATTTGAATACGTTTCAAAAAAATAAAGCTTGAGAAAAAAAGCGGTCAGAAGAGCCTTTTCACTGTCTGTTCCTGTGCTTTTATGGTTTCCTTTTGCACGTGAGCTAGCATGTTACACTGTATTGCTAGTGTTCGGTATTATTCGGCGCTCGGGCCGCCTGCCCCCGCAGCAGCGAGTGCTCTATTTATCCGCCTCCGTGCGCGAGCGTGCTGACGAGCATGTTTGCATTCGTTCATTGGTCAGATTGGTTTATGATTATTTTCAGTGGGCTTTTTATTGGAAATTTTCTGAATCGATATCTCAGCCGTGGCAGGCAAGGCGAGGCGAGGGGATTCGAGGCAAGGGCCGGGGCGATAGCTCATCTTGGTCGACCTCCTACGAAAATGCCTCCTGCTCTGAGAGATTGATTATCTTCGTGACACGTGACGCATACCTTCCAGGTTGGACTGCGTCCATGCTGAGCAGTTCGGCAGAAAGGTGCTGAAGGCGGCACGCTCGTAAATAAGCACGGCGCATTAAGCTGTCACCGGTGAAACATTAGCTTGATCAGATCGCGAGCGGAAGCGCTCGGCGCGTATATCTTCGATCAGCACCAGACGCAGCAGCTGACATTTCAGTACGCCTCGTCTCCTGGTACGGTACCATGTAAAGCCGGAAAGTGTGCGATCTCCTGACACAGAACTCTTCTCAGCATTAATAAATGTAATGCACAAGTGAATAGGCAGAGCTGTAGAAGAAGCACAGGAGCGTGCAGTGCGCTGGATTTAAACTGCATTAGTGACAGCATGCTTAGATGTGCTGAAAAAGACTCTGTGACCCTGTCAGCTACACGGGCATGTCCAGAGGCGTAAAAAAAAAAAACACACAGTGATTATTATACACAGTATACACACTCCTCTGCTGTGGACTCCTATTTAGAAATGTTCTCTTATCTACAGGAATGTAGCATCCTTATCTATTTTCTGTCTGTGGCCTTAAGCTTTATCCTTTGTATTACATTTCTGTATTTATACAAATGAAATATAATTGCTTTGTTATAAATTCTGTCACATTTTTTATATTGAAGTTTACTTCATTTCAAGTGCTTTTTTTATGTCCAGTTGGCTACAGAAACCTAAGTAAGATAAATGCTTTCTCTCAATGATAAAGCCCCCAGATCTGTAGGATGTTCCAGTGATGTTTGAGATGATCATCGACTTTTTAGTTTATAATTTTACTCCGGCAAGACTTGCTATGGCAGCATAACTAAAAGGGAGATCCAGAAGGTAACACAGACATCTCTGGAATAAGAGATGCCTTCACACCACCGTCAAAACCCTAAATGAACGTGCAAGAGTGAGGGGACAACAGCATACAAATATCCCAGTTCACCAAAAACTCAATACCCATGATTCCTTCAGATCTGCTCTTTTACCTAAGAAATACCTACTGTAAAAGACTTGGGCCCCAAACACTGATTGGAAGGCTGATCCTTAATTGTGGGGCTTTATAAGAGAAAGATCTGCCCCCAGCTGTAGTCCTCTTTATTTGAGGTACCAACAAATAGCCTGCACCTTTTGATCTAAGTAGGTGTGGGGGGGTCATAATGGTACAGACGTTCACTCAGATACAGTAGGAGTATTTTATAATCAATGTGAGATTCGATGGGGAGTGTAGACTGATTAAAACAGTGATGTGGTGGTCATATTTTCTAGACCTAGTATGGACTCTTGCTGCTGCATTCTGGACTAAGTAAAGCTTATTTATGCACTTAATCGAACACCTAAACAGTAAAGCATTACAGTAGTTTAATCTAACAAAAGCATGAAATAGTTTTTCTGCATCCAGTAATATCATAATTCTAATTTTAACAATATTTCTAAGGTGAAAGGAGGCGATTCTGGTGATGTTATTCACATGAGACTCAGAGGAAAGACTAGGGTCACTTATCACACTGTACTTCCGTCTGATCCGAGTTGAGCAGAAAGAATTAATCAAGCATCCACTGTCTAATTTCCTTTACACACTATTGAACATTGTTAAGCTGATCTCTCTAATCTGGCTTTGCTGAAATATACAACTGTGTATCATCAGCGTATAATTTTACACAGAAGCAGCATATATAAAGGGAAAAGTTAGTGGGCCTAATACAGATCCTTATAGAGACAGTTCTGTCTCTGAGCTCTACACTTGCCTCATTGACCTAATTGCTAGGGGTTTGTGTTGTCTGAAATGGTGGTGAAATCTTCTTTTTCACATTTTTGGGGGTGAAGCATGATTTGAAACGCTATACCTTTTACTTGCGATCGAGATGCATGCACAAAGGAGAAAAAAATATAAAAATGTATTTCACTCCAGGAGATCTCTGCAGTTTTTTTTTTTTTTTTTTGTCAGAAAATGTCCTTGCGTGAAAACCTTTCCCGAGGCGAATATTCAAGCAAAGAGACACATTTCTCGTGCATTTGTGTGCATTCTGCATGTGCAAGTCGAGAAAAGGAAGCTTATGTGACATATGCAGATGAGGTGGCATAAGAAGTCAAAACAAGGCCAGCTGTATTGTATTGTGTGTTGTGAAAATCGGCAGCTACTTCCATACGATCTGTGACCTCATTAGCGATTTAGTGCAGAAACGTTTCGTCCTGGTAATGTGTTTACTTTACTGCAGCAAAGAGAAGAGCCTCTGAAGTATTTCATGGCCATCTCCATTCAATCTCCTTACATCCATGTATTTACACGGAGCTCTTCGCTGTCAGGACTCTCCTTGGGTTGATAGAAAAAAAGAAATAGATGCAAATCATTCCGACATAAATAAATGATTAGTTTTTCCCAGTTTCAAAATCTTCAGTCTTTGTGCTCCTGAAGATGTTTCTGCTCCTCTTGATGGCTGGCAGAAGTAGAACAGTCAATGGTCTTCCTCTGATGTGGCTCATCCGCATTTATTTTCAAGATGCTTTTCTGCTTACCGCGGTTGTAAAGAGTGCTTTTTTGAGCCAACCAGGGCATTTTTGTTCATCTCTGACCTCCTACAGCAAAGAGGCAGATCCACTTGCATGACTACCATTTATTGGATGTTTTTTGTTGGGGGGGTTTTCTAACTGTTGTGTAAAATTTGACTGTTGTTGTGTGCTCGGAGATCAGCACTGATAACCCTTTTTTCTCATTCTGATGTTTGATGTGAATATTGGTTGAGGCTTTTGATGATTTTATGGATTATTCTGATGCTATATGGTTGTTTGGATGGATTATTTTTGGTTGGTTTATCGGTTTAGTTGGTTGGTTGGTTGGTTGGTTGGTGGGGTTACTTGGTTGGTTATATTTTGGTTGGTTGGTGGGGTTACTTGGTTGGTTATATTTTGGTTGGTTGGTTGGTGGGGTTTGGTTGGTTGGTTGGTTGGTGGGGTTACTTGGTTGCTTAGATTTTGGTTGGTTGGTTGGTGGGGTTACTTGGTTGCTTAGATTTTGGTTGGTTGGTTGGTGGGGTTACTTGGTTGGTTGGTGGGGTTACTTGGTTGGTTATATTTTGGTTGGTTGTTTGGTTCGTTGGTGGGGTTACTTGGTTGGTTATATTTTGGTTGGTTGGTTGGTGGGTGCCTTGGTTGGTTATATTTTGGTTGGTAAGCTGGTTGATTTATTTAACTGGTTAGTGGGGTTACTTGGTTAGGGTTTTTTTTGTTGGTTGGTTACATTTTTGTTGGTAGGCTGGTTGATTTATTTGGTTGGTTAGTGGGTTTGTTTAGTTATTTTTTTATTTGGTTGGTTAATTTGGTTGGTAAAAGTGTTTTTTTTTGTTTGGTATTATTTAGTCAGTGTATTTATTTGGTTAGTTGGTTGGTTTATTTGGGTAGTTAGTTGTTTGGTTGGTTAGTTGGTAGGTTGTTTCTTAAATATATTTAGTCGGTTGGTGAGTTGTTTGGTTTTTTGGCGGGGTTTTCGGGTTTGGTTGATTTTGTTTGCTTGGTCTGTTTATTGAGTTGTTATTTTGATTGGTTGGTTAGTTGGTTAACCTGTTTAGTTTTTTTGTGTAAAGATTTTCTGTCTTCCAGTTTGCCTAAAAAATTTTCCTGACCATCTTACTGATGTTCTCATTCCATCGCCCCTAAGACGCCAATGTGTAACTCACCTCTTCTTTTTTCTTTCACTAATACAGGACCTCATGGCTAAAGTACGAGCAATGTTGGCCAAAGGCCTGCAGCCCAACCCGTCCTGAGACATGTGAAAAGGAGCAGACCGACGATTGAACCAGCCACCAAACTTTAACCTGCAGGACCGCAGTGCAGCGCTGTACCGATACGCTTTTTTCCCTTTACGTATACTCCTCTGGATCTTTTCAATTAAGCATCACCGGTGATTCCCTTTAAAGTAACGAAGCTCAAGCTTTGTGATGAGCCAGGCAGCATGTAGGGTTTACTGATTCTGTGGGCTTGAGGTTTTCCCCGTGTTTTTTTTTCTTTTTTTTTTTTCTCTTTCCCCTGGAGGTTCTATTGCAAAAGAAAGTGTAAAAGTCTGAAAACGTAAACATGTTTATTTTACTAAAGAATTAGACCATTTGACTAACTTGATAACAGGACCCCATCTTGTGTGATTAGGCTTCTACCACAGGGCAGTGTTAAATCCTTCTGTGAAGGATTACAATATTTCCTGTTCTTCCGTCTCGGTTCTTTTTTTTTTTTTTTTTTTTTTTTTTTTTTTTTTTTTTAATCATTTTCAGGCAGGTTCGTTTTCCTAAAGCCTTCGGCTGCTCAAGATTCTGTTTTTTTTGTTTTTTAAACTAATGTGGCCTTCATGCTGTAAGTTTGCATCTGCTTTGTAAAACTGAACAGTCAATAAAATTTGATTCACAAACTGTGATCATGAGTGGGTCCATAAATTTATGTCGAAGTGTGTGTGTCTGTGTGTCTAGATATAGTGTCCATTGGTTGGCGTTAAAGATCTTGAGTGGCCTGCTATAGAGTTTGGGATGAATGTGAACACTGACTGCACCCCAGGTCTCCTCACCTCACCTACATCAGTACCTGACTTTACTAACACACTTGTAGCTGAATGATCACAAATTTCCACAAACACACAAAAAAATCTAGTGGAACATCATCTCAGAAGAGTGGATGGTATTATAAGTGCAAACGGGTATTAAATGTGGAATACGATGTTATAAAAGCACATACGGATCTTACAGTCGGCTGTCCAGAAACTGTCCTCTGTATACTGTGTATGTAAAGTGGGTATGTGGAAACTAAATTACATTTGCACATGATCATTTTATTGTCAATAGTGTACAGGATCAGTCTCCATGGCAACATGCTAATACTGATTAATGGGTTTTTCAGTAGACAATTACTGAGAAATTGCTCTAATATTCATTAATTGAATTTTTATATTCACTCCTAAGTGAAAATCAAAAAGCATTTATCAATTCTATATATTTAATTTGCTTAAAAAAAAAAACCTTTTCCTAATTTGACAATAATGCAGATTAAATTTTATATATATATATATATATATGATATTTTTTTTTATGTGTTGCATAATAAAGCACCTCTTTCAGTCCTTTCTCCATTTTCTGACATTAAAATGATTTTTTTTTAATTAATATGCCACAGACTTTTGATTAAGTTGAGGTTGTACCATAAGCTTTCATTAAATTAGCACTTTTCCTTAAAAAAAGAAAAACCTTTTAAAAGTTTTGGACTAATGGTTTTCTTAGTCGGCGTCCTAATGATTCAGCATTCAAAAGTAAAAAAAATAATAATATTTTACAAAATTAAATTAGAACAGAATATACCTTTACAGAATCTCCCAGACGTTGTTAAATATTTAAATTCCTGCTGCCAAGATGCTCCTGAAAAGAAATGGAAAGTGAAACTTAAACCTGTCACAGGGGTTTTGGATTTATTCACAGTTAGACGTTAAAAAAAGAATTATAAAAAAGCTTCTTTCTTTTTACATTTTTATTTAAATCATTAGCATTATACACTGTATTTTAACCTAACGTTTAATGGGAGAAAACTAATGGTTCTATGTAAAATCAGACTTTGCGGACCCCCATATAATTCAATTTTCAATACCTAAAAACAAATTCAATGACATGAGGATGGGGATGTGTGCAAACCTATACAGTCAAATTTGTTATTTTTTCCCCCAGCTGCATTGATTTCCCCATTGCTTCAGCATTATGGGTTAATGTGTGTAGGTTCATGACATGTATAATCCTAATTAAACCACATATAGCACACAATCCCTTTGTATACATAATCTGCTGAAATCCATAGCTAATCGTGTTTAGGTTAAATAATCCTGATCCCAAGCTGGTCTGACTCGCCGGACTTTCTCAGCTCGGCGGCTTCAAAGAACAGAGAAATCCAGCCTTGCGTCTAATTGTCAACAATCCGATCCATATAATCCGCATTTGAAGAATAGGGCTCAGCTTTCTTCCGCGCCCTTGAGAAAGCTTTTTTTTTTTGCACCTCTAAACCGCGCTTGAGGATTGACCTGGGTGTCACAACCAGCTTTCTTTCAGCTGTCTTCCTTAAACATTTCTGAGTTCATAAAGAAGACCTTGAACACCAAGGGCATGATGGAATCTTGACTACGCTTGGCTGCACCAAAAATCCCTGCTGTCAGGTTCGGAAAGATGGCATTCCTCTTTCCCTTATCAAACCCTGGAGTCTGTACACACAAAAAGCAGATTGCCCTCTCCAAGTGCTTTTAGATGTTTTCGAAAGATGCCATTGGTGCCTTTGTGTGTACCAGAGGGAACCTGTGTTGGCCCTCACTATTTCCAGAGTGGTAGATGTTAGATGATGGATGGTGGATGGATTTACCTGGCAGGTATCTTAATTATATCTATAAGTGCAGTCATTTCTAATTTCCAACACACTTAACCACTGAAATTCTGACTTCCCAGAAACCCTGCACTGCTCAAAAGCATTCTGTGTGTTGCTAAAGGCATTACGTCATTGTATTGTATGTCTAAACAGCCCAAAAACCCTACGATCTTTGAGTAAATCGGTGTGCCGAAAGTGACTGAGTTAGTCTGGTTTGCTAAACTGTACAACGGTGCTTAAAGGCATTTCCTTAATCAGGGGTTAATGATTTGTTTACGCAGACTCTTTAGCTCGCGTGCTGCCAATATTCAATTACACAAAGAGATGCCTCTCTTCTGCATTTCAAACCACGGCCGATGAATGGAACGTTAATTATGCTTTTACGTCTGAATGGCGCGTCCTCAGTGGCGCATGCCTTCTGAATGCCCGAAATGGAATTGCCACGTTCGTGATGCGTATTGATTTCAAAGAAATATGAAATCTAATCCTATTATATAAATTGCGGTTAATTTTATATCGCCGGTTTGGTCGGACGAGGAGAAAAAATTGTGGAGAAGTTTCCCAATGCTCGTTTTTTTTTTAATTATTATTATTTTTCTACCCACACGACCCATACCAGGAGAGCTTATATCACTCTTATAGGACTAAAAGCAAACCAGGAGTATTTTTAACTGGTTAAAAAATCCACAAAGTGCTTCAGTGTGTCTTTATTTCAAGACAAGTGACCAACTATTCAAATACTAGACGTTATTAAAACATTAACCATAATATTTTGGTTATTTATAGAACCAGTAATCACTGTTTGGTCTGTGATTTTTTCCCCAATCTATCCAATTTAATTCAACCTTTGGCTGTCCTTTACACACCAAATTTTGAGATCTGGTCTCAGAAATATTGTTAAGAACCTTAAGTAGTTCCCAGAAAACCCAGACTTGAGAGTTCCTGCTGAGGGGCCTTGCTTGAGTGCAAAAAGCATACTGCAAATTGTCTTCTGTAATTTGTTAGATTAAATGCTAATGACTGCGAAAGAAAAAAAAAATGTAAATGTTTTGGCAGAAATACACTTATTTTGCAGCATGGTAGCCATAAATAATTAGAATTTTATGGGTATTGCTAATTAAGTTATTAATTTGGATAAAAGGCTTTTCGTGGGACCGAGGCAGGCAGTCTCCTGAAGACTATTTAGCTGCTTGTGAATCATCGTTGCCCTGTTGTCATAGATGTTTGCCTTGGAGGCATTTTGCGATAATCAGTAATACTGAAAAGATACCTGGAGAAAAAAAGGTTAATTGGTGTTTGGTTTGGAAGAATTCTTTGGGTGCAATATATAACAATTTACACTGAAATAAATGGCCCTCTTTACTTCAGCACTGATTACATTTCACGTAGATGCCCAGAGTATTAAACTTCATTCCCCCACGCTAGCAAGACGAGAGAACGCAATGTGTCCGTGTCCATTCAGAATGTAAATGAATAAGAATAATCCAGATTGATTATATGTGTTCTAAATGAAGACAAATATAGCAATAAATATGAGGTGCATTATTTGGTTTTGTTTGCATTTCAGAAATAGCTTGCAAGTTTTAATATGTAAGGCTTAAATGCTGTGGGAATTAATTCTTAAAAAAAAAAAAAAAAAAACACTTTCTGGAATTGTTCTCAGAGTTTAACAGTGGTGTGCATGCATTTACAGTCATTTACAGTCTCTTTAACACAGAGACATTCTCCTATTGCCAATCCTTCAATTTTATCTTAAAACAGAAATCGTTCTGCACAGATGTTGTTGTATGGTTTAGAGACAGTGGCATTGAGTAAAAAACAGGACAGGATTAGAAATGAGTTTATAAGAGGGACAGAGCATGTAGGACGTTTTGGAGACAAGGTGAGGAAGGCGAGATTGAGATGGTTTGGACATGTGCAGAGGAGGCTCATGGGGTATATCAGTAGGATAATGCTTAGGATGGAGCCACCAGAAAAAAGGAATAGAGGAAGGCCAAAGAGGAGGTTTATGGATGTGGTGATGGAAGACATGCAGGTGGTTAGTTTGAAAGAGGAAGATGTAGAGGACAGGGGTGGTATGGAGACGGATGGTCCAATATGGCGACCCCTTCTGGGAGAAGCCGAAAGAAGAAGAAAACAGATAGTGTATCTACGATGTACTTACACATTCTCTTCTCTTTCCAAAGACTCTGTTTTACAGATAAACTGGGTTTTTCTATGTTATTTTGTTCCAGCCATGACCCAGGCAACCTTGCTTAGGTAAAGGCTACAATCATTAACATGGTACAAATAGAGAGCAGGCTATTTATTAGTCTATCATCAATAGTATGCTTTATCAGCCCTGACCTAAACCCTGGCTTTCTGAACACCAAAATGTATACGTATTTTTGCCATATGTTTAAGCAAACGTTTTTTTTTAGACAGCCCACACAGATCACAGACTCTGCACAAACCCTGAAAAAACCCTGCTGATTCATCATTTGTATTAACCGAAGAATAATATCTATGTGCGCCAGCAATGATGCACACTGTCGACACAGTTGTATGTGCAGAAAAGCCTTGGGAAGAACTCTGGGTGGTTCGAGACTAGCACGCGATTGCTCTCTGTTGTGGGTTTTCTCCATCCTCGCTGTATTCTTACAGCTGTAGGAACTAAACCAGGCAATAAGCTGCAAAATGGCAGCACCACAGGCTTTAAATCTGCCAGGGTTTTGAGAGAAAATTAAAGGGCTCGTGATGTGTCATCGAAAACCAACTCCTGATGTGGTTCATAGATGCGGAGTTTTTCTGACTGCTTTCAAATACCGGCCAAACCATTTCAGGCATTTAGGTTTCCCACAAGGGAGGGGACTCTCACCCAGAACTGCTGCTGATTTTACTCTCTTCAGCTGTACTAAGTTCCATTATGTAATAATATTTGCGTAGATGTCTGTGTTCATTAGCATTTCCGAAGCGTAGAGTTGATTTAGGGTCATCTGGTGTATTTCACCCCTCGTCGCTGTGCTTCAGTTTGGCGGTTCGAGGCGGTCAGTAAATCATTTCCCTCTGTTTTTAATTGCACCGTTTTTATTTCCTAACCAGCAACCCCTGATGTAATCACTTCGCAAAATTGCAACCTTGCGATTTATGGGGCACATTTGATAAATGAAACTACGGATAAATTACTAGAGGGAGTTTGTTTACCCACCACTGCTTCACATCTGGAATGGTTTGAAAATGAACAAGACTCATCAGGAGATCATTCATGTGTCCATCTATCTAATGTAAAAGCTTTTTCTTCCTGCTCTGGATATGGATCCCATCCCAGAACATTGTGCACAAGGTATGTACATCATGAATGAGTGGATGCCAGACCCTTACATGCCATCGGGCACTCATGCTTAGGGGCATTTTGATTAGCTAGTGTCATGTTGTTGGGCGAGTGTGAGAAAACAAGAACCTGGAGTAAATTTTCAGGGGTACGGAAAACATAACAAACTGCCCAAAATAGAAATGAGTTCAGGATCGAGCCAGGAAACTATGATTCCAAATCCTGGAACTGATTCCAAAGCCTCTCCTTTCATCTGATGTATGGGAAGGATGGATTTATTCTCTGCCTATGTATACATAAAGCTAAGAGGGCTGTTGGTTCTCAGCTCCAAGCACAAATCAAATATAATATGATTTTTTCATCAATACCATTTTAGTATTAGCAGATGCTAATAGCTAGATCAAGTGTCTTGATGGTATGAACTTGACGTTTGGCCTCCCAGACTGAGCTAGAAAAAGAAAAGTGCGTTATGTTCCTTTACAGCACTGTGTAATTCTTTCTTTGCATATCCCAGCAATGTTAGATAACTAGAATCAGAACGCAGGGTCAGTCATGATACAGCAACCCCCCTGGAACACAGAGGTTTAAGGGCCTTGCTCAAGGGCCCCAAGAGTGACAGCTTAGTTATACCAGGGTTTAAACCCTGGCCATCTGCTCAGTAGCCCGGAGCCTTATCCACTGAGCTACTGTACCACCTCCCCAATTTTCATATACCCCAACTTGTCAGGGTCAGCCATGGTATGGCACCCCCGGAGCAAATAGGGTTAAGCAAGAGCCCTTACTCAAGAGCCCAACAGCAGCAACTTTGCAATGCTGTGGCTTGAACCTCTGACCTAATAATCAGTAGCCCAAAACCATAACCAATGAACCACCACTGCCCCTATGTAGTGTTTCAAATGTTCTTGTATTCCCTAGGTTCTCAAGTTTCTTCTCACCTCTCAGAAAACATACCGAGGTGTCTCGGTTACTTTAATGCCCATGGATAAGAACAAGTGTGAAAGACTTACCATCCAGCTCAGACATGGTATATTCTGCCTTATACATGGTGGTTCTGGGATGAATATTGCACTGATACACTGGTGTTTCTTCCACGTCATTCGTGTTTCAGCCACACTCAATGTTCTGGAGCTAGACTTTGTTTTTATTGTGACCACAAATGATAGAATAATTACCGAAAAGCACATTTCAGGTTCAAGCTACCCGAATGTATTCCTTTCTGGCAGTCTTCTTCCAAGGATCTTTTCTTCATCGTGTTAGTTTGGCTTGTGCGGTTTATTGGCTACCAATTTGGGCTGTCAAGAAAACTCAGTGAAAGAATATTTCATCCAAATATTCCACAAGGCTTGCTCAGTGACCATTTGAAAGTCTAATTTGGAATGGGATGTTGTGCGAGCAACTGGCATTATGTTTAATGGCACTTGTCTAAACCTTCATCGCTCCTTTCTTATCATTCTACACTTCAAATTGACTCTGGTATGATGGCCTTGTCAGATTGATCAGATTAGACGTGCAGAAATAAACAAAGGAATTAAAGAGAAATGGAGGGGGAATCGCATCTCTTAGTTCCCAGAGATGAAGTGAGTGCACCGGCTTATCTTTAAAGACCGGTCGGCTTAGAAAAGACGGAGTCAATAGGAATGACTTCATCACTCCCGCACAAATTTGGTTGACTCTGGATTGTGACGCCTGAAAGGTTTTAATTTCCAGCGCGAGATGAAGAACTTTCCCTAAGGCAGCGTGTCTGGTTAGTGTGTCCCCCTTTCCTCGCTTAATTCACCTTCACAATTATTTATCATTGATTGAAATGGTTTTTGTCGGTGTGTTTATTGCAGCGAAAAGAAACAGAGCTGTTTTTCTGATTTGCTACGAGGACCAAAAGTTACTTTTGGAGATTGAGACAGATCAAGCAGTGCGAATTACCTTTAGGCTCGCTCCCTCATCTCACTTTAGCGTGGCATTGCTGACACTGTGACGAGACTTGAGGCAGAACCTGGTTGCTCTTGTTACGTTCCTGCCTGACAGACATCACACAGGGACCAGCCACCACTTGAAGGTTAATGATGGCCACCAGCGCTGTGCCCCACACACTGGTACAGACTGACAAACAACCGTTTGACAGCTGTCTCTCATATCACTTTCCATATCCCCTGTGTGCTCATATATTCTTTTGGCGGTACTTACTTCTGACTCGCTGGAAAAGAAATAAAAGAAGAGAAGAGACTGTGGGTCTGCAATCAAGTCTGGAAGAAATATCATTATTTAAATACCATGGAATTCTGAATCAGACACACTGAATCAGACACACTTGATTGGAAGAGTTAAGGTCCATCTACATTGTAATTGTTCCCATTTAAATCTGTTCGGTTGTGTAAATCAGTTTAAAAAAAAAAAAAAAAAAAAAAAAAAAAAAAAAAAAAATTTTTTTAAAAATTTTTTAAAAAAATAATTTCAAAGTCTTTCTTTTTTATTAAGTGCGCTAAACACGTTAAAATGCAAAAACGGATTTATTTATTTGATATTTATGGTTTCTAATATCTGCCATTGGTGGACATTAAGGAAGCATCTTTCACTGTATCAGAATATTTAAGTTTTTTTTGTTTTGCTGTAGTTTTATAACATTAATATTACAGAAAAATCATTGATTGCTCATCATCATTTTATATTTATAAAAATTAATGAAACTTCCAGAATGGCCTGGAAGTTTTCCAGCAATAATTTGATAGCTAGTGACAAGAAATTAGAACATGATCTCGTGCGATTTGTAGCAGGCTTTTCCAAGTGTATCTGCCAAATGGCGTAAATGTTGTCATTTCAAAAATTACTTTTGTTATTACTTTTACATCATTTTAAAATCTTTCTTTTTTATCTTAAAGTGAACAAGTGCACTATACAAAGGATAAAAATGTATGTTTTCAAATATCTGACACTGTACTTAATGTTTTTATGCTTTATGAATGTTTTTATGCTTTATGAATAATATCTTAATTTTTACTCCACTACATTTTAGAACAAAATGTTCCTTTCTACTTTTTTTGTAAAATGGAAATCTTGACCACAACAATAACAACATGGTTCTGGTGAAAGTGTGGCAGCCATTCGAGAAAATTCATTTAGTTTGTAATTTATGTATTACAAATAATAAAATAAATTTAAATAGGAGTTAATATTCAGTGTAATTAATGCATTTGGTGTTTATAAAAAATAAATCGCATCTGCCCTCATGGGAGAATCGGGTCATGGAAAAATATGGGTTCAAAACAAAAAATTGGTTAAAACCAGAGTTGGGTGATGTTCCATTCTACTGTGCTTCATAATTTTTATGGGCAGTTTTTTTACTGTCATAGACATACAGCATGAGAACCGTTACTCCAAACACTCTCTCTTTCGGCTTTTCAATAAGGCCTGGAAACGGTAGTGTGTTAGTTTTTTACACGCTTCACATAATGTTTTTTTTTTGTTGTAAAACTTTTCTTCGGAGCGAAATTCGTTTTTGTGTTCATTTTAGTTGAACTTTAGTCAATGTACCAGTCACCCTTCCACTGCCTTATTGGAAGGCTGAGACAGAAAGTGTGTATGGAGTAAATGTTCTCTCACTGTGTGTCTGTGACAATAAAAAATCTGTCCATAAAAAAAGGAATGAAGCACAGGAGAATGGAACAGAAAATGAACAGTAGCTCCCATAGATCTGTACTTTTACTTTTAATACTTGAGTGCATTCACAAGCAAGTACTGTACTTTTGTATTTTTTACTCTAAGAAGTATTTTTATTTTTAATAGAGTGATATTTATGAAAAAGATGTAAACTTTAATAAAGTACAAGAGCGATGTATTTCATTCACAACGATCAGAATGCAAGACCCCACAATCCAATCGCATCTATCGGTCTTTTGGTCTCCTGCACTAGCACTATTGGTACACAGTAATAAAAAAAAAAAAGAGAGAGGAAAAATCCAAACGAATAAATGGTGCATTTGATGCCCATCTCTGTGGCATATCTGTGG
>MU563656.1:8256979-8312472 GCA_024362625.1 Silurus asotus
AAGATGACGAGAGATCAGGAAGACCTTCAACAAAACCGTTCGGCAACTTGTGCATAAAGATCGTTGGAGAACAGTCCACAGGATCTCACTTTCACACCCATCCTACTCGCTGGATTTGACTCCTGCAGACTTCGCCCTCAGGTCACCATTTTGAGACCACTGCGGAGATCCGGCATGAACTGCAGAAGGTGCTTGACAGGCTTAAAAAAAGACTTCCAGGACATAGTCCAGAAGTAGCAGGAATGCAGGGAGGGATGTATTGCTATGCAAGGGAACTATTTTGAAGATGATCGTGTGTAAATGTAGATAAATAAAGCACTTTTTTTTTGTAAACAGAGCAAGTCTCGAAACTTTTTGATACCACCGCTTGTTTAATCTCAGTCTAATTAGCATTTGCTGCCTTATTGCTGTTTAAACTTAATTTTATTTCATTGTTGTACAAGATGTAAGAATATTTAATTTTTGATTTAAGTGGGATGTTAAATACCTATCTGGATAAGCAAATATCTATACCTAAATACCTATCTTATTGTGACATCTTGGAGCATTTGATCGCTACAGCTTGCAGAGTAAAATATTTTCTTTTTGTACACAGTATAACATCTAGACCATCAGACATGATACCAACTTTTTAACAGCCAGCATTGAATTACTGGTATTGCAAATTTAGCACATGTTCTAAAAATCAATGTTTGCCGATACCAGAGGGAGTGAAAATATGTAACTGTAGGGCTAATTCATTGATGCTGATACATCCAGAACTGAACAATATTAATGTTTTCCGTCTGTGTTATTCAGTATGTTCAATCTGTATTGTTTCAGTACTGTACAGTACATAGTTCCTGGCGCATTCATGATAAAAATACTTTAGCATATAGAAACTCTAAGGGTAACAGCTCATAACTGAACTGTAGGTGTGCTACACATGCCTGATTAATGCGGTATTATTGTTAGCCCTCGAAATATATGCAGTCTATTATTGAGCAGGGTTACAATTCTTTATGATGGAGGTCTTGTTTTGCTAGTACAATATCTCAACGTTGAAAGAGTGGAGTGGAAAATCAAGTGTGAAGTATCGTGACCATTTTTTCCCAGACCGTGCTCTGCATTGTTTTGTTTCACAACAACTATTTGATGGAACATGGCAACATAATATACAACAGTCAGATTTCTATTGTAATAAGGAAAACAGTAAAGATGTAATGTCTGTATTCAGATTTATATGAGATATGAACCACATCAGAAACATTAGGGTTGAAACACCAGTGGTGTCAACACAGTGTGTGAAATCTGTAGCAGTTTCTCAACCTCAGCTTCATCACTCAAGTTCATGCCTCTTCTCATTTCATCTTACAAACACATGGCAGCATATGGTATATATTCTTCACAATGGATTAGTTTATTACATTATAAATTTGGATGTTTTTTTCCTTACTACGTTTCTCAAGAGCCAAATATGATATTAAGCATTCTTCCAGCACTCAGCAATCAAACATCCAGCTTGTAACACACTTAGATCTACCAATTTCTTTCCTCAATTAGAGAGAAGTAGCCTCATTTTCTTTTTTCACCACTTAGTAGCAATTTTAATGTTTGATCCCCGGTCAGGGAACCAACCCCAGCCATTAGGGTTGCACAAGCCCGTGCACTCTTAGTGCCGGTCCCAAGCCCGGATAAATGGGGAGGGTTGTGTTAGGAAGGGCATCCAGCATAAACCTGTGTCAAATCAAACATGCGGATTCATGAATACGGATGATTTGCTGTGGCGACCCCTAATGGGAGAAGCGGAAAGAACGTTTTTTAATTTGGTCAACTTTTTTGTCGTTTTTCCTTCTCCCAGTCCTATTGTACATTCCCAATCTGATCCTAACCAGATGCAAGCTGAAATAGAGCACCTCTACTCTTATTGACAATATAAACTTTGTGTTCCATCCACAATTAACATTCAAAATGGTTTTCTGGATCTGTTCTTTTGAGCTGATTTTTATCCCCTGTAACATTCTGATCATGTTATTATTAGACTTGCTCCTGGTGTACATCTGGAGGTATGAGACTTGCAGTGTGTTGGTGGTGGGTTTTTCTGAAATCCGCTCCACTTCACCCCACATCCCTGGGTTCAAGCTAACTTTGCAGAAGTAATTATAGTAGCAAAGGAAGTCTGTAGACATGCTGTTTAATAAGTGTGACATTACTTAAGCCCCCCAGCTGGTAGTAGAAGCCAAATGTAATATTTCCTGAGAGGACCAGATGAAGGGATTTGTACAAAGAGATACACCTAGCCTCGAATAAAAGAGACACAAAATCCCGGCACACATAAGTGGATTACACCGCTTTAGTACGAGGGAATCTAATTTTAATGCTACAAGAAAGAGGTCATGATCGGGTAAGTTTTAAAAACAAGAGTGCGGCCCGGCTCGTTATGTGGAGATTTTTTTTACTTTGACATTATGAGTGTTGAGGGAGTTTGGAACCACCATGTATTATTGGAGGAGGACTTCTGCCAACCTTTAGTCTTGGCTCTCTGCTCTTGTTTGCCTTGGGCGGTACGCTCATCTAAGACTCTCTGTGTCTGTCGACACACTGAGGAAGATTTTGTAGCAGGATTTCAGTCTCTTACTGTCAATCAGGCGGTGTACTAGGATCTGCTCAACTTTACCATTGTGTGTGTCTCCAAGTTTGGCTATTCTCTCTCAGGTTTTTGTCCTGCTTTAAAACAAAAGAACAAAAGTCAAGACCTTTTAAAGAACTTACTGGATTTCCTGTTAATCCATGAATCTTATCGAGAATGCACGATACTACAGTATGAAATCGGGGCAGCTCACTCCTGGAGCACTAAATAACTTTATAGAATGTGTACATGAGTGCTGTTGTTCATCACAGATGTAGATTTTTGTTTCATTTATGAAGGTTTATGAAGGTAGCAAAGAAGATAAATATCAGTGTGGCTGAATTCTAGAAATCCAACAAATCATGGTGTTTTTTTAATCAAATGAGTATTTGTACCAGTGGCACTGACCTACATTTACAACATAAATTCTGATATTTGTTCAATTAAATTGTATTACTTTATTCCCAACAGTTTATTCTCTTCATTTCGTAGTGTTTCTCTTGGTTGCACTGCTTCCAGTACGTGTATGTGGATGTTAAATTTTTTGTCCAATCAGATTTCAGCCTCTATGTGCTGCCATGTCAATCTACTCTGCCCAGAGCCTTCAAAGTCTCTACTGCTGGCCTTTTTACCTTAGTCTCTATTAGCAACAGGTCTGTTTCTTTACCCAATCAGATTTCATATTCGCCTCACAGGGCAGCTAGCTGGCCCAGAATAGTGTCAGCATTTTTCCATCCTTAGATTGGTTGGTCCGAGGGAAACTGTTGCAGCCAAGTTCAACTGGCAAACGTGTGTAGCTTGGCACACATGAATACATTTGAGTTAGACTTTTTTATGCCTATGGAGAAAGAGAAATTTATTTGGTTTAGGATATACTTAAAAATAAATTTTTAAGAAAAGCTAGACATTGTGACGAGAGCTTGGCCAAACCTGAAGCTAGCTAGCTTGTCTCAGCCTGGGAAAGAGTTTGTTCTCCACTTCCAGACCAGTGAATACGAGCGTACCACTAGATTACATCCTCTGAGGAGCGGTGCACATTATAAGTCCTCATCTCTAGTAAGTAGGTTGTATTTTATTTAATTTTTCATGTTTTTGTCATGTTATTAGACAAATATTGATTTTAAACTGCTCCAGATGATGTAGGTGGCACTTGTGGTTGTAGTGTAGAGGATGGAGTCTTAAATGGGTTTCTTGCTTTAGTAAAATGGTATTCACCCTCCATATGTGAGATGCCTCTCTCTCTATGATGCCATGCGTTGTTTTAATGCATTTTAATATAGTATTGATGGGTTCTATAATTGCATCGTGATAGTGGTGGTATAAAGAAGTGGATTAAGTCGGGTAAGTCCCCACCGAAGGCCCAGGTACCAAATGCACGGCCTGCCACTGATTTGCACAAGTACAAACATAGACACATTTTCACTTTTTATAGTCAAAAATGATATATCCACCTGAGGTAATGCAGCATTAGATTCAGCAGGAGCCCTAAGTATTTCTAACAATATTTGCTGTTTTATAAATCAGTCTAAAAAAGAAATCAATCATACTAAAATGTAGCTAAGCAAGTGAACATCAGCCATCTGTGCTTTCTAAACATCCAATTCCACATGTACACGCTTTTTGATGTAAAACATCAAACGTGAAAAAAATGTTAATCAGTAAAATACAAATTGAAGGTTAGGCAAGACTATTTGCACATGTGCTATTTAAGCTAACACAAACTGAAAGACATTTAATGGACAACCAGACTTCAATAGTCTATTTAGCCAGTATATTCTCCCTGTGTCCTTCAGAAATGGCTCATATTCCATAATGGCCATGCTTTAGGCTTTTATTGCATGTTTGTGTCCTGACCTGCCCTAAGCCATGCTGCTTGTTCTGTGAGTGAAGATAAATTGACATGTTTGTCTGTGTTTGCAGAAGTTCATGTTAGGGCAGCAAGATAACAAAATGAAAGGTATGGTGGGTAGAGGCAAATTTCTTTACGTCTCTAAAACAAAACAGTTAACTAGAACTACAATAGTATTACATATAAAATAAATAAATGTAATAAAATAACAGAAATAACAACTCAAAAGAGCAGTTTTAATGATTTTACAGATCTCAATTTGTGCTGTTTTACTATCTTAAAAGTGGATGTTTCTTTTCCTTTGTTGAGCTGTTGCTTCAATGGGAGTGACTTGCAATAGAGCTCTGACCTCAACCCTACTGTATGCTTTGAATAAATTGGAGTGCTGACTGCACCCCAGGCCTCCTCACCTCACCTACATCAGTACCTGACTTTACTAACACCCTTGTGTCTGAATGAGCACAAATCTCCAAAGCACAATCCAAATTCTAGTGGAGCATCTTCCCAAAAGAGTAGAGATCAGAATAAGAGCAAAAATGGGGACTAATTGTGGAATGGGATGTAAAAAAAAGAAGCAAAAAAGCAGCTACGAATCTTATGGTCAAGTGTCCACAAACTTCTGTTCACACTGTATAGTGTAGCTTTAAAGAAATCTGCTTAGTAGTACTACTGCCTAGTTTTGACTCTGTTGTGTTACTTTTCACTTCACTTCATTGCTCATGTTAAAAAAAAATATTTGTTTTGTTTCTTAATTGCATGTAATTGCAGCAGAGGTGCACTCTCCAGACAAATCATTCTTTTTTTGAGAGTTCCAAATGCTAATTTGTGGGTCGTTAGCATACAGATACATTGTAGATGATTAACAACATTTTGTTTTGTAATTCTGCCATAACGATGGTCTTAATTTGGTCAATTCTCACTCTCACCCACACAGACGTCCATTACTGACTCTCTTTAAGTGACAGAGGTGAAAGTACGTCATGCACGAGAGTCAGGTTTAAATCCTGGCCTTTTCTGTTGTACCTCACGGACGCAGCAGCCAATGTCAAATGAACGAGTTCCACAGTTTATTCAATCATATTTTATCAACTACTAGCTGCTTTGAGAAGAAACAGGGCTAAGTAATGAGAATTTGTCCTGAGAATAACCTGACCGCTGATGAAGTACTGGATGTTTATGCAGGATGACAAAGAAAGATTATGGCTTATTTTATTTTAAGGTACAATGTCATTTCCAATGTACTGAGCATTCTTTCTTTTATTATAATAGCATTTTTGACAAATAATTAACACAAAAAAAGCCCTCTGCAATGAGGAACACTGCCATTATAGTTCACATTCTTGTCATTTCACACATGGACTATTGCAATGCCTTTTTTAAGCTCATACACAAGTTACAATTGCTGTGGAATTCAGCTACATGAATAATCACTAGATCTCCTATGATGGACCGCGTATCTCCACTTCTTTGGCTGCAATGGCTTCCTGTTAAACAGCGCATTAAATTTAAAATCCAAATTTTTGTTAATAAGGCATTACATAATTTCATTTACCTGACCGCCTTTTATCTTATACCCCTTCTCCAACTCTAAGATCGATGTCCTCGTTGTCTTTAGCTATTCCTTGTATTGGCATCTATGGGATCTCGAGCTTTTAGCTGCGCCGCTTCTTATTTGTAAAATCTACTTCCTCATGATATTCGCAACAGTCACTCTACTTTCGAATCTCGTTTAAAATTGCATCCTCTCAGGAAGTCATATCAATGCAGTGATACAGTATGCATGCTTCTATAGTGCTGAATTAATGTTTTGTGTTTTAATTGTATGTAAGATGTCCTTTATGTGTCATTTAAGGTGCCATAAATTAAATGTATTATTATCATTATTACTACTATTATCATTATTAAGATTTCTTGTTTATTGTTTGTGAGAAACTGCTTCATAATGTTGTTTATTGTCTATTAAATGCACAACAGAAATACAGAATGAAAGTGAATTAAATTCAATTGAGAATTTTTTTTCCATACTCTCAGTTTCCAAAAATGAATTCCTGAAACAACAGTGAAGTGAACAGAAGGTATTATTATAATTTTTTTTAAATGTTCTTTTGTACAGCAAGGTTTGAGGATAAGAGGCTCTCAGTGGTCTAGCTAGGCCATTTCTGGGGCTTTTGTTTGCATCATGAAGCAAGAGCAGTAGGATTCCTGTTAGGCTGAGAAATGGAGCTGTTTTTGTTTCCGTCCTAATGCAAGCCCCGTGAGATACGCTGTACGTTTTGCTGACTATTGTTTAAAGGCTTTTACATAGCAGCTGGTTTTGAACGTCTGCTGTTCGGCCATTTAGAAATGTAGACACTCCATCATCTTGCTGCACCATGCCTACCACAGCCAGGTAAATGACCCACTTGTATACCTTTCATGTTGAGAACGTATGTTTGGATGACAGTAATTCAAAGTGAAAGAGAGGTTTTCTCCTAAGTTTTTTTTAAGTTCAAAGTTAAAGTAAAATGGTGCACAATGCGTCTACTGGCATGAGATATTTTTTGTCTCTCTTTTGTTTCTCTACACATAATTTGACCTAATTTTAACAGTGAAGATAATGCTGCCGGTTTTTTATCGCTTCCTATCTTCCACAACAAAGGCTCTTGTTGTTTGATTTTTTTTTTACAATATAATCATACAGTATAAATATATTTACTGGTTAATTATTGAACAGGAAAAATGATTCACTGTTGGAAATGTGTGGGTTACAATTGACAATGAAAGCCCTTCAGCACTGCATTTATTCCTGTGTTTTTTTGTTATAATGACCTAGTAAAAGCTTAAAGATAAAACATGTGAACAAAATTGGAAAACAGATTAAGCTGTTGCAGATCATCACTTAGGATGTATTCACTTTTGTATGCTGTGCGTCGGTTAACCATGCAAAGTCATGTCCTGTGCATCATGTTCATGTTTTTATCTTCTTGACAGGACTAGACAAATTTAAATATCTTGTATTAGAGCAGTTCAAATTTGGTGCTTTGAGTACAATCCCCTTATACTGACCCCTGGATGTTCAACATGGCACCTCATTTTAAAGAACTTTCTGAGGATTTAAAAATAAGAATTGTTGCTCTTCGCAAAGTTGGCAAGGGCTATAAGAAGTTTGGTAAAACCCTAAAACTGGGTAACAGTACAGTGGCCAGTGTCATACAGAGGTTTTCCAAGACGGATTTTATTTGGAACAGGCCTCGCAAGGGTTCATTATAGAAATTGAGTGCTTGTGCTGTGCGTCAGATGCAGAAGCTGCTTCAAAAAACAGACGCATGAGTGCTGCCAGCATTGCTTTAGAAGTTGCAAAAAAAGGAAAGTCTGCTTGTCAGTGCTCAGACCATACGCTGCACACTGCAATAAGTTGGTTTGCATGGCCAACGTCCCAGAAGCAAGGGCTTACAAAAAAGCCCACAAACAGTTTGCTGAAGACAACATGTCCGAAAGCATGAATTACTGGAAACATGTGGTCTAATGAGACTTAGATAAACCTATTTGGCTTAGATGGTGTCCAACATGTGAGGTGACACCTTAGAGAGGAGTACCAAGAAATTGTATCTTTCTTACAGTCAAGCATGGTGGTGGTAGCATCATGGTCTGGGGCTGGTGAAGATGATGGAGTGGCCAAGTATTCTATATTCTTCGTACCTGAACCCTATTAAGCAGCTTTGGGGCATCCTCAAGCAGAAGGTTGATTAGCACCATGTGTCTAACATCCAGCAGCTCCATGATGTCACTGCAGTTACTCCAGGTCTGCACAGCTCCCTTATTCTTAAAAACCCGTACCAGCACACTCCTTCTCCATTCCTCAGGCATCCTCTCACCTTCCAGAATCTGGTTAAAAACTCCACTGCCATCTCTCCTAAACATCTCCATGCTTCTACTGGTATGTCCTCTGGTCCAAACCGACTTTCCACTCTTTATCCTCTTAATAGCTGCTCTCACTTCCACATTACTAATCCTATTCACTTCCTGCTTCACCATCTCCACACCATCCAACCTTCCAACCTCCACACCATCCAACCTCTCTTATTTTCCTTATTCATCAGCTGCTCAAAAAGACTCCATCTTCTCAACACACTCTCCTCACTAGTAAACGCACCTTCATCTCCACTATTTATTGCTCTAATTCATTGTTATTACATGACAATAATAAGTAATAATTTATTTACATAAGTCACCGAAAAATCCTAAATCTCAGCTTCCAACATACAAAGAAATCCTGAGATTTCTGATCAGTAAAAGACGCAGGCGATGAAAAGAGTAAAGTGTTGCACAGTTACCGCTCACAGAATGGCCCAATTATTGCTTCCCATGGGGCTGCAATCTCGAAATACACTTCCCGTTGGAATCAGCTTGATCTTCTCGAGAGACAAATAAATATGTCATTTGAATTTCGGCACCAAGTCTGTCTGGTCTGATCATGCATCAAACCTGAAATGGCTTTTTTTTTTCTTTTTTTTTTTTTTTTTTTTTTTTTTTTTTTTTTACTTGTATTCTTAAAATCACAGGCGTTTGGAATGACACAAAAAATGTACCATTTATTACTTCGCTATCAGAGCACAAAGGCTAGAACTGTCTAATGGGATTCGACCCACGCTGTATTTGTGACCGAATATTAGAGGCTTTTGTGAATTGTTGGAGAATGTGGGGGGGCATGTTCTTGCATTAACATAATGGCTCTGAGGGTCGTTATCCAGAATTTGATGTTTTGGCAGACAGAAATATTGGAACCATTTGTGAATATGAACAAAAATTAATAATATGGAAAAAAAATTATGCGCTTAAACACGTGTTGATGCACTTTAATTTTAACACGCAAATGAAAATGTGCTTTTAAAAGTATTGGCACCCTGCAGATAGGTTGTGTCTATGGTGATACCTACCTTGGGAATAATAACATAACTGACCCTTTGAATGTAATGCCTAACAAAATTGGAAGCACTAGTAAAAGGATCTATGACCTTCATCTAGACACATTTTAGATGTATGTATGGTTTTTTCAGATTTGCATATTTTGACTGCCCTGTACGATTTAGACTGTTGGTCTGTTTTGTTTAATATTTAATATAGATTACTTGTACTATATAACTTATTAAAACGTATAATAATACGTGTTTGAATAGGTTTTTTTTACTTCACAAATCCCACAAATCAGTCAGATTTTTACAAGTCAATATGTTTTTTTATTTGATTTTTTTTTAAATATGCTTCAATTATTCCTAATGGCATTTTAAAATACTGATTATTAATTTATGCAAATTGACACTATAGACACAATTCTATATGATGTCTTTGGAAGTGGAAGCATAATATTTTCCCTTCATTTAAACTCTAAAACTTCAAACTGTTCCAGCATGACAATGCTCCTGTATACAAAGTGAGCTCAATATAAAATTGGTTTACATGAGTAATGCTAAATCTTGACTGGCTTACCATACAATTTAGCATCCTCCCTATTTAAAAACTTTGGGATGAATCAGAACGCTGAGCACACCCTCATGCCTCCATACCTCCCATACATCAGGACCTGATTTTACTAACTCCCTTGTAACTGAAAGTGACACAAATCTCCATAATCGCACTTCAAAACCTAATCTCAGAAGAGTGGAGGTTAGCATAACAGCTAATGGGGAATAAATGTGGAATACCATGTCCAAAAAACACAAATCCAAAGGAAAAACCCAGGTCTCTAGTGGCCTGCTTTAGAGCTCTGACTTCAAACCTATTAAACACCTTTGGGATGCAAGGTTTCAGATGCACTTTGACCCTGACTATAGAAAAGCATTATATAATATATTTTCCCAATTTTTAATTAGAACATACCAAATTTCTTTATGATCACCACAAGTTACTGTAGCCAAACTCAACAGTGCTATCATTGTTAAAATTGGAAAATGTAAGCCGAGAGCACACTTTTATGTACGATTGTGTGTCATGGATTGATTCTTTAGATACGTGAGAAACATCAATCGAAATCTGGTTTGCAATATTTGAAATACGGCTAAAATACATCTCAAACCTCAAACAGTAGCGGTTTCACCAACAAGCATATTGTATAAAGCAGCCGAATGGGTGTAATTAGTGTCGGAATACAGCTAGTGGTTATTACTGCTTTGTAAACCACAACACATGAGATACAATCAGTTCATGTCAGTACACATTCATTCATTTCTGTTTTCCTCAAAACTGTGGCAGACCCTGACAGCATTGAGAGTGTAAAAGAAAGACATGTGAGAGGTGAGAGAAAGAAAGAAAGAAAAAAAGAAAGGCAGCTAATGAAATTCTCGACTGTTCTCACAGCATGGACCACGTTTCAAAATAGGCTCAGCCGATCATATATAAAAAGCCCCCGAATGAAAGTGATTATGTGCTGTTGTCACACATTGCATGGAGCACCGTTATTGCATCTAGTGTCACTGTGTAGCGAGTCCAAGTTCTATAAAAATGTTTTTAGTTTGAAATGCTAATGCAATCAAATGATAATGAAAAGAAGCAGAGACTCAAAATGAGCCAGTTACATTTATTTATTTGTATTTTTTGCATTTTTTTCCTAGAGCACAAAGATTATAAGGCCTGAAAGATGAAGTGGGAGCTAAACCTTGTCTTGTCAGAAATGATCTCTGGGAGGACCGTTTAAAATGGAGCACTTTTGAACCCTTGCTGTTGTAATGTAGATAAATCAGGAGTCAAATCAAATGCTAAGAGCGGCATTTCATCTATAGGAAGATCACAAAAGGACACAGGATAAAAAAAGATAGGAGAAATGGGATCTAGCTAACATTACCAAGTCATGCTATATCATTTAGGATGTTATCAACGTTAAGGTTTTTGTAGTGAAATTGTGTTAACAATTTTTTTTGACAAAAGATTGGAGACACACAACTGTATAAGATGTTTTTGGACGTGGTAACATTATCTTTCCACCTTCACTTTACTCACTTTACTCCTGCATGACAGTGCCCCTGTGCACAAAGCCAGCTTTATATAAATATGCTTTACATGGGTTGGAGTAGAAGATCTTGAGTGGCCTGCTACAGAGCTTTAGAACACTCTATTATACCTCACATCACTACTGAACACCTTTGCAATAAATTGGAATGCAACCCAGGCTTCCTCGCCTTATATCAATACCTGACTTTGTGGTCGAATGAGCACTGGGCTGCACAACTACAATCCCAGAAGAGTGGAAACTGTTATAATAGTTAATAGTGACTAAATGTGGAACAGGTTGTTTTAATCTTATTATCAGGTGTCCACAAACTTTTGGCCTGTCACGGGGTGATAAAGGGGGCGGAAACCGAAGTACCATGAACGAGGTTTGATAGTCTTTCAGAGAACAAACACAAGCCAGGAAGTAACAGTACCAGAAACCGAGTATATTCCTTAGTAGTACAGGAAAACGGGTACACTTCTTTGTACAGGTAGTCCAGGAATGATCTCCAGAGTGAACTATAGAATGGACGGTGAGTGAGTGTGAACAGGGGGCTTAAAGAAGGGGGAGAGATTATGTTAAACAGGTGAGGGTGGTTAGTGAGTGGGCGAAGTGCTGCGAGCATGCTGGTTGCTGAGGGAAGGCGTAGCTGGTGGTTCCCTGATATGTCCATAGCGTAGGTTAGGATTTTCTTCTTAGCATTATTGGTGCCTCCACATCATGGAGAGGGAAATTGGATTGCACATTGAATCAGGACACTGTGACCCTGATTTGAAATTAATTTAAACCAAACCATGAAGCATAATTCAGATTAAAAAATAAATAAATCAAGCTGTACCTTGTTATAAAGAAATGGCAAGTCCATTATTCTTTTTTTCTAATCTCTGCTTAATTGCATTGATGGTTATAATTGTTATAATAAATGCCCAAAGGCACCAAATTCTGTTCCCAATTCCACTTATGCTGCACCTCGACTATAATTGAATAGATCAATCCTTTGTGGACCATGTCAGTCTTTTCAGTGCACCCCATCATTCTGAGTGCACCTTATTGTTGGGTGATGGACTGTAACAACTTTTTTTTCTTTCTTTCTTTTTTTTTTCTTTGCATAATAACCTCAAGGACTCATTTTCTCTCGCCAAACAGCTCTTCAAAGCTGAGCAGCCTAATGTCTGGGATCACTCAAGTGCATTGCCCTTTTTCTCGATGACCGCCGTTGAAGCATGTTTATCCACAAATCTACAATAGAGGCTCACTCTAGTTATAGGTTGAGTACAGCTTCGGATGCAGTTGACATTCAGTTCTGATTGTTGCGAAAATCGAGAACAAGCTCAGAATAAGCCTGGCAATAGGAGGTATGTGGGCCTGTAACTACATTTCAAGCATTTTTGATTCAGTAAACATTGGCATTGTTTTTGCTAGTTGCACAAAATTCTCTAAACTCTTAAAAATTGGTTTCTAAACTCTTTCTATGCTCTTATTAAGTCAGTGTAAAAAAATGCTGCAAGGACTTATTTCAATGCAAAATGTGTTCCAAAAAATTTCAAAAAACAAAGAAATAATTCAAGAGCAAAAAGTGTCTCAATGATGTACAAAATCGTTTTTGTTTGCGCTACAAACAATACAGGTATAAGACTTAAGCTAATCTTTATTCATTCCATAAATTTTTTTACCTGAAATTCTGTTTGAATGCTATGCAAAACATTTTTATCTACTTATAATCTTATTTGTATTGGTTTACAATATACTCACCTATTTATACTTTCAAATAATTGCACAAATTGACATTTTATTACGAAAAAATATATATGTTCCTGCCTTCTGATTTGTTAACGCTGATTTTGTTTTGTTTTTTAGAATTTTGAAATGCACTATGAAACCTGTCCAAGGACTGAGAATAACACAGCATATATGTGTGTCTTTAATGATGTATAAACTGTCAGGCTTGTTTTAGGCATGTTGTTTAAAATATTTTTAAATGGTTGGTCTGGAACTGATGTTGAAACCAAAAGAGGGTGGGTGTAATTTTCTCATCCTGAGGCTCAACCCAACCACATTTCTCTTCAAGTCCCCAATTTATTTTTTCTTCGCACATCAGCTCAATTATACATGTCTGTCACTTGTTTGTTTTCTGGTCTCTTTCACTTGCTTCTCATTGTAGGTTTAGTGTCGTTTTAATTAGCCGGCTGCTCAAGAAAGCAGGATTTTGCTACATTCGCATCAACGTTGTCATCAAAGCCATCTGTTTTCATCTCGTTTCCAATTGATGGAAATGCAGTAATCAGAGTTCAGCTGGTGACAAAGCTGGAATGAAGGACTCACTTTGGTGGCTGCGCCGGGGGCTCCCGTGAACCGCCGTTTCCACGTGTTTCTCAAGGTGCCGAAGTAAACAGATCGATAGATATGAGCCATTCAGAGCTAGCAATTGCAGCTTATTGAATATGAGAACACATAAGCAAGGCCACTGTGAAACATGGGAATGGTTTGCTGTGCTGAGAGGCTTGTGTAGCACTCAGTTCCACACTCATCGCCTTATTTAAATGCTTTTATTACATTTTATCTAAACACTATAATTCATTCTGGTTTGCCAATGACACCAGGATGATGTGCTCGATTTCATGGTACCGCTTTCCAAAATTTAACATGGTCTTGGCAATAATAAATAAATTGTTCTGCAGTAGATTTTCCTCAAAATGATGAAGGAAACGTTAGCTAAACAACAATGACTGGAAACTGCCTTTTAGCATATGTATTGCATTATATAGTACACCTAGCACCATTTACATAAAGGCTATTTTAAACACATCTATTGTTCTCCATGATTAGAGAATTGAAGGCATTGTTTTCCCTTCAGCCAATAATGAGATCACACCAATCACTGGCATAAGAAGTTTTGCATTCAGGCCTTAGTCACACTTCAATCTTAAAGAACTTGGGATAAAATCTACATTTCCCCTCAACCTTATTCCTTTATCAGTCCAAATCCCTTCTGGCTCATGCAGTTTATTGTTGGAGCCAGCTGGCATGCTAATCTGCATCTCTACTCCTTTCATGTGGAAAATTACATGCCACCTCAAAGGAAAGTGTCCAGCATGCTGCACGGCCATGAGTCTGGGATAGAACCAAAACCCATATGTTTTATTCAGGGATCCATGTGTCTGCAGCTACAGTAGGTGCCGCTTATTAGCGTGAGGAGACAACGGCACCAGACAACTCCTGCAAGGCACGTGAGGAACAGAGAATATTATGAAACAAAGCATGTCCAGAAGCTTCTCTCATGCTTTCTGAAGGCTGAGCCTTAGTAATCAAGGGAAAAGCTTCCCAGTCAGCCTCCTGTGCTGATCCAGTAGCTAATTATTGGAGTGCTTTGAAAGGGTTATGAGGCCTATCCATTGGGATCCATAAATCAAGCCTCATTCACTCGTCTGCTTCCCTGTAGAGGCGGCATCTGGACGGCCATGGTGAGTCAGACATGCACTGGACCCTGTCAGTCATCCATATGGGGCGACTGTGGTGCGGCGAAGCCTGGGACATAGTTATTAGCCAAATGGATTAGATAGTAGAGATGAGGACAAAAGGGCATAAGATAGAGGAGGGGTGAAGAGGCAGAGAGTACACTAATGTTTCCTCAGACTTGTGTTACTTAGCTAAGGGAAGCGGGGTGTTTTGGGCCCCTTGTGGGGAGAAAAATACCGGATAATTTGGTCAAATGTACGGCAGGATTGTCGCAGAAACTCACTGAGGCATATAAGAAAGATCATCCAGATAGAATGAGAAATGCGAACGTCAATGGATCCCCATTTATCTGCATTAATCCATCCGAAGATTAATGCACACTAATGGCTAAAGTGATTACAACTGATATTCTTGCTGCTCCAGTAAGTTTCCAGATGCGTTTGAATTATTGACAGTTTTGTTGCAACTTCAACCGGTTTTCATGTAGAAATTCAGAAGGGGCTGTGAACTCACATTGTGCAATGTATAGATATACTGTATTTTAAAAGCACAGCGATGTCCCTAGGGTGTCTGCCGAAGTAGCAGACTGTCTCAGTCAGCTACTCAGTGGAGTATGGCCTTCATCAGATTTTACTCAGATACAAGAGGTGAGGGACGGCTGAAGGCACCTAACCATGACAAATACCCTCAGCATGTCAACACGACAGCTGACTTATAGTATAGACTGCACCCACGTCAAGTACTCAAGCCTCTTTCGGCTCAGAGTAAAGAGAAATGGTGACATTATACAATAGGGATAGAATTTAACAACCTCAGATTGTGTCACTTACCTCTGTGTGCTCTTTGGGAGAAGGCACTGCAAATTTTAGCGGTTTAAATTGTGCCATCGGGGGTGATTAAAAACACTGGTCTGATTCGCAGGGTTATTTATTCGTCCTGTCCCGCTCGATCGAGGTGCCGCAAAGCTCTAAAAGCTAAGGGTTGGAGAGTTGGTTGTAAATCTGTCCGGCTCACATTTTGGCCTGCCGCAGGGCATCATTCTAATTATAAAAGTGCAGAGCGGTACTGTCGTTGTATCGGGGAACGTGTAAAGTTTTAACAACACAGCCATCTTATGAATTATTTTGGTAAACATATGACTTGCTGAGGGAAAAAAAACTCCAATAAAAAGGAAATCATCCTATTCTGTTTACTTACTCTACTCTACTCTACTCTACTTTACTCTACACTATCTCTTATTTCTTTACTTCTTTACTATAAGCTTTTCAACCACACATAGTGTAACACATCTCCCTTTATTTCTACACTTTGTAGTTCAACATATGACAGATATTATCATCCCAAAAACAGGTTTGCTTCAGTAAATCTCACTTAGATACTGTAGATTGAACCTAAAAACTGCCGAACCTAAATCTTACCTCTGGATGGAGATCTTCTCAATGTACTAAACCACATTGAAACTTGTATTGAATTGTCATTATGACTACTATAATGACAAATTCATTACAGGTTTCAATGTGGTGTAATTCATTGAAGAGAACCCCATTCAAAGGTAGGGCATCAAGATGAATTGGGAGGAGAGAACACTGGCCACTTGTACATCAGAGAAAGAAGGAGAGTAGAGGGGTGACAGGGAGAGAGAAAAAGGTTTGGGAAGCATTCTCATTGTTTCATATATTTTTCTAAATTTATGAAACAATATTCTCATATTGAACATATTTTTTAGCATATTTGGTACTGTTTGTCTTTACAGCATAGGTGTAAAGACTAACTAAAAATCACACTAGAGTATAAGTAACGATACCTTTCTGCTAAACTTACTCCATTACAAGGCAAAAGTCACGTATTCCAAAAGTGTGTCTGATTTGAACAGTACTTGAGTATTTGACTCATTTTGAATGTAGGTTTATCGATGCACTAGTCCTCAACTCCAAGACACATGTTAGCGAAGAGCCAAAAACAGTTGATTAATCAAGTTTTATTTCCTAAAATACAAGTCAAATTGTACACCTCAATAATGCATTAACCATCAACACAGCAGCCTCTTTAACATGCCAGGATGAAACAAAGGTCAAGCAAGTTGGTCAAAAAAAAATACAAAGTAGTAAAACAATCTTTTAAAAAGGTATCTTTGATTAACAAACTAAATTACAGTATAATGTCGCAACGTAAAATATCCATTAGTATTCAACAGACAAAAAATATGGCCTCTTCTGCAGAATAAATAGGCCATGCAGCATAGGGTAATTGGCAACGTTCATTGTTAATTAAAACATAATGAAGTAAAAAGCACATATATTGAATGTAGTTGACTCACTCAAATATATTACGCCACTGATTTACAGTATACGGTTGTAGACCGGTAATGATTCATATACGTTCATGTGTCATCCGAAGGTTGCCCAACAAGCCTCACCACTTGTTGCTTTGCTCAGTAGGAAACTAAATTCAATCCAGATTTATTAAAAGAAGCTTTGTAACAAGGTTTATCCAAATTGTGTAATATAAATAAAACGGAAATGATTGAAGATTATTTTTCATAAAACATTTACCACAGGAAATATTACATTGGTTTTCAAATCTTACAAAGTGGATTTGTGTCATTGTGGTTTGCCAATGCCTTAAAAAGGCATCATTCCAATATCATCACATCATCTTTTGTCTTTTTTGTTGTGCAAAATTAAAAGAGCTGGCCCAGTAAACAAATCTCCCAGTCCAATCCCGGCTGTGACAGTTGAGTAAAGACACTAGTTCATGTAGAATTCCTCTCAAACTGATTAGAGTGAACTGGTGTATTGATTTTCTTCCCCCTTTTCCCTCCCTTCTGCCATTCCTTATCAGCCTTTCCCCTCTGGAGAGCCAGACAGAGCTAGAGATGGAGCTAGGTATGAAGTAATGCTTTGTGTTTATTCAAAGAAATGGCACGTCCAAATAAATGGTCCTCTCACTATAAGACACCACATGGCTTTTATTTGATGGAATCCAAAGGTCATGAGGTGATTAAAGGCAGAAAGTAAGAAATGTGTTATCCAGCATGGAAAGTTCACTTCTAATTACACAACAATGTACTCCTTGTCACATTTGTTGCATTACAACAGACTGCCGGCTACATTTGAAGCGAAGGCTTGTATATTCCTTGTGTAATTAAGTCCAAGTTAAGAATAAACCTGTGGACCGTTGCATGTTTATACTCATCGATCATCTGCAAGACATCGCAGACCGAGTTATGACATCATTCGAACAATGATGTCATAACACCTTTAACGTGATTCGCTGTCCGCTATGCCAGGAACACCTCCAAAGCCATCGGTTTGGTAACCCTCAAATTGTGACCATCCATGTGTAGAGTGGAATGTCAGAGTCTCAGGAAGTCTGAGTTGGAGGTTTTTGATTCGTTTGTGACACCATATTAGATGTTCAAAAGCAGAATGCCGGAATGGAATCACTGCAGGGCGGATGGTCTTATTATCAGTCCATCAGCATATGCATGCAAACCTGTACAAGCTCAAGAAGCTTCTGAATTATATAGCCAGTTGCCACCAGGTCAGAGAACAACAAAGTATTTATGCTTCTGATCTTTAAGAAGCAAAAGGCTCATTAGTATTCTTAACAGTGAGTGGCCAAGGCATGACTGCATCTCTTTTACACTGGGTTTTCAGCTGCTTTTTGAAATTATTATTATTATTATTTGTCACACTATAGAAGATGACTGCAATAAAACTTGCCCTGAATAACAAACAAGTGGGACGATATGTTTAACACATCAAATCATACAATTATGAGTGTCAAATAAAAGAACTCTGATTAGCGGAAATATTTATTAATGACCAAATCAGCACAATCGATACATGATCTTAAGGTAATACGATTCTTTTTGTCCATTAGCATGTCTGGTTTATGCTTTACCATTTCCACTCCCGTATGAGTAGCCCTCTCATTAGTTTTGCATAATCCTGTACCGTCATCCTCTCGATGGCTTTTGACAAATGTCATATCAGCCGATAAAACGGCCGCTCCTGAGAATGTCACATTATGCATTCTGACACAGTCTTCGAAAGGACAGTAAATCAGTCTGACCACACGAGGACGATGAACTGTCTCATGTCCCACTTTGTCCCTTCTAGGCTTTTATAGAGATCATTAAAAAAAGATGAAGTATTGTATCTGTGTTTTAAAGGTCAATTCAGAAGATATTGTATGATACGTAAGTCCTATTTGAGGTGTGATTTATTTTATTATGCTATTTTTTACCCAACTATCTGCTGTCCATACTGACATTGAAACTTATTTGATTATTCAAAAGTTAGGTTTATTAATATGGATGCAACAAAGTGCAACTATTTATTAGAATTTTTCATTAGGCATGTGTAGAACTGTTTTCAATCCTACTTACACAGACATTACATTCAGGTTCATTACATCCTCATTTGACACGTATGTAAATCTGTGTAATTTGGGCTGTGGAGAGAAATGGCTCAGAGAAATGACTGAAAGTTTACAGTTTGGCCAACTTTTAGACTTGATGTATGAAAATGCTTGGTAAGGATTATTTCTTGCTAACAACTGTAAAAAAAAGAGTCTCAAACTCATTATAGCCTGCATTCATTACATAGTCTGTGAATCGGATCAGCACGAACGGTCCATGTAAAACTAAGAAAGTTTAAATGATCGCAGAACAAATGAGGGATTGTGGATTCCTATTGAGATTCATTAACAGTTTGCTCCAAGGATTCTGGGTAGTGCTGTAACACCTTCCACAAATCATCAGCTAATTATCACAGGATTGTTTTAAAGTAGCACAGAATAGAGCTTGTGAATCCTTGTGCAATATAAACTGTATTTTTTTTAAGAAATAAACTTTGACTAAATTATTGAAAGCTGCTTTCATCAAGGACCTGGGATTTAAAGAAATCGTGTGTTGCTTGTTGCTCTGAGTTTACAGTAAATATTTCAATAAACTTTTAATAAGATTGTGTAATTAATACCCATAGGCCTTATTGCCACTTGATGTATTTGGTCACTATATCAGTAGTATCAGATCCTTTTTATTCTGTTTTAGGAGTGGAGACCAGGAAAACCTTTACCAGATGGCCTTGATTAGATGCTTTGTTTTTTGTTGTTTTGTTTTTTTGCAATCCGTCTGATAAATTCAGCTGGGAAACTTTGATTTAATTAAAGCCATTTAGCATCGCAGCTTTAATTAGATGGTCAGAATGAGCAGTGATCTAAAACTACAATTCAGCCACTAGCTCATTAGAGCAAATAATTGTCATTTGCAGAGAGACGCAGCCTGCTAGAAGAGTATCGAAAGCGAATGAGGCCACCAAAGAAATGAAAAGACCATGTGAGATTGTATGGAACAGGCAGCATGGCGAGAAAAGGAAATAAAATCCCTGAATAGGCCTTAGGAGATTCTCAGCGGTGCCCACAAACCTGTCGCCATCGTCCCTGGTGGTGAATGAACTCCTTTAACACAGGTAACAGCTTTCTTTTTCTTTTTTGGTTTCTCACAGGTTTCATCAGGGCTGACTGGTATAAATGGGCCAAGATGGATTAGACTTCCTTGGTCTCAATAAAAAAAATATAGAATAAGTCGGCTGGACAGACGGACGGACGGACAGACAGACAGATAGATAGATAGATAGATAGATAGATAGATAGATAGATAGATAGATAGATAGATAGATAGATAGATAGATAGATAGATAGATAGATAGATAATATAGAATAAGTCGGCTGGACAGACGGACGGACGGACGGACGGACAGACAGACAGACAGATAGATAGATAGATAGATAGATAGATAGATAGATAGATAGATAGATAGATAGATAGATAGATAGATAGATAACTCATTATGGAACATAATGAATATAGTATATTAAACACTTGTGGACACCTGACCATTGGTTTCCATTAATTTAGTCTCCATTTGCTGTTATTTTATCTTCCACTCTTCTCTCACTACATTAAGAGTCAATAACAGCTGGAGCCAAATTCCTTGTGTGTGTCAACACACTATGCCAATAAACCTGATTCTGATTCTGATTAGATTGGGAAAGTGGAGTGTGGTGTGGTTGTGGCCACTCAAGATCTTCCACTACAACTAAAGTAAAGCATTTTTTTCTTTTTGTGCACATGGGCATTTAAATGCTGGTACAGGTTTGGGTCTTCAAGTGCAAGTGAAGTGAAAATGTTACAGGGTGATAAAATATAAAATCAAATGTAAAAAATGGTCAAAAACCTAAAACTAAATCTATAAGATTAAGGAGTAGTGGTGAAAAAACATATATTAATTTCAGGGTCACATCACCAGTACATGTAATAAGAATATTTTTATATAATATAAAATGTAAAAAATCCCACCTGGTGTATGCATATGATCACGTCAATCTACGTCTAGAGGAAAAACTAAATAGACTATAGCAATATTTTCCAATTACAAATCCCTTTTGTGCAGTTTAAACAAAAAGAGCTGGCACTTAACAACATAATACCATTAATCAATGGAATCTCTAAATGTGTATGTGTAATAATTGTCTGCTATTAATGAGGTTCAACCATAAGCTCTTTATTAGTAGATGGTGTAGTTTGTATTATTTTATCCAGCTGTCACTGTTTTTAATGATGAGATTTCAAAACACACATGCATGCAATAAAAAACCTTTATGAATAATGGTGCAAAGGAGCAGAATCTCCCTGCTATCCAGTTCTCCAGTCGGTGCCAAAAAATCCAGTGTGCTGACATAATTAGGCTTCTTTTTTAAGAATACCTCAGGCCCGAGAACTGTTCAGCTCTAAGGAGGTTATACGCTGGTAATTAGCCGAAAAACTACAAAGCTATTAACCTCGCAAGATTTTTCTTCTTCTTTTTTTTCTTTCAATGATGAACCCTAATATTAGCCTGACTTAATTGGTGCACTCAATGGCCTCGTTCCAAACTTGAGCCGGGATATTAGCAAATCTTTGGCTTTGACCGAGCCCGTTGTAAATAACAGGCTGTCAATATGGCACGGATCAGACTTTATTTACTCCCATGAGCAGACGGCAAACAGAATTCGGAGGACCAGACATGACAGGCCGCCCCGTCTTTTCATTTTGGATATTTTGTTATTTGGTTAGCTTTGTTTTTTTTTCGATCGATCCACCATTCCGTCTGAGATAAAAGCAAAGCTCGGGGTGTAACAAAGATTTAGCTTGTCTGTGTCTTCAAATATACATCCGTGAGATTGATTCTCATTTATAAAGCCTTTGTGCGAATGCGTGGCTATAAATTTGTTTGTATTGTCTTTGTTTTTTCGGTTTTCTTAACTGTTTGTCCTGCAGTGCTTTTAAAGCCTGATAATGATAGTAGGATCCTGCAGGAGGAACTAAGGGAGGGTGGGGGCTTTGCCATTAATTCTCAAGACACATTCGATTCTACCAACCCTTGCTGTGGGGCTGTTTGTTATCTAGAAAGCCACTCACATCATTTTTTTTTCTTTTTGCTACACAACCCAAATAACGTCAAACAGCAGATATAGGTGAGCCTACAAATAAAAGAAACTCTCCATACATTAAACGGATGGAGTCAGCACTCTGTACAAGGATAGACATCATTTTGGCCATGTTCATGAGGAATAACGGTGCTCACACAGCATGATTAGATTTCAAGCGATAGATTCAGATGGGCGTCACACCCAAGCAGGCACATCATCCTGTTAGGAGCAAGATCTGTCTGGAATATTGGACTGGCAAATGGAAAAGGCCATCTTGTAAAACATCTGAATCTCTGTAGCATCACAACAACCTATTTTTTTTTTTTATTATTTTTTTTTTTAATCTCCCAAGACCACATCACCATCAAATTGATATAACAACAGTGGCAAATCATCAGCACCATAAAAATTTAATCTGCCTCCACAAAGCACTGATGTTATCTCAGCTCAGTGCAGGCAACCTATCAGATTTCATTATGCAAACTCCTCTCAAAAGAATCGCGATGGCGATTTCATCAGTCAACAAATCATTTTGCTCAAGACTCGAAGCAAGGAGCTCATCCGTTACATACACGTTTTCCCTCATGTGATAGAGCGAGCCATAGGTCAAAGAATTATTCATGAAACCGTATAGAATATGTGAAAATATAAATTGTCAGAGAAATCATGTGTCTCAACAAATAAATCGCCTTGTCCTGTTTGTGGAAAAGGTTGCCAGTGGATGATGATTTAATCATTTATTTATGAAAGCAAAAAAAAAAAAAGATACATTTGGCCTGTGTTGGGAAATTACATTTATAAATTTTAAATGTGAATTTTACATGTCAGATTTTCTATAATGACAACCATCAATGTGAATTTTTTGTTTTTTTTTGCAAAAACAAAGGAAAAAAAAGCAAATGTTTGGTATAGAATAAAAAATTGAGCAAACCCAAAAATAAATTGTTTGTCACAATGTGTTGTCATGGATTGCATCATCCTAAATCTGCACCATGCAATAAATTTGCCTAAATCCTAATTATATTAATTAGAGTATTAATCAAAGGGAAATCAGTGTTAGTTTTTGTTCATTTATTCAGATCTTTTCCTGATTATTTTTCTATTTCCGCTGCCTTTTCCAAATAAAAAAAAAAAAACCTTTTGTTGTTTGGGCTTTACCCGGGGTGTGTTAATCATAAAAGACTGCTATAAAGATGCAATTTTTCTTTTTTTTTTCTTCTTTATTTTGTGGTGTACAGTCTTAAATACAATTTTAACATCCTGTTTTCTTATTGCACATACAAGTGTGTATATGCGTGTACAAGTGTGTGTAATTCCAGTCATTCTGAGGGCAGCGTCCGAATAAACAAAGCAAGAAATAAACAGTAAAAGGAAATGGCTTGTACACTGTACGATTTGTGTCTGGATGTTGTTGCTGGAAATAATTCTTTTGGTCTTGCATTGAGATTTGCAGTCTCAGAATCTCAGAGTGGAACTCATGCTATGACACTCACCTTAACTCAGGTTTATTTAATACCATTTCAGCTGCCTTTAAAAATGATTGCTTGTCATGATGTATAATATAATCCCAATAAAACCTGTGCTGGATTCTGTAACAGTATGGTCAGTAATGAATCCTCCAGATCAGATTATTTAATCCTCATATAAGAATTAAATCTACTTCCTGCTCAGGTCATCTGTTAGTGCAGCCCAGGGGTTGTATAAACTAAAACATTTTTAAAATGTTGTAGGTGGGCTACAAAACTCAAAGGACAACTCTAAAGGCAAAACAAAACCAACAAACTTGCTAATGGACAGAAACTTGCAGTTTCGTAACACCATTTTCCTTGTGCTTAATTCAATACCAGGTATCAAAAACTTAAAGACTAATAGTTTTGTGCTATTCTGACCACGTGCGTTACCACGTCTGCGATTTTATCATGGACAGTAAGTAAGAACAAAGAGCATACGTGAAATTCTGCATGAAACGGGAAAAATCTGCTGCAATGAGTTGTTCGAGGTATTTTGAGTGGCACACGTGCTTGAAAAGCGGGAGAACATCACTGGAAGACGAATAGAGATCAGGAAGACCTTCAATGAGCTCAATCCCCGAAAATGACGAAACTATTCAACAACTTGCGCATGATGATCGTCGGAGAACAATCCACAAGATCTCACCTCTGCTTTCACACTACTTTCCAGATTTGGCTCCTGCAGATTTCGCCCTCATCCCAAAGATAAAGATCCAGCTGAAAGGTCACCGTTTAGACACCATTGCAGAGATCCAGCGCGAATAAAAGAAGGTGCTTGACATGCTTCCAGGACACATTCCAGAAGTGGAGAGAACGCGGGGATGTGAATATTGTGCAAGAGGACTATTTTAAAGGTGAAGTAGAAATTAGATAAATGAAGTCCTTTTTGTAAATAGTGCTAGTCTTGAAAACCACTTTTTAATACCACCTTGTAAGTGATTATGGCCTAATGTAGCTTTTACATGTCGATATGACGGATATAATCCATGTATAGTGCAATAAATAAAATTCAATTCCTAGCTGTCACTATGACCTTCTAACATTGCTGTCATTGACTACACTGGATACATTCCACAGTGCTTTCAGTCATTAACTTACTGATTGCGTACCCCTGGTACACCAAAAGCCACACTTTTAGCACAAGTTTACGCTCACTTGTATGTTTGCATCTATCATTGGCAAGTCTTCTTATCAGTGTTTACCTTGCGATTTTTTTCGGACCTGTTTTTTTTTTTCAAATCTTTGATTCCGTCCTGACCGGCTATATTGTGTTCGCCAATCGCCTGTTGGCGGATTCTGTCCTTGCTTTCTGATTTAATTTAGTTTCACTTACTTTTTAATAAACCGCCTGGAAATTTTGCTCTTAATTGAAACGTGTTGATTTATAGACGTGAGCTCCGTTACATTTTCGTTTATACTTTGGAAACAAGTTCACTGTGGTGGTGCACACGCATTTCTTATTTGCAGTATCAGTGATTCGTGCCTGGTTTGGCCATGATCCACTCTGCAATCGCATTTTCCTCTTCCAGACTTTGCAATTTATCTTATAGCAGAAAAGACTCTGTATACTGAAGATACCCTGCCTGCATTTATACTTTTTCTTTCCTTTGCTTGTAATTCAAATCACATTCTTTATTATTTTTTGTTTCTCAGTGCATGAACCCGATTCGGTTGAACGATGACACATTTTGTTAATCCTAGGTCTATAGTTATCAAAAAAGAATGTTCAGTCAACTCTTGCAGTGTGTGAGAAGCAATAAGCTATAAAGATGGTCTAACCTCTGGTTCAGGCTGCCGACTAAATGTTCTTCAAGGACTTGATGTCAGTTTGAAATCTCCTAAAGTCTCAGGTCAGATATTACCTGAGACGTATTTGCGTCATCTCAGAAAGAAATCCTAATTCTGCTTACGTATTGATTGGGCAGTCATTTTTAGAGGCAGCTCTATTGTGATGAATCCACTGTGTGAGGCCACTTTCCTGCTTCTCTAACACTAGCTGCTTGGTGAATTATCAGAGACAGGCTATGGGGTGACATTGATGGAGAATGTGGGAGGTGTATACTGCAGTCATGAATCAGGTTGAGTGCAGACAAAGCACCTTTCCAGGCCTCACTTTCCATGGATTCACATCTGGCTCAGCCTGCATGCTAATATGTATAAGTTTTTTAATCATGTTCTACAATTTACACAATAATAATGTGGGAAGAATGTGGTGATTCTTTGATCGGTGTATTCTTGGTTCGATTTTTTAAATAATTTGTTCAACAATAAAATTATTTTTTACATTATTTTTTGGAAACAATCCTGAATTCTTACTTTATAAGTTGGGTAATAGATTGTTATGGAAGGATATTCCGGAAAATATTTAAAAGGCATTTCAAATTGAGTTTTCGATATGTGGATGCATAAATTGTAAAATAATCCAAACGCATTTTGTGCGTTTTTTCGATTTTGCAAATGCACAGTGACTGGAAAATTTCAAGTCTATTTGCAACTGTATTTCCCCTGTCTTTCGGGTTATGACCATGTCATACTGTATTTAAATAGAAATATTAATTACCATATTTTCTTTTTCTCAGTGTTGTGTATGTAGCCTGCCAAAACAACAATAGAATCGCAATTCCTTTTGTATTTGAATTTCCAAAGCCTTGCACGGTGTGCGTTTGCATTTCCGATGCCTTGCACTGAAAGCTGTCAATCAAATGTCAGGGGTGGGATTATATTTTATGGCATTTTTGTATTTGCAATTGACTTCACTCACAGTCTACAGCTAACAGAGGAATTGCCAGTAATCGACGATTTAGCTGAAATGTTTTAACAATGAAGGTAGCCGGCGAAATTGTGGAGGACATTCTGATGCTCCTGCAGCAAGTTGATGACAGTTTATACTTTACATGAATTAATGTTTATATAGTTTTTATCTTCCCAAAAGAGTGGAGGTTTTTAAAACATCAAAAGGGGACTAACTGTGAAATGGGCAGTGTTGGAGAAAGTAACTTGAGTTAAAGTAGCGATACGGTCGGTAAAATGATACTCGAGTAAAAGTAAAAGTGAATGTACTTAGATACTATGATTTATTAAGGAAATAATGTTCCTTTTATCATTTTTGCCACAAGATTTTCGACTGATCAACTTAGTTTAAGACTCTAATGACTCTAATAATACTTTTAGCAAACCAATCTATTAATAGAATGATATTTATGAGTTAAATACATTGAATGGAAATTCTTCAGTAAAGTACACATACATAAAAAAGCTTCTTAACTGCATTTAATTCATCACCATCCACCACTGGAAATGGGACGTACCAATTGTAATGTAAGGTGTTCAAAAATGTTTTCCATATAGAGTATAAATCAGCTGACAATAATTGTTTTAACACCGAAATCTTCAATAATCATTATTAGCGATCTTTAAAAAGTCGCATAACACAAATAATAATAGTAAAAGTAAAAGCATTAACACACAATGCAACAGAAACCTAGTAAAAGCTAATAAGGGGAACTGAAAAAAACTGATTTGCTATGGAGCAGAGATTTGTGAAGATTGGGCTGCAGAACAATGAAAGAAGAACATGATCTGATGAGTCCAGATTACCCTAAAAAAAAAAATGGTATGAAGCAATGCACACATCCTCCATAGTTCCTAATGTACAAGTCTCTGGGGAAAGTGTTACAATATGAGGTAGCTTCAGTTGGTCAGGTTTCAGCTCAGCATCATTACACAGCGATATAATAAAGTCGAGAGTACCCCAATGTATTAAATGGCCAAGTTATCCTATTAATGGATTTTTGTTTTTCTCTGACAGCAAAGCGAAATTTCAGGATGTCAACACCAAGATTCATCAAGCTCATATTGTGAATGAGTCTGTTTAAGAGCACATCATTTCCAAACATTAACTGGCGATCACAGAGTCCTGACCCTCACCCCATTGAAAGTTTTTAAAATGTTTGGTAGAAGACTTTCACAAAACACCCTGACTCTCCTGTCCTTAGTACAAGATCCTGGCTAAAATGAATGCAGCTCTGGATGGAAATGTGGAGTTGTCAAGGTTGTCAGAACAATGCACTTAAAGGCAGTGTAATAAAATATGAAATTGTTCAACTTTGGCCAGACAGAGTCCAATCCTTTACATTGTGAACCTTTTTAATGTTGTAATCAGATGTTTATTTAACACTTGCACCAAGTGGGAATCTTGCACCAAGTTTTGCACTATTAAAAAGTCTTCGGTACAGATGACTTCCTGTTTTGCTGTTTCTTGGTAACTGGACAAGCTGTGATTTTGATTTTATTTTTGTTTAGGGTCACATATACATTACAGCGCAGTAAAATACTTTTCTTCACATATCCCTGCTTGTTAGGAAGCTGGGGTCAGAGCACAGGGTCAGCCATAATACAGTACCCCAGGAGCACAAAGGGTTAAGGGCCCAAGAGTGGCAGCTTGGCTTTAACCCCTGACCTTCCTATCAGTAACCCAGCACCTGAGCTAAAGTCCAATGTGTTTTTTATCAATTGTTCATTGATAAATGAAAAAAGGCTCATCAATGATGATAAGTTGCCATGGTTGCCTGGGACATGCTGTTACAGGAAAGTAGCAACATCTGTCACGGATCATTTGCTCACAACTGCATGGTATGTCGTATTTTTATTCCTCTACTATAAACATTTTTGGCAGATACTATATGGTAGAATGAAATCCATTCTTCTGTGCTTTTGATAATGGCTAGATATTATACTTGCACACTTGTCCAAAAGACACCCTCCTGCTGCCTTCACACTCCTACTTCCCTTCATTTTTGGAAAGGTTTGGATAAACGAAATGGAAAGTCTGACAGCTTGGTAACAATAGCCTTCTTTCAATCTGCTATAGTACATATAAAAAAAAAACACACATCCAAACCAGAGCTTGAGAGCTAGTTGTTTTTTTAAGATAAAGTGTCTTTTTTTACAGCACTACATAGGACTGAATGTAAATAGAGGCTATTATGAATGAAAGAAGAAACATACACAGAGAGGTATGCGTTTACTGCATATAGAGTAGCAGCTGCAGATACATGTTTGGTACAGCCTTTATTTAGCTGCTTTACATTTAAGTGGTTAATATTAGCCAAGGTCAGGGTTGCCAGGTCTCAGCAAAAGTTTTGCTCAGCTAGATGATGATGGTGACTTTGCATTTTCCTAGTTTAGGGAAACAAGTAGACTGTGGGGTGCACACATTTCTGATTTGCTGTATCATTGGTTCTTGCTTGGTTTGGCCATCAGTGGCTCTGAAATATTAAGTATCGCAAGCAAACAATAAAATTATACAATAAATATGTTTCTGTACGTTTTATGCATTTACACTTTTTACATTTGATGTTTAGATTTTATTCTTGTTTAACAACATTGTGGTATTTTGCGCCCAAACAGCATTTTATTAAGAATTCCATTTTTTAATTGATTTAATTATTACCTTTTTATAATTTTGACCATGTTTAGTTATGTTTAACTGTGAGAATTGCTCTTGTTATTAAATATTATACTATTGTCTGTCTGAACACTTTATTCTAAATGGTTGTATAGTGTGAGTTCGAACTTTTAAATCCACAGGTAGATTAATCGCTGTTCTAAATTAATCTGCTGTCTATAAACAACTGTATCCATAGTAACAGACAGTTGCAGAATAAGACAGCTGACATGCACATAGACTGAAATAACTCACAGACACACAATCTTTCTCTCTCTCTCTTTTGCTCTCCTACATTATTTCTTTTTATTATTGTTTGTTACAGTAATTCAAATAATTGTAATCCCTACACTTATTTTCCATGTGGATGATTTTGAGCGGGCAGAAGTCTAAATCCAACAAGTCAACGATCCGTATATCAAACAAGTAATAAAAGTTATTTTATATACTGTGCTTTTTTATGCACTCGTGAGTTTTGCACTACATTTACAGCATTTGGCAGATGCCTTGATCCACACAATTATCTCATATATACACAGAGCAGTTAGGGCTATAATAGGGCTTTAGTAAGGGCTATACCCACCTGTACCTGGATTTGAACACATGACCTTCCGGTCCAAATTCCGAAACCTTAAAGTGGACATAACACAACAGCTTCAGCCAATCTCATGTTATTCTTGAGTACCTATAGCGTAGTATTGCATCCTTGCATCCACTGTTCACATCTTTGAGAAGCTGATCAAGGTTCTCCTTCCCTCACATTCAAGAACATACTTGTTGGAAAATTCTTCTTGAGCAAGTCCTGTTCACCTCATGAAGATTGTGGACCTCAAACATCCGCAAACATCCTGAACCATCTAGAGATGTACCAGCGCCATTTGGATCCCACTTCATGTGGGATTTAGACATTGGACCTCTTTGAGTGTTTAAAGGCTCCGGCATGGAGAAGCTGGTGTTGGATCTGTGATTATCGCAAATGTTGAGCTATTTTATGAGTTGCTCAGTTGCTCCTGGTTCCATAATCTCAAATGTATAGGACTGTAGGAAGGACATTTTACTCATAATCACACACTCCAGTGCTCATGAAATTAGTTCTCACTCTCCAGTGTTTTGTATTGTTTAAAGACTTCAATCACACTCTTGATATAACCCAAATGAGGATGGGTTCCATTTTGAGTCTGGTTCCTCTCAAGGTTTCTTCCATATAACATCTAAGGGAGTTTTCCATGCCACAGTCACCATGGCTGCTCATCATGGGGTAAATACACATTGTTCACCTTTAACTGTGAAATTCTGTAAAGCTGCTTTGAAACAATGTCTGTTGTGAAAACCGCTATAAAATTAAAATTTACTTGACTTCAGCACTTCTGAAAACTTCGGTAACTAGATGAAGCACGATGGGTGTGCTCTTGCTGTTGATGTGGTTGCTGTGTGCACACGGCTTTTCTGAAAGAAGTGTCCATACAAGGAATTTCGCCCTTCATAATGTCATAATGTCACTCGGAAAAAGTTACACAAACCTGGAAGAAGTGGATTTTTAGTACGAGAATCCAAACTCAGAACTTTAGCATTAGCCCCAAACACCAATTAGCTTTTAAGTGACCATGACCATGCCAAGTCTAGATGCGCACTACACATTTTTTGCATGGGGTGGTTCTTTGCATCTGCTTCGTGCATTTAAATTATGTAATACACCCCTAGCTGTGGATTATCCTTTACTTATAGCGGCTATAACAATTGTTCCTTCCAAAGTGAAGTTAATTCCTTGCCGGCTAATGAAAAACAAATGCAGTTTCATAAACTTTATGGTACTTTTTATCATTTATCCTCATGTTAACCTATTATTCTCTCAACACAATGATTTCAAGGATATAAATGCGAGTGGAAAGATATTCAAGTAATTAATGTTAATTGTTTTAGTTTGAATTTGATTTATTGTATTTTTTTCTAAACAGAAGCACAGTACTGATTGAGGCTTTTCATAATAGTTTCTGGTGCATAAGTTTAGGGTTTACTACTGGTCAAAACCAGGACCTGTGAATATGTCTGAAACGATTGAGCTTATTAAAAAAACATTTGAACGGGACATCGCATGCCGCCATTAGGTTACAAAATTGGGAAGAAACCTAGGCTTGGTGAACAGATAAGGGTGGCTAATGAGAGAACAGATATCCATAAAAAACAGTGGGTGTCAAGGAAGAGATAAGGGTTTATAAGGTCATGCTCAGACTGTGACTTTGTTTCTTTTTAATAAAGTCAATCCTTTGGCATCACAACCAAGGATTTTGCAAAATAAGTCAGAAGCAAAAATAAGTCCTATCCTGTGAATTCAATGTAAAACACTGGAGACTCTTTGGAGTGCTCACCATATGCACCTCTGTGAAATCAAAATTAAAACGTTTCACCAGTCAGATTGGAGAATTCAGTAGTGCTGTTATTGCTGTAGGGGATCATCAGTTTTTTTTTATTTTTGCTGTTACTTCAGGAAGGAGAAATTGCACTGTAAACTAAATATTAGACACTCGTGGATCACTGAGATGTTGCATTGAGAGAAAAAGTCTTTATTTTTTAGAGGATAAGTGCTAAATCAGATTGAACACGAGCTGGTAGGTTTATTTCCAGACACAGTTTGTGCCTCCACAGAGATGGTGAGGCAGGTTTGATTTGTTGATTTGCGTCATTGACTCGCTCACGGGTAAATATAAACCTTCCCGACTAATCAATTTACCCCTTCACACTTTGTGATGGTGATTAATTTCTGAGCGTCACATGTCTATTTTCAATTATATATGACATTAGATTAGACTGAAGGCTAGACAGTAGCTTTCACCTTTAAACATTGCTTTCTGTCGTGCGTTTTTGTGTTTGTGCCAAATCAGTGAAAATTACAAGTAATCTTTCCTGACTATATACTGGCCAATGGATAAGCAACCTAGAAAGAAAAGAAAAATATCTAAACTTCAGTGCATTCAAGCTACCTGTCCACACAAGGCATTTGAAAAAATGATGAACAACGGATTAGTGTCGGAGGTGTACAACGGTGAGAAGAGGTATGGGGAAAGGAGGTGGTACTGTAGTGGTTAAGGCATTGGAGTCTGGATCAGAAGGTCACAAGTTCAAAATTCCAGCAGCACTAGCAAGGCCCTCAACCCCCAAGTGCTTAGTTATGAGTTTCTCTGAATAATCTCTGAATAATTCTAGAAAATAATTAAAAGAATAATTCTAGAAAAACATGGGCATCTTGAACCTATTATTCAGATTAACAATGTTCTAGGTTACAGCGTTCTTAGCTTCAAAACATAACACCTTCTTCACTAGCATCAACTCCTTAGTTCCTCTATATTCTAATGTATTTTTCAATGTTATAGTTGGATTATGCTGTTCTTGTTGATGTTGGTCTGATCTTCTGGTTGTTCTTGGTGGGGGTTTTTTTGAGAACGCTGTTGATTTCTTTATGTTCTATGTGCATTTTGCCATTCGTTCTGATGTTTTTTTGTGAGTTTTTTAATGTTTCATTTTTTTGGTGGGTTTTGAGGAATGTGATTTTGCTGTACTTGTTGATGTTCTTCAAAGATTCTAATGTTATTTTTTTAGCTTATATTGTTTAATTTGATTTACTTCTTGACTTCTTCTCAGATTTTGGTGTTCCTTTTTGGATTTTTGTACATTTTAGAATCCGTGATGATGCTCATTGTGGATTCTAATAGTATTTTGTAAGACTATTAGGATTCTAATGTTCCTTTTGTGTTTCATGGATACTGGTGTTCTTTTTTGAGGTTTTTCTTTTTGTGAATTCTAAATTATGAACTAGTTTTTAACATTGTGCTATTCTTGCCGATGTTCTTGTAGTTTTTAATGGGGTTTTTTTGTTGTTTTGAGAACTTTAAGTCTTTATAACGATCAATAGACTGTTCCATTAAGCACTGTCCTGCTAAAACAGGTTTGGGTCTCAGCACTGTGAGGTAAAAATTCAATGATATTGCCTCCAAAGACATCCCATTGTGTGCCTCCAACCGTGTGGTAAAGGTTTGGGTGTAAGCCACTTATAGTTGGAAAAAGGGACTTTTAGGATTGCTTTTGCCCATGTGAAGTAGCTGTACCAGTCCTCTAACAACCCCATAACTCCAGTGATATGTAATGATCAATTAGTAAACATCACGTCAACACTTTATAATCAGTACAGCATATTTTAAAAATAGAGCAAGTTGACACATATTTGATGGCAAGTTTGATGTTTGATGTATTTCGGTAACAGTTCTGATCTTTTTTTTTAAAGAAGAGTATCCAGCTCTGTGATGTCTTTTGAAATGGTGCAGTAATGAGCAGCAGAAAAGCTCTGTGTTCAAGAGCATGCGCAGTCGTTTTATTCGAAGGATTTTTGCTTCTGGCAATATATGCATATTTAATTACATGTCAGTTTATTCCTCACGATTGTTCACTTGTACGTTCCCGAAAACTCTTGGCCTTTACAGCCAAAATTCACTTAAACTGGTGTTCTAACCCAATTGTTTAAAAATAATTGCGTAAAAAAAAAACATGTTAAATTTGAACTCTACATTTTCATCTTCAATTTTTTTGGCAGGCTACAGAGAAACATTGAGATTGGGAAATGCATTAAGGATAAAGAATCCTGAATTCTGAAAGAATCTTTTTCCTGTTTATATATTTGTGTGTGTGTGTGTGTGTGTGTGTGTGTGTGTGTGTGTGGAGGAGGAAAGACGAGGGGGTGGGGGTGTTAACAGCTGCTGATTACCAGTTCCAAAGAGCTAAAATGATGAAAGATTTTAATAAAGTAGTTATTCAGGAACCACCGCAGGGCTACTAAGTTTTGTTTATACCATAATGACCAGTGATGGGAATATTACACAATCTAATTTATTCAATGACATTTTATTTAGCATTTTCAGAAATAAATGGATTACATATATACATCTTAAATTAATTTATTTGTCAGAATATGTTTATCCCCAATGAGTGTAAAAAATGACAATAAATAACATGCATTCTGATGGTCTTCACCATGCTCTTCATATATTTTGCTGTTTCCATTCACAAACTATACCTACATTTTCCAGTTTGTCTGAATTTTGTCGTTGTGTTTTTGAATTTGTTAATTAGTTTTTCGGATTTGTTCATGTTTTTTGCACTTCTCGGCCACCGTAAGATCTAGTAATTGTGTAGTAGCTGCAAGTGCAAAAACACAGAAAACAAAATGAAGAAAAAAGAATCAAAACTTTAAAGACATGAAACATATATATGAGAAAATCTAGACCTAGCGATGTTGTAGCTCAGGGGTTAAGACATTAGACTTCCAAGCATTGCTCCACCAACAGCCCTTTTACCACATCTGGTTCCTTGAGTAAGGCTCTAAACCCTACTCAGCGGTATTTGTAAGTCCCTCTGGATAAAGACATCTCCCATATGCCACAGGTATAAATTTAAACATTACACTAAGCAAAATGACAGTGTGAACTACAAAAGGACATCCATGTGATGTGGTTCAAACTGAGACTTAAATAAATGCGTTATTCAAGGTTACAATGAACAGCTGCGACTGATTGGTGACATGTGAGCCAGAAATGGAATTGCAGTGGTTTTCTGGGTACAATTTGAAGTTGAATAATTTTGATTATACTGAAAAATGTGAAGTCTGTCAACCATGACTTTAAGTATTGGAATGGGAGCACATGTAGTTTGTTACTTTTCACCACTGGTAGCAATAATATAAAAAGTATACATGGAATTCTAGGACAGATGCTCCTCATAAACTGAATACAAATCATTGTGCTTATTTGGTGGAGGGTTTTTTTTATTATTTTTTTTGTGAGGATGTGTTGATCTAATATTTTTTGAAAGCATCCCCAGAGTCAGCACTTTCTAATAGTCGGAGGTAAAGCTGTAATTGGCTGAAAATTTATCAGGATGGAGGGCTTTGTGGGTTCCTGGTAAAATGACAAACAGTAGTTTTTTTTGTCTTATTAGCTACAAACGAGACAGAAAAAGAAGGTTGTGTGAAACCACAGATTCCAGCTGCTATTTAGTAAATAAATACCATAACTAACTAGATTCATAGTATTTATAGTAAAAATTGTCATTCTTTAATAAACTGCTGTAGTATAAAAAGAATTAAAAAAAAACATTAGCGCAGTTATATGAAAGTCGACCTGCCACCAACCAGGCATAACATTGACATTATAACATTATAAGCAGTGAAGTGAATAACTGATTATATCTTTATTATGGCAGCTGTTAGTGGGTGGATATATTAGGCAGTGCGTGAAAATTCTGTCCTCAAAGTTGATGTGTTAAAAACAGGAAAAATGGGCAAGTGTAAGGATTTGAGGGCCAAATTGTGACGTCTAGACGACTGGGTCAGAGCATCTCCAAAACTGCAGCTCTTGTGGGGTGTTCCTGGTTTGTAGTGGCCGGTAATCCGGTGTCAGGGTCATGGGCTGCCAAGGTCAGTGATGAACGTGGGGAGCGAAGGCTGGCCCGTGTGGTCTGATCCAATAGATGAGCTAATTTAGAAGAAGTTATTGGTAATGTCAGAAGGATTAGGACTGTTTTGTTAGTAAAAACACAATATTAGGCAAGATTATTATTATTATTATTTTCAGAAATAGCATACACCATTATGAACTACCTCATGAACTTTTATTCGCTCTCCCCATTGTGCAATAAAATAAAACATACATGCAATACCACTTTTACTAATGTAAATCTGTAATTTTTTGTGCTATAATACCAATAATAGTATAAAATGAATAATCACTTTTATACTTGTATTCTTCCAAAACTGTTACCCCAAAGATGGACAAATGTATATGATGTCTTTGAATAAAGTTGCATAAATTGTTACTTTCACTAAGAGACCCAAACCTGTTCCAGCATCACAATGAACCTGTCGACAATGTAAGCTCTATGAAGATATGGTTTACATGAAAGCTCCTGATTGGCCAGCTACAGACCTCTGACCTCAACCCTATTGAACACTTTTGGGATGAATTGGAAGGCTGATTGCACCCCAGGCCCTCTCACATCACCTGCATCAGTACCTGATTTAGTAACAACCTTGCAGCTGAATAAGAAAATCACCATATGCCCCCTTCAAAATCCAGTGTAATATCTTCCCAGAAGAGTGGAGGTTATTCAGGAAAAGTGCACTAAATGTGGAATGGGCTGATCAAAGACCACATATGAACCTTATATTTAGATGTTCACAAACTTTTGTCCATGTAGTTTCATTCAGATCTTATCATACATACTGTACATAAGGCTTAAATCTCAGGTTGGTGATCATCATGCTATTCTGTTTTGCAACCCAGGATATCAAGAAATTCTTCATTTGTTTCTGAATATTTACTCTCATCGGAGCCAGGCAAAAAAGAAATAAATAAATGCCCTGTAATAATTAGACTTTTTAGTGTACTGATAAGTTGTTGTTTTTTTAAGTGTGAGAAGTATATTTTTGTCACAGCGCAGACATATCATGGTGAATAATTGCTGCTTCCAGAGCATGCGGCGTCAGATACGTCGTCTGCTACATTTCCATCACTACAAAGAGACATAAGATGAAAGTTGCCTATGCTCAGACACTCAAAGAAAATGAAATAGCTGAAATTAATTCCCATCAATGATGGCTTGCTCTGCAAAACCTGTCTCTAAACTATGTTTGCCTCTCTAGCTTCTAAGTAGTCCACCAATACATCAGATCTGAGGTTTCTAATGGCACAGGAAATGGGCTTAATCTGTTTAAATTAGAACCCAGGGAAGAAAATAATAGTGATGTTGCTGCACTTTTTTTGAAGGATGTTCAATGGCAGCATGAGCATGCATTGATTAGGCCCCACTCTTCACCAGCAGAGCGGCGAATCGTGCGACGCCAGCATTCCTTACTCATACCTCTCCCGAGTCGAATACCGTTGCTTTTAGGCTACAGTTAATCTCTTCGCTTGTACATATCATCACTGTTTCACCGGTGCCGATCATCATTGAGTAGCTTTGGAGCCACGTCGCCTCTCTGTTGTCTGGGTGTAATTTGGCATCCGCCGATTTGGCATCAGCCGGTCATTTTTCTTCATCTGCGGCACTGTTCCGGGTTTTTTTGTTCAGTCCTCGAAGACTGGCGGCTAATTCTCTGTGTCTGTCACGGTGTTCATTAGATAAACTGTCACTACTGAAAATTAATACAAAGTTATTAAATTCTGGCTCATAGACGCTCATAATGGACTTCATTCGAAATGAAGATAATAGTGAATCTCACAAGCAGGCAATTTAGTGTCTTTGGCTGTTGTTGAATCCTCATCCTTTTGCTTAGAACGAACATTTCTCATTATGTTCGTCACATTCGGAGGACTCGATTGATTTCATAGGATGAAAATTATGATGTTGCGATGAGGGGATTTTATATGGACCAAAAAGTTTCTCTGAAACCGAACTTAAATTCTTAAAACTCTTAATAACAGGGTCGTTTGATTGACACAGCAAGTTGGGCAAAAATGTAACCTGGTATTTATGAGCTCAGAATTTTCTTTTTTTCAGTAGACTCCATTATGTCTCTAATTATTAATTAATTATTTTTAAATGAATTATCTGTTTAGTGGACTTATGTGACTGAATGCATAGATAGATAGATAGATAGATAGATAGATAGATAGATAGATAGATAGATAGATAGATAGATAGATAGACAGACAGACAGACAGACAGACGGGCAGACGGACGGACAGACAGACAGACAGACAGACAGACAGACAGACAGACAGACAGACGGGCAGACGGACATACGGGCAGACAGACAGACAGACAGACAGACAGACAGGCAGACAGGCAGACAGGCAGACAGGCAGACCCAAATACTGTAGTCACATGCGGTTCTTCCCCAAACTTTTACCACAGAAATGGAGGCCCTGTATAGGATGAGGTAGCATTCAATTTTCCATGACAATGCCCCTTTGCCACAGGTCCATGAAGATATGGTTCACATGGTTTCGAGTGAATCACCTTAAGTGGCCTCTTATAGAGAACTGACCTCAACCTTATTGAACACCTTTGGGATGTATTGGAATGCTGACTGCACCCCAGACCTCCTCACCTCACTTCACATACCTGGGATTATAAATGCCCCAATGGCTAAAATCTCCACAAGCACACTTCAGTATCTAGTGAAACATCTTCCCAGAAGAAAAGAGGTTAAAGAGTGAAGTGCATCTATAGGGGGAGTAATTGTGAAACGGGAAGGAGCACATAATAATCATATGGTCAGGTGTCCACAAACTTGCATTCTCTCAGGTTTCAGCATATTGAGCTCACCGTGGTTGTGTGGTTATTTAAATGTAGACATTTTCTTCTGTCTGATCTCTCTCATCATCAGGGTGTTCCTGTCCACTGAACTGCTACTCAATGGATGCTTTTTTATATTTGTTTTGGGCTTTTCACATTATTTGTTTGTTTTTTTGTAAATCCATGGAAATCAGCAGTTTCTGAAAAAATCTATTACCACAAAGGCATTGACATCATATTTCTGTTCTCATTCCATTACCTGATGTGGACATATTAAAGACTGTAACTTTTGACCTCTATGATTTCTGCTGTCACATGACTGACGGCTGAATCACGACTTTATTGTGCAAGTGTACAGGTTCCACAGTGAGGTGGATTTTTATAGCAAAACTTTGGAAAGTCGAACGCAGCAGATCAGGAAATAGTGTGTAACGATCATAGTTTATTTGATCGATTTAAGCATTTATTCTATTCCGAGGTAAAATGGGCCATCGTTCTCCTCATTTGCATTCTGCACGGGAAGGCAGAAATTTGATCCTAGATATCGCAGCCACAACAGACAACACAGATGACAGAAACACTGCAGTAGCCTTTCACTGATTGCTTGGGGCAATATATTAGTAGATTCTCCTGTGTAATTTATTCAGAACTGCTCTTCCTTCATGATTTCATCTTCATGGATTTTATTATATAGCTCTTTTTCTCATCTGCTACCTATAAAGATGTGAAGCATACTTTTTCAGGGTAAAAAAAACAACCTGCTACAAGCTGACCAACAAGTTCGGTCTGGAGGAGTTGTAGCTTATTGGGTCACTTTTGGTTAGAAGGTCTTGAGTTCTAATCTCATTGGATAACCCTTGAGCAGGACTTTTAACCCTTAAAAGCTCGGTTTTATAAAATACGATAATTGTAAGTTGCCATAAATAAATGGCATGAATTTAAATAAAAAAGTGTGTAACCAGTATACAGTGTTTACATACTCCAGCCATGGTTCTGCACCTGACACACTTGTACCAGCATAGCATTGCCTACCAGGTCAGGGTTACTGCTGTCCTGAAAATGATCCAGCACCTAAATAACATCTTGTCAGCTGTGGTCTTTTACATTGATGGATTGGGCAAAGACACATGCACATGGCGGCGAGTCGGTAGTTAGTAATTGTATATGCTGTGTAGTCCAGGCCCCTCCACCATAAGCCCTGCCGAGGCCATTTCACTACAGCCCACTCTGCAATGACCTCACTGGTTACAGGTTTACCCTTGATGAGAGGGGACATCTGATTTTTTTCCTTTCACAGATTAAATTTAAGGCCTGCTTTACGAGGAATGGCTGCCTCCTCACACACACACACACACACACACACACACACACAAACATACACAAACATTCTCTTTTTCTTCCTCCCCCTCTCTTTTCGATTCATTTACTCTTTCTTTCTCTTTTTTCTTCCTCCCTTTCCCTTCATCTCTTCCTATCACTCTCTTTTTTCACTCTTCCCCCTCTCCCTTTCTTCCCCTCTCTCTCTCTTTCTCTCTCTCTCTCTCTCTCTCTCTCTCTCTCTCTCGCTTCTCTTCATCCCTCTCTTTCACTTTTTTCCCACAAACATTCTCTCTCTCTTCCTCCCCCTCTCTTTTTGTCTCTTTCACTCTTTATTTTTTTCCTCCCTTTCCCTCCATCTCTTCCTATCATTCTTTTTTCACGATTCCCCCACTCTGTTTTTTCCTGTCTCTTTCTATTTCTCTCTCTCTCTCTCTCTTTCTCTCTCTCTCTCTCTCTCTTTCTCTCTCGCTTTCTCTTCATCCCACTCTTTCACTTTTTTTCACAAACATTCTCTCTCTCTTTCTTCCTCCCGCTCTTTTTGGTCTCTCTCACTCTATCTTTCTATTTTTTCTTCCTCCCTTTCCCTTCATCTTTTCTTATCAGTCTCTTTTTTTCACTCCCCACTCTTTCTTCACTCGCTTTCTCTTTCTCTCTCTCTTTCACTCTCGCTTCCTCTTCATCCCTCTCTTTCACTTTTTTCCACAAACATTCTCTCACTCTTCCTCCCCCTCTCTTTTTGTCTCTCTCACTCTTTCTCTCTATTTCTTCCTTCCTCTTTCTCTCTCTCTGGTCCCCTCTTTCTTTCACCCTCTCCCTCCCTCTCTTTCTCTCCCTCCCTTCAGCACAGCATTAATTAGCTACACTAATAATCCTATCAATCGCATGAAAATAAGGGGAAGTGTTTTGCATGTGGGACTCAGTGGTTTATGGGGACTCCCTCAATGACCTTGTGGGGTCGTATGGCTGGTCCCCATTAAAAAATCCAACACTTTTCCCCACATGAACTAATAAACTGTAGCTTTTATAATAATTAAAAGCGCCAAATAAGGTCATGTGTGTGTGTGTGTGTGTGTGTGTGTGTGTGTGTGTGTGTGTGTGTGTGTGTGTGTGTGTGTTATTGGTATCTTGGTTATTATCGTGTTTGACAGTTTTGATCTTCGTGATGGTCGCTGGTCCCCACAAGAAATCCCCCCTACACACACACACATACACACGCGCGCGCGCGGACTGTGTGCTCTGTGTGTGTGTGTGTGTGTGTGTGCGCGTCTATGTGTATGTGTGTGAGATCCCGCTCAGCGCGCGCGCCAGTCGCTCTTCGCCGCGCGCACGGGAAAGAGCTCGAGCGCAGCTGCGCCTACACTTCAGTTCGGTTCAGGTCGAGATTGGACCTGCATCTGCCTCCTCACTGCCGCCTGCACGCGCTGACAATCCGTGTGTGGGGGAGTGTGCGTGTGTGGGGGGAAAAGAAAAAGTATCTTATAGAGAAGAATCTCAATGAGCATTCCTCATGCATGCTCCGGAGAGTCTTCACGTGCACTCCTTGACATATAGAGAGCAGATCTATTTTTTCCTTCACTCTTGGATATGAATTGTTTTGTGCTCTTTCTCGGCTCAGCTCTGCGTGATATGGGCTTTACGAATTCGCGCGCCACAGTCAGGTAGTCCAGTATCCATCAGATCCCGTAATGCACGCTTGATTCCGGGGTGTGCATCCTGCATGCAAGAGCTTTGGATGTGTATGTGAACTGCACTGGATATGGATTTGCGTTCACACTGTACGTTTCGCAAGTGGAGCGTTTGGATCGTGCATCATCTCGCGATGCTCCTCGTGCCCGTCCTCGTGTTGGCGTCGCAGGCTCGCGCGGCTCCATCTCTCACAACCGAGCAGATGGACATGGGGGTGGTAAGAGCTTATTTATTTATATAAATTCACATTGAATTGTATTGACCAACTGGTATCTCGTGCAAGTTGCAGAAAAAGAAAAGAACAGTTGGAAAGGTTGCCAGATTCTGTTTTTTCTTTTTTTTTTTTTTTTTACCTCCAACAATAGGAAATGAATGATGAACACTTTGCATTAGATTCTTATTTATTAAAAATGTGATAGAACCATTTCAAAGATGCCTGGTCTATAGAGCAATTGAACGCGATCTGGCAACCCGGTCTCCTTTAAACGTCCCAGTGCTTAATTCGATCATTTATTAATTTGCACTTATTTCCTGTATCGACTTCGTGCACGCTCCCTGAAGACAAAGCTAGTTTGCAAACACTGCCACATTCATCCCGAATTACTTTTACTTCATAAAATGCACGATCAATCCATTTTTTATAGATCATTGCATAATGAAATAAACATGTTGCATACCAAATCCTGCCTTGTGCACGTGCAGTGTGTTTAGACAGCATTTAATGTACAAATCACATCAACTTAAATAGTAGAGATTTTAATGATGTGCCTATTGTCATTCTATTTATCTAAGCATATGCAACTTTTAGGATTAAGTCTTGCATAATATATGGTTGAATCAGTTGCATCGTTTTTTTGCAGTGGCAAATATTTACACCAGTGCATGTTTTGTATTAGAAATTATATCACGGATCAATGGAATGTTTCTCAATCTGGTGTTGTATGTGTGCGTGTATATGCATTACGGGTTTCAATACAAATGATATTTGTACATTTCAGGGTTTTGAAGAGCGAGAACAGCTCCACTAAAGTGTCTAATCAGTTCCAGCCAGGTAGAAAAAGGAAAAATGAAAAAAAAAAAGAAATGATGAAAAAAGCATTTGTAAAGCACCAAAATCTAATCAACATTTTTTAAATGCTTGATACAAAACAAATCAATCGGTTTCATTGTGTCTCTCGGCAAACACCGATAAAATGCTACCCTTAATAGTTCGGATCATTGTTTTCAAAAAAGACTCGACAGGAAGAGTTTTTCATTTTATATAAAAGCAGGAAAACGTTTCCATTTAATTGACCGCATTCGAGCTTTCAAACAAATAAATCAATCAAACCCTCTGTTTTTCGATGTCGCAAATGCTCGCTTTGATTTGTAAGGAGTTGAAAGTGTATTCGGCGAGAATCTGTTGTTTCTGTTCGTATCATCAAGACTGCTTTCGATATAAATCTTCTCCACTTCTATGACCTGCTGGGAGAAAATCTGGCTGCTGTGCATAGATGATGGTGGACCACAGAGCCTATATCTATAGGTGCTTCTTCAGTGTCGAACACCTGAACTAATGAGCGCCACCATAAATAGTCTGACCTCTTTAGAGCCCGGAGGTACTTTTAGAGGAGTACAACTTCTGAAATTGTGCCTGCAATGCAGCGATTGGGATTTTTAACCACAGACTCTTGTTCTAGTTCTCATCATCGTAGTCAGGGCGCTTGGTCAAAGCTGACACTCTTCTTCCTCAGCACCCACAGGATCAGCTCACTTTCCTGAGGAGTCCTTGAGCCAGCTGGACTTTTGACATTTTGATTAAGGCCATTAGGGGGATTTGGCATGGTGGCACCTGGTGGTTGGCGGGGCTCATAAGGGCAAGAGACTGTTAATTGAGGGACAGATGGTGCGGTATGTCCCGTCCACACTGATTGGTGTTAAGTAGGAGGAAATGGCAGCACATGGTGCATTGATTGGGCTCTTGAAGCTGGTGGATAGGAAATCCATCGACATTTTTTTTTTATTAATATAATTCTGTTTAATTACATCACCAAATTTAAGAATAATGATTTACATAGTGGAGCAACTTCATGTTCTCCGTGTAAGAAGTGCCTGGATTAACAGTGTTTTATTATCCGATCGACTGTTTGCACCAGTTTATATCGTCTGCGATTAAATTACAGACGAAAGGCCACGCTCAGTTTCGTCAACAGCCACCCGATGGGAAATCCACACTGTAATGATTTTTCATTTCAACCAATTGCTTACAAATACATGACATTTGAAAAACAATGCACTCACCTCAGAACTCCACTCTTCCGGAGCTTATGGAACGCACAAACTCCTTGTGTTCACTTGGGTTTCATATTCTTATATTTTCTCCCACCACCAAAAAAACATGAAAATACTCAAAATTGCCCCTAGGGGTACGGTACATGGTGCCCTGTGGTGGACTGTTTTCCCATTCAGGGTGTATCCCTTTAGTGTCCGTGTTCCAGGCTCTCAGGCTCAACACTCACAGACGGAGAATAAAAGGTCATTGTAAGGCATTTTGTTGCAAAACCCTTTTTAAACACAAAAGTGTTTATTTTTTTTCATGCTAAACTGTTTCGAGAAAAATCGCTTACACGGCAACTACCATCATTTTGATTTCGACTTTATAAACACATCATCAATGATCTAGACCAGCGATCCCCAACCTTTTTTGTGCCACAGACCGGATTAATGTCGGATAATATTTTTACGGACCGGTCTTTAAGTGTGGCGGATAAATACAATAAAATAAAATGATACGACCGGGAAAAAAAACATTATTGGTATTTTCTTAAAATAATATAAAATCGTGTTTCGCTAGTTGGGGGTTTTCATTTAGCGGTAATGTATTCTGTGTTAGCGGAAGAAGCCCCTTTAAGAAGGTAGGGGATGGAGGTAAGACATGTGACCGAGGCATCATGACATGCATCAAGAGAAATAATAAATAATCCAAAATAAAACATCGTTCAGAATCAGATGATAAATAAAACGAAAAGAAGTTATGTATTCTTTCTGTGCGGCCCGGTACCAATTGACCCACGGACCGGTGCTGGTCTACGGCCTGGGGGTTGGGGTCCACTGATCTAATAAATAAAAATAAATAATAAATAGCCTTTATTTGTCACATATACATTACAGCACAGTGAAATTTGTTCTTCGCATATCCCAGCTAGCTTAGAAGCTGGGGTTAGAGCGCAGGGTCGGCCATGATACGGTGCCCCTGGAGCATAGAGGGTTAGGGGCCTTACTCAAGGGCCCAAAAGTGGAAGCTTGGCGATACCGGGGCTTGAACCCCCGACCCTACCGATCGTTAACCCAGCACCTTATCTGCTGGAGCTACCACTCCTCCTACCTCCTACCTCTGGAGCTATCTAGACAATGGTATTGTTTTTAAAATCCACTTCGCTGTTAGTTCCTGTTGAAACTAATTTTACGTTGATGCTAAAAACTACACAACCTACACAACCAAGATCTGGAGAGGTGGCTGAATAAAAAGAGCACAGTTTTTGTTTATTTTTTATTTTTTGAAGTGCAATAAATGCACAATGGCCCAGATCTTCCATTGAATGAAAGGCATGAGCAGATTACAATTGTTGACTAAGACTAAGTGGAACATTCGAGTAGCCCTGGTGTTGGAACAAGAAGATTTCACCTCACATTTATTTTACAATTTGATGTTCTCTAGCAAATCAGGTAATCAACCAGAAAATGAAAGAAAAGGGTTCAGTTGATTTGTAGGTAATATAGATTTTAAACTTAATTCATGACCTTTATTTTTTTGGGAATTATAACGTACTCTCAAGTCTACACTACTATATCATGGTAAAGTGATGAACCTCGATTGCAGATGCTCCAGACACTCGTGTCGAGGATGGTTTATTAAACTGTGTGATATGTTTAATAAATTGTGTGATATGTGGACTGTTACCTTCACTCTTCTAAAAAGATGTTTCACCAGATTTTGGAGTGTGCCGGTGCAGATTTGGGTTTATCCAGCCACATTGTAAAGTCATATACTGATGCAGGTGATATGAGGAGTCCTGGAGTGCAGTCAGTGTTCTAACTTATCCTGAAGGTGTTTAGTAGAATTGAGTTTAGATCTTTATAGCAAGCTTTCCTTTCTGCTTTTTGTCTTTTCTGTATCACAAGCAGTGCTGCAGCAGCAACTCCGAACATTAATGAATCATATATAAGGTGGATGCTTGGGTTTTTTGAGAAGTCGTTGTGCATTTATGATATTCCTACAATCTAGGTGATGGGTAAGCCATTGCAACCTGCTTTATTCTTTAAACATAGTCGAATATTTCCTTTGGGACAAGAGACGTTAAGAGAATACAAATTTTCATGGGCTCCATAATTAATGGAATAGCCCGTTCGGAATCGTCACGACGAAGAAAACTCGGAACTCGGTGTTTTCCGAAGGTATCGGCTGAATAATTCATCACATTACAAACAGTCGCACAGTATCCAAGCTCTTTGGACTTGGCATGGCATAACGATCCCGTGCGTCAGGTGCCACTTTTTGAATCAAGCTTTACTGTAATTTCTTTAATGAGAGCACCATCTGGTCCCATCAGCAGCAGGGCAGCACAGAGCAAACCTTATCCTCCCGAAGAGGTTCGAGCATCTCACACTCTGCCAGATACACAGACACACACACATATTGCAGCATACTGTGAATATTAGCCTTCTGCTCTACCGTCCATCCCCGTTCCAAAGGCTCAAACATGGCCGTGTTTTGTTATGTGCAACTCCCAATCTCTCGCATTCTGTCCATGCGAATGCTTTTCACTTTGAATTTCGCTGGATTTCACTTCTAATTATTTGGAGCGGCGGTACAACGGGGGATAGGGAGCGATGATTGATGGCTAACAGGAAGTGGGTGAGACTTAGAGTTAGTGCTGAGAAAAGTAATCAAAGAGAAAGGAAAAGAGGACGAATGGAAGGTGGAAAGAACGCCAAAGAGAGGCCATTTAAACAAGTAGCAAACATGAAATCAATACGCCTCCTTTTCAGCCTGTGATAGACCTGTCTCTCAGGGATAATGCACCAGAGAGAAACACACCATCACCCCTGGTTGAAAGAGGTCGAGGTTGAAGAGGTTGCTTCTTTTTCTCCCCGATTGTGTCAGAAAAAAAATGATCTCATTTCTGAATCTCCCACCAAAGGAAAAAAGATGTAACAATGTAGCTTGAAGTAAACGTCCTCGTTTTCCACTTCCTCCGAGCGAATTGTCGCTCGACGTTGACGCTCGTCCTACTTGGAGGAGACACTCTGGATTTGTGTGACCTCTTACGCACAGGCAAACGTCTCGGGTTTTCAGATCGAGGACATTATTTCAGGAACGTTGTCTGCAGGGACGTGACCAAAGAGAAGCCGAGAAAAATTTACGCAGAGTTCGAGAGATGTGCAGTAAACAAAACAGAGTCAAAAGCGCACCTTGTGGAAGATGGAGAGAAGTTGGGTAATGAGCACATCATTCTACCTACTTCCCACGCTTTTCTAACCTTATGGTGAAGAAGAAGGCCTGATTCATGATTCTGCTTGTGGCAGAGGAGCACAAAGCTGGGATACGAACCCTTTCACAGATTAAACAAAAAGGCTATTTCAGAGTCACGATACGTGGTTTAAAAGCTTTACCAGGGTTCACTAAAAGGATGCTGTTTCACCTATTCGACATGGCTGAGAATAGCCAGCTATGAATCCTTCATCATAGCCGAATGGATAGTTTTGATTCGCTTTCTGCTTAAGATAGGGGTTTCGCATTGCAGAAGTGTACAAAGTTCAGAAAACAAAACAGAAAAAAAGCAGTGAAATTAAACCGTGTTTGTAAATGTCTTAAATTCATTGGCTATAAATATGGAAAGTAGAAATGCATTTACATTTATGACATTGGGCAGAAAATCATAACCCTTACAAATTGCAAATACCTTATTCTCTACAACTGAGCAGGTGAGGTTAAAGTGCCTTGCTCAAGGGCCAAATAGCAGCTTTTGAAAAATCCAATCAGAGATTTATTGCCTTAAACATGAAGCTATCGCTGCCCTTAAGCTACCACTGGCCCCTGAGATAATAATTCCCCCTAAGTAAAACACCACTCCCACTTGAGCTAACACTGCCCCCGAAGCTTCCACTGCCTCCTGAGCTACCACTGCCCAAAAGCTTTCAATGCCCCCTGGGTTACTACTGCCCCCAAAGCTGAACTGCCCCAAAAGCTTTCAGTGCACCCTGATCTACTGACTGCCCATACGGCTTCCACAGCCTCCCTAGCTACCACTGCCCCAAAGCTTCCAATGCCCCCTGGGTTGCTACTGCCCCAAAGCTGAACCTTCCCAAAAGCTTTCAGTGCACCCTGATCTACTGACTGCCCACACGGCCTCCACTGCCTCCTGAGCTTCCACTGCCCCAAAGTTTTCAGTGCCTCCTCAGTTACTACTGCCCCAAAAGCTTTCACTTTCACTGCCCCCAAAGCTGAAATGCCCCAAAAGCTTCCAGAGCACCCTGATCAACCAAGGCTTTCACTGCCTTTTTAGCTACCAATGCCCCCAAAGCTTCCACTACAATCTTCAGAAATTTTTTTATCTTGACTAAGTCTGAGGTGCATCAAGATCCCAGGAGCTCTGAGAACAAGGTGGGAACACACACTGAACAGGTTGCCAGACATAGCATAGATCTTGCACTAAAGATATGATACATGTTGGCATTTATACTAAAGGTATTTTTCACAACATGGCTGAGATTTTTTTCTGTATTGATAAGACCAGAGTGGGCGAAGCAGTAGCCGGGGTACACAGGGTAATCATTCATGTTTAAGCATCTATAATACATGGATCATTTGGTTTGTTTACTGCATTTGACTCAGATCTAATTTCGCATGTCAGTCTTCTAGGATTTGCTGGTGCCCTTGTCACTTGATGTAAATAGAAGCCACCAACTTACACAGGAAAATACTAATTGACTGACAACCACTTACAGATCTTTCTCGCGCTAATCTGCAACAACTGAATGAGTATAATGTTTAATTGCAACCGAATACTGCACAAAACGTAAAGCGCCAGATAGCTTAAGGATTCCAATCCACTTGCAATATGTTATTTCAAAAAGCCCAATGAATTGCGGAAGTGAGCAGAGCAGAAGTTCAAAGCTGATGGAGAAAAACAGCACGAATTCTTCGAACCATAATTGGAGAATCTGAAAATAAGACTAATTCGACTGGGGTCGAATCGTCTTCCGACTGCAATTGTTCAAAATCACTTGAAATTGCATTAGAGTTTAATTCAAAGAGACTTCCTATTGCATTTACAGTATGAAAGCAGCTTGTTCTTAAAAAAGGAGCTCTATTCCATATTATCCCATGCTTTCATACACATTTATAACATATGCGAGTGTCTCTCTCTCTATAGCAAGGCTATAATTATGAGCTATACATTATATCTCACTGGACCAAGGCAGCAATTATACTCGAAATCCCAAAAGACTCACTGAATCAAACTAAGAAGCATTTCTTAATAAGTTAAATATATATGACTGGAAAAAATGGCAGAGCATCAGATAACTTCCAGCAGTAATGGATCAATTTGTGTGGCCTATAGAAAAAGCAAGCCCTCTTTCCCACAGCGAAGCTGCACGCAATGTGGCTGGTTCAGATTCAGCAGCTTGAAGGGGTTCAAACCAAAGCTTTTCCATTTTCCATTTGCCAAAGAAGAAAAAAAAAACCCCAACTAAATCTGGTCCATGTGCAACCCTGCCTTGTCTCAGCCCTTCATCTTTGTTCAATTGGAGATCCGAGGCACTGTGCAGCTCCTGTCCAAGCATCCGTACAAAGCTTGTAATTAGTGTAGTTTTGGTGTTGGGCTTTGGATTGTAGCTCGAAATAACCCACAAGGCAGGCAGTAAACCCAAAAAGCGACGCTCTGCTTTCCGAACGGCTTCGCAGTTTAACAGTTTAAGCAATTGCAAAATGTTCTGAGGAGATAACGTGTCTGACGAGAACCGCCATTCTTATTTTAAACGCCTGGTCTCTGGCCAAAAAACGATTCTTTATAAAGGCACCGCGACCCGTTTCGGCAAACAGCCGGCATACACGCCGAAACTCTGTCCGCTCCTGAAGTTTGTTTCTCATTTGCATCCGTCAGTCCCTAACAAGATGGCAGAGACAAAAGAAAACGCTTAGCCTGCAAGCATGTTGTGCCAAGAAATCCATTCTGGCCAAAGTGTAGGCTTTTAATGTGTAGCAAAGAATTCACTTTAAGCTTTTTTGCATAATGCTAAATGGATGTGGCTGTTTCTTAGTGTGATCGCTCGTGACAGTGGGGCGGCTGAACAACGGGTCGTGCCAAAGCTATGTTCTCAAGCTTGATTATTAGTTTCAGTCATTCAGACGCGGCATTCACTTTTGAGGAAAAGTGCACGGATACACGTTAAGTGACTTGAGATGAATACTAGATCCAATAAAAGCGTTTTTCAGGGGGAATTCACCTTGAAACGCAGTCTTTAAGAGGACGAATAAGGTATGATTTTTCCTCATTCACCATGCGTTGGCAACGGCGAACGTTTCCCATTTAATGTACCCAGGCTTGTAGGTGCAGTATAAATATTACAGGGTTCTAGTGATACGTTTCCCAGAAGGTTAGTGGTAGCACTGAAAAAGCTCAGCTGTTATAGAGATTGGTGGCAGTTTTAAACATGACCTTGTGATAAGCATGAAGGAAACTTGTTCATTTTAGAGATAGAGGTGTTATGCAAACGGATGCTCAGGGCTTAGCAAGAAGACGATCCTGTCACCTCTTATCTACATTTCAAGTTTTGGCACCATAAGTGATGACTGGTTGTGATATTAGATAGAACGGCTGAAATAGAATTTAAAAAAAGAACACTATAGATACTATTTGGGGCGAGCAATGAGTTATGTCGTGAGAGCTCATCAATGGCGTAGTAGGAATGACGGGAAAAAGGATTGGTGCTGTTTTGTTTTTGTTTACGACAAATTTTTATAATTCACGCCGATTTAAACAATTTTTAAGTTTTCTTTTCTGAAACATCTAAACATGAAAATACACCTTTGTATTAATTCTATTTTAATTCAGTTCAATTCAATTGTATTTCTATAGAACTTTTAACAATAGACATTATCACATATATATAAAAATAGGTTTATTTGCAACTATACAACTTTATAATTATATGTCATTTGTAACTATAACTTAACAAATGTGTAACCCTACAACTTTATAAATATTAGAGATGGTATGATTCGGTGATTCACGTCAGTGCATCGGCATAAAAATGAAGCAAGTGATGCATCGATTTCCAAAAGTGTGCATTGAAATAAAGTTGGCATTTGTAGCACAAGTAAGCAATATTTGTGGATTGATTTCATTTCACCACTGCTGCTAATTTAATTTGATATTTTACAACGCTACGGAGTCCGAGGCATGTCCTGGGTGTCACATAGAATTTAGATTAACATGGAAGAGGTAGAGCTGCATTTTCTCTTTTGCAATACAAGGGCCTGTTTGTAAAGGGGCAATTTATTAGTCCGAAGACATTTAAATAAATGTATGATTTGCTGTCTGTCTGAACCAAAGATGCATCGAGTTGCGAATTACATTGGCCTTAGTTACGGAGATGCACATCCCTAACTCCTATACATTTATCCATAATGAGCCACTCAACAGTTCTGAGAGAAAAAAAACCCTACGTTATATGAGCGAAATCAGACTCAAAAGAGAATCCAACCTCATCCGGGTGAAATCTCTGAAATCGACTGTTTTCTGATGAAGACTTGAGTGCAAAACTGTTTATTGCAATTGTAGTCCGAATCCATTGTAGCAGAACTTAATACTAATTGCTGTCCAAATGAATCTTCTCAATGGCAACCGAAGATACGAAACATTTATCTTAGTGAAGCGGAATGAAAAATAGCAGCCTAACTAGAAATCAAAATTTCGTTCATTCTGTGTAATATGACATGACTATAGATTTGTGCAGTTGATACATAATAGTCAGGGGTAATAAAAAATTCTTCGCGAATTCGTCTCCCACTTCTACATACCAGACTGTGTATTTCGTTATTTTTTTTTCTTATGGTCCATTCACAAATAGGGAACCTAAGCCTATTAAACTAGTTGCATCCCTGCTTTGTGATTTTGCACCTCGGCTGAGTTTGGAGGCTTTCTAAAAAACTGTCTCTGAACAGACGCCTTCCATTTTCTAAATGTCACAAATCAATGCGACCTTAATGGTTGATCGTTAATTTGGCTGCTGCATCATCAGTCACTACTGCTTTTACTCATTATTATTTCACTAGTTTAGCCTTTATGTGATGGGTGGGTATTGGCATGGCTGCGACTCTCTGAAATGACCCATGCACTGATAAAGTGGGTGTGTTTTTTTTATATAGCAAAGGCTTTATGACTGCACTCTTCATTATCAAGGAGACCGTGGTCCAGTTTTGTTGCGAAAGAGGTAGATAGAGAAAGGGGCTTGTTCACAAGACTCTGTGTGTGAGATGCGGTGCAGATGTTTTGTGCAGAGATCTTGAGTGCTTTGAGCCTTGAGAGCCAGGATTATATGGGGATTATCCACAACTTCATTTACACTTTGTTGTATCTGGATCGTATTTAAGATTAGAACCACATGCGTTTATTCGTGCCGGTGGTTTTTGCATAACTCCCTTTGAGGTTCTTCCAGTTTTGTGAAAAAAAAAATGGTAGCCACATGAAAATGCGTCGTTTAAAATGTTCTTAAAGGTGCCAATTTCAGCGTGGACCACATGCGTTATGATATAATGAAAGGTCTTTTTTGGTAATCGTGGCTTGGGAAGCCGAACGCATTCGTATCCCGTTAGTCATTCATCTACGCCTGGTCGTTTCGTGCCGCTCGAGTATCGAGAATACATATGTGGATAATGTACGGAACAAACCAAATCCATATCATGTAAGTGGAAATGGATTTATGTCACTCCGAAACACATGCGAACGAAATGCGATGTTGTGTAAGTTGTTAAAATCGTAAAAAAAATTCTAGGTCCATTTAACAATCGAATACAAAAAGGGTCTGACATCAGATAAATGTATTGCTTTTTTATTGCTTTCTCAAAGCTACATTTGAGAAGTGAAATCTGCTCGAATCATAACTCAGGCGGTTCATGCCTTCCATAGCGTGCTCGTGGAAGAAATGTGCAGAATAAAACATGACAGGGAGTTCTGTTATAATAACAATCATAGAAGCTGAGTCACTATTCCCATTTCGAAGAATTTTTTATTTTTTGTGCATATAACAGTATCTCCTGAAGTGTTTCGTTTTGCAACATGAAGAGAACATAATTGGCGAGAAACAAATGAAATATTATCGAGCTGGACAGCTTTATGAATAGTGAATTCGAACACGATTTTTTGTGGAGATGTGTGAAGTTACCTGGACGGAGTTATGAGCTCGTACATCTTGTTATTCGGCCACAGTATCAGTGGCAGTGGCGGAGCTGTAAATCTTCTAACCCTGCTCCTGCAGACAGCGGAAACGTTCCACTTAGTCACTGTGGCACTACGGTAGACTGTCTCTACTGAGCTTAATCCCAATTGTCTGTGTTGTATTAAAATAATAGAGTGGAGAAACAGGCTGCAGTCGCTGTGTTATTATCAACTTGCCCATGACCAGCCACCTTCTCCATTTCCCAGGCTTAATACGCTTCCTCACACTATAATATATTAATAAGACACTGCATCACTCTGGGAATTAAAATGGTTCTGTTTCACTAAGTGCCAATATGCAAGAACGCAAATACATTAGTTTGAGAAACGAGTAAACTTTCTTAAGGCTTCTCGCAAAATTAAAAATGCGCACTGAGTTATGAACAGACACATTATACCGAATTCGGTACGGTTTCATAAGCTCGCTGCATCGTCATTTATCATTGTTTTACACGTTTGTGTATGCTGATCGCTGGGAAAAAAAATATGCATCAACTATGGGGTTAGGAAGTTAGTGGGGGGCAGTTTTTCGCTATACTGCTTATTACACTGACATCCAATAATGAGCAGTATGTTCATCATTAACTGGACATGAAAATATTGCTTTTCTTCTTCGCAAAGTGTCGTATTGTAGAGTGGAGGTCAACCGATTCATCAGTTTTGCCAATGAATCGATATTTATTGCTGGAACTACTGATAAAAAATCCATACAGATAGTTTTTCTGGGTTGCTGTGAATGTTTTTATTGGTTTTTCAGATATGACTGTTTTTATCTATTTGGAGTGTTACTTCTTGTTTCAGTTTGAGTTTTTTTAGTCTTTTATTTTCCTTCAATTGTATTAATATAATACATATATTTATATCGTTAAGAACATTTTCATGATTCCCTAAATTTTTTTATATCGATTACATTTATACTGTGATACTGTTTGTTTTTGTTTCTATTCTGTATCCATTATGATTAAGATAATTAGTCGATTAATCGGTTATCGATGTTGAACTCTAGTGTAGAGTTCAACCGTCTCTTATGCACGGACTTGGACGTTTATGTGCAAATCTGAAATTGTTATCTATGGTATCATGGTGGCTCTACACCCATTAAACCTATAGGTAGTTAAAGAAACCACTGGTTTTACTTTGTTTTTCACTTCTCACTTTAAATCCTTTTGTGCAGGTTATCCTAGCCAGGAATCTTGACTTGCTTAGAAATGTAAGCGTTAATTCTCCTAGCTCTTTTAGATCCTAAAGATGTCTCAGTAGTTTTCCCCCATGTGTGATATATAACTGAATTTCCTGAACATTTTCCAAGGTGACTATGTCAGCAACCTCACCGAGTCCATTGTTAATTTGGAAATGCATCTCTTGAGAGACTGTTGTGTGCCCGCTACACTGTTACGTTTGTTCGGCCGGCTTTCCGATGCTTTCTTAGATGTGTCAGAGCATCAGCGTCAAGGTTTAAGATTTGTTAATATACCCCCAGGCAAGACTCTCCTTTCATTCCTTACAGCGCTATCAGTCTGGCCTCGAGAGAACAGTGACTTGGGGGCTAATTAGCAGTCATTAGCAGCACAGAGCATCCTGGACTGCGCCAAACGCAAGTGGGACAGAGATGCCCTCTTTGTAGTGGTCATTGTGATTATATGGCACGTAGCAGCGCTGCTGATAGAAAATGGAAATCTAATTTAGCTTAAGTGGTGAGGCGAGCATGAAGGATGGAGGAGGAATTGAGTCAGTGAACAGCAAGGGAAGCAAAATAGGAGATTCAGCCAGAGTTATTATCTTTTAGGAGATTTTTGGTCGGGGGGGGGCGCGAATTAGGACTGCCAAACTCGAGATGAGCTGTCAAATACTTATTTCCCCAATGTATACATTGTCTAATCTATTTTATATGGTAGTACTACCTACATGTAACAGCTCACATCTTAATATCTTTTTTTTTCAAAGCAACTGCCGACCCGCTGTGCGTTTTGTGGAATGCAGCTATGAGTTATCAGTTTGAAGCCATGTCCACACCAATATGTTTTCATTTGAAAACTCAGATTTTTTCTTTCTGTTTTGGCCTTCCATCCACACTCAGACGGTGTTTTTTAATGAAAGCGTAGCTTTTTGAAAACGCTCTCCAAAGTGGATACAGTTTTCAAAAACTGAGGCTTTCAAAAACGATGACGACATCTTCAGACATTTTCAGACATTTCATTGTGGATGAGCAACTTTTGGAGAACGATTAAAAACGATAGTATGGACGCGAAGCATTTGGTAGACGAAAATGCCGTTTTTAAATTTATCTAGATTAGTGTAGCCTGACACTCCCAGGAATTTCGGCATTGGAAATTATTTATGCTAGCTAATATAAGTAATAAAATGTAGCATGTACTTAAAACCTTTGGGAACTTCTTGAGTATATATATA
>MU563656.1:8312605-8413427 GCA_024362625.1 Silurus asotus
TATATATATATATATACAGTACAGACCAAAAGTCTGTAGTGTATATCCTGAGGTAACTACTGAGACAATGCAAAGAGTGTGCAAAGCTGTCATGAAAACAAAAGGTTGCTACTTTAAAAAATAGAAATTATAAAACGTTTTCTGGGTTATTTCACACCTTTTGGTTTACTACATAATTCAATACATGTTCTTTCATAGCTTGGTTGTCTTCAGTATTCATGTCCAATGTTGCAACCCCCTAAAAGAAGGTGTGCCCAAACTTTTGACTGAAATGGAATATACTACCGACAATCCCAGTAAACTACATTTATTCTGGAAGCCACAAAAAATGGTCAAAAACAGCATTTTTATTCAAAAGAGAAGCATTCAAATGCTGATTCGTTTGCTTCTTTGTCACTCTCAAACTGTTCAAGTAGCAAATCAATAGTGAAAATGTAATTTTTTTTTTTTTTTTTTGTATTTTGCACACTACATTCCTGTACAATGGAAATACTAACATGGACCCAATCAACCTCTGCATATTTTGCCTACACACATAAACTGTTTAACAATGGGAATAAGAACATGGACCCAATCGACTTCTGCAGGATATTTTATGCCTTTCTATGACGTTTAATTGCAGACTGCACACATTAAATTGCAACTTTATATCATAACTTTGGATATTTGTAAATTATTTGTTGTGCCTTTATCTGTTTTCTATATGTTTTTAATTTGTGTAATTTGTTAAGCCTGTTCAGAATATTTACAGAGTAATAAATTAATTGTATGGTAACAGACTTGTTTCCTATAAATCTCAATATAACAAACTCCTAAATTTTCAATCTAAATACTGTAATATTTCCGTTTCTGTAAGAGATCTTAAGTGATTTGTAAAAGGATCAGAGGTCATGGGTTTGTTCCAGCGTATCCCTCTTTTGGATTGGCAGGTCATCAGCTAATCCGTGCAGTTAGACAGCAACCGAGATTCTCAGCTAAATTAGACTTTGCTAACAGTTCAGTTTGGTTTGAGTAGCTTCAATTTGACAAAACACAAGCTAGCAAACCATTTTTTTCTCAGCTTCCTTATTACTTCCTAATAACTTAAAATTTCTTACATTTTTTATAATTCTATTTAAAAAGTAAGGTTGGATTAGCTTTTTGTGTTTAGCATTCATTGCAGTAATTCAAAAAGTACTTCTATACTAACCAAATTGTCCAGCTTGGCCTGTGATTTGTCAGCCGATAGATGATTAAAGTTTCAAACATGCTAATAAAGACTTCTCAACACCAAAATACATATCAGTGGCAAAGTCTGGTCAGCACCAGACTTCAAGAATTTCATGCAGGGGGATTGTATTTTATAGAATTTTTTTGAGTCAGGAATTAATGCTTGGCTAAGCCTTCTTACTTGGGTATTAATGAATCAGGTCACATGTGGTCTCCTTGTTCTTGAAGTGCTGTTCTGTTTAAATTGTCACAAAAAAAAACTTGAGAGCTTTAACGCGTGTCCCTCGCTAGTAGTGCATTGGTGGGTTCGAGGCGAGTTGCCAGCATACGTCAGCTCTATTACAGAAGCTATGGTGTAAATTATCTTCATGACAATAGATATGTAGGGCAGCTGGCTAGCTGTTAACAAGCAGAATATGGAAGTCAGAGATTTTATATGTATAGGACAAAGCTATTGCTGAGCTAGCGAGTTGCTAGCTCTACATTTTAATTTGACAATTTAGTGGGTAGACTGGTATACAGACCAAGTGGTGAAGTGGCACTGTTTATTTGCAGTTGGTTAAAAGTGATTCGAGGGTACTGGCTTTTAATCTGCTCCTTCTTACAATGACCTTAATGCTTTTTTTTCTCCGAAATGGTTTGTGTGAAATGTATATAAATTAATTGGATGAGTGTCGTTGTGAGTCCAGGTCAACAAGGAGGAAGGTCAGATCCTTTAAACGTTTACAACTAGATAATTTTAGCACTTTGCTATTTCTAGAAGGGTAGTCATGTCAGAGGGGATGTGTCATCCTGCCATGTTTTGCTAACAAGATTGATTCAGGGAAAACGGCATTGGTTATAGTAGATTTTTAAGGTTTTACTAAGTGTTTTGGGGCACGATGTAGAAAATGGAAACATGCAATTCATTACACTGGTTTACAAGTAAATTATAATGGCTGCATATTAAACATACTTGTGTGAAACAGGGTCAAAAGTTACACACATTTTTGTTTTAAAAGAATGACAAACCTTTTTTTTCCCTCTTAATTATCTGCCTGGAAATTCAACCTCCTGTTAAACCTCTAACTCTTGGACACCTCACTATAAGATTAATTTGATATAGGATATATTTGCTGTTAAGTGGTAGCTTAGTGGCTAAGGTGTTGGACATCTGATCGGAAGGTGATTATATGAAATCCCAGAAGCACCAAGTTGCCATTGCTCGACCCTTGTGCCCTTAACCCTCAATTGTTTAACTATATAACAGAGATAACTTTAATTTACTGTGGATAAGGGCATTTGACAAATGTAAATGTATAATAACCTCCATTCTTTTGGAAAGATGTTCCACTAAATTTGTTCTCCTTCAGCCATAATGGTATTAGTAAAGTTAGGTACTGATTTAGGGTGAGAAGGCCTGGGGTGCAGTCTGTACTCCAATTCATCCCAAATGTATTTGTATTTTTTTTAGATTTTATATATTTTAAGAATGTATATATTCTATATATATTTTTATATATGACAAGGTGATTCTGATATCAGATATTTGAATATTTGTGTTTATCAGCCACAAGGGTATTACGAAAGGCAGGTATTGATTTGGGTGAGGTGAGGAGGCCTGGGGTGCAGCGTTCACATTCATCCCAAAGGTGTTCAGTAGGGATGAGATCAGAGCTCTATAGCAGGTTACTCAAGATCTTCCTATCCAAAGCATGTAACCCAGATCTTCAAGGAGCTCACTTTGTGCATTGCCATGCTGGAACAGGTTTGGGTTTCCAAGTTCAAGTGAATGCAAAGTTTTATTACAGCGTATCTAAAGATGTCCTGTACAAGTGAGTGCCTCCAACTTTGTGGTAACAGTTTGGAAAAGAACCACATATAGCGGGAAAGCTCAGGTGACCCAATACTTAGGTGACCAATATAGTGAATAGAGACCAGGTTTACAATGTCTTTTCCCTTTTCCTATCCATACATAATTAAAAATAATGTAACATCAGCAGGAAACCAATGGCACCCCTACAGAAAATGAAACACCCACCTTAGGTCACACTTAGTTTATAGCTTCCTGTAGGGTAACTATATTGTACTGTTCTGGGGCTTTTTTTTGGTTTTAAGACCAAATTTGTACAGAGAGCGGTATGAAACTGCTGCGTATCTCATTCTCCCAGCATGCACTGTGTGTCATATGTAATAAATATCACTGCAGGGGCACTTTTCTAGACTTAGTCACTTTCTTTATTTGAGGGCTCTGGCGCTTTGCCCTTTGAAATCGGTTGCCAAGACGTGCCCAAGATCAAATGGTTGCTGGGGTTTTTGGCTCACTCTGGCAGTTAAATTTAACCGTTGTAAAACAACATCTGAAAAATTGCTCTCGACTTCGGGGGTGGTTGTATATTTTAAAACTTCGAACTGCCTCTTATTTTGCTATCTTGTGGCTAGAAACCCCCCAAAAATGCACATACGCATACATAATGTGCGCTTTTTGCTTTTTTTTTTTTTTTTTTTTTTATTGCAGCGAAGTATTTGATCGTACAACTATTCCAGAGCACCATATGCCAGAGCTGAAGTCAAGCACAGCAAGCTCTGTCGAGCAGAATGTGCCGGATGTTGTTCGCAATCTCTTGGTGATTAAGCAAGGGAGGGGAACAAGAGTCTAAAGTCGAGAGACTATAATAGAAATAAAAGCGACACGGCACAACACAAAAGTGACTATTCAGAATGTCTCCTTCATGCACTTGCATTTTTCAATTGATTTTACTCCATTTTTTTTTTTTTTATGTACAACGGTTGAAGGATCCAATTTCTTTGCTTGGGAAAGCATACAGAATGGACAGTAATGCAGCGATTCTCGAACCGGGTCGTGTTGCACGGCGGGAGAGAAAAGAAAGTCGCGGTTAACACACTGAGCTCCAGTGAACCTGCAGGCACTCGCTACATGTTTATTGATATTTGTATATTGATAATTTGGTGCATGTTAAATGCTGTTATTATGAATTATTATCACTCACATTTAGAGGCAATTTAACATGATTTTGTTAGAAGCCCGACTCGGACATGGAAAAAAACCTCAGAAACAGAAGGAAAATGGAAGTAAAAATCCTGTCACATGATTGCGATAAAAATTAGTTTGTGTATCTTGTTAAAAAAAACATTTGCAGTGCTTCCCTAATCGGTGCACTTTTTATTTAGTACGATCAGACACTTTGCTAATTATTCAGCAATAAGTTCTGTTGTTAAAATCCAACAGCAGGCAGTTTGTGTAAGAACTTTTGAATAGAAACCTATTGATCATCTTGAAGGTTTACTAAGTTCCCGAACGCTATTTAAACCTCTTCGAACGCAACCACCCCAAACAGCTTTTGTTACATGTAACTGGCAGAGGATTAACCCAAGCCCACCGTCGGAAAGAGAATGTTCTTCGATCTGGATCCGCCAGATCGATCCCCCTGATGGATTTAATGAAGCTCATTGCACATGTCCATCATGGGTCAGCACTCACATTTAATGAAGTCTGATGCCAATTATCCCCTGGCTACTAATGATCTTGATGAACTATGATTTTTGTCTCAGGGGCTGTGCTCTCTGCTCTTGCGTGCTCTCTCTCTCTCTCTCTCTCTCTCTCTCTCTCTCTTTGTGTTCTGTTTGCAGTCCAAATGTGTATTAGCTGAGCTTCATTCTCAGCATGAGAATTGCTTTCCACTGTTGGCAGCTTCTCAGTTGAAGCTTAGGTAGTCATTTGCAGGCTTTGTGTTGCCTCAGCAGGCCTTACTCTTCAGTTAGATGCATTTACGCTCCATATCACAAGACCTTCACGAGCATCCTGCACTTCGGGATTAAAAGTAGTACATTCAGTTGTAGTGACTTTTTTGCCGATCACAACTTTTTCGTCGTGCGAATGCGAACGCGCGGGTGTCGGGAAGAGAGAAAAAAAAAATAGAGAAACAGACCGACAGAGTCAAGTTATGAGAAATGGATAAGGGGCAAAAGAGTGAAGCTCTCCTCACACTCTAAAAACCAATATCTAATACCCGTTTCTTCACTCAGTCTCCGACACGCATCAGAAATGCATGAGGATGCATAAAAGAGGCCAATTTTGCCATTTTGCTGACAAAATACACCCGGAAACAAGTCGCACACGGTTCAGCCGTGCACTACATGTGGTTTATATGATAAAACACATTTTACAGATTTGGACCGACCACACATGCTCTACTGATCACTTAGTGCTACAACACACACCCACACACACAACACACACACGCACCTTTTAATCATCCGACTATGTGGCATGTGTATATACATATGTGTGTGTGTGTGTGTGTGAGTTTATGTGGAGCCCCTTCAGGGAGCAACAGGTTTCATGTCAGACTGTCAGTGTTACTCATAGATTAGGTCTTTGATTCCCTGCTCATGTTCCCCCTTGAGGTAGCGCTAAATAATCTAACTGCATATGATCTTGTAAAACCAGCTGTGATTTTCTTCACGCCGCAAGGCAAGAGCTCTGCGTCACTCAAATGTCAATCTAGGGATGAAGCTTGCACAAAATCCATCGCAGCACTGTTCTCTGCTGCAGAGTTGAAAGTCCAGCCCGGACGTGTTCAGGTTGAAATACGGGTGCCGTTTTTAATGGAGTTTTGCAATTTACGATCAGGAATCGTAATACGGTCAGAAATCACTTGCTGGCATTTATATATTTATATAACTGCCCATTTTCTTCATCATCCTTTTACAATTCAGCGATGTCCATGTGGCTGCCGTCGTCAGTGTTCAACTCTGTTACTCAAAGCACTGAGGATACACAAGGTAGCGCATTTAACTTATTTCTAATGATCACAACTATTTAGTTTATTTGTAAAGTGTAAGATGTGACACTTGGTTGTGGATATGATTTATCTTTTTTAGTTGTAAAAGAAATGATCGACAACTAAATTGCGATTTTTATGGAGACATGGCGATGAAAAAAAAATGAGATGGGAGGAAAATTTATACAGTAATTCCCCGATAAATAAAAAAACGCGACAAACAAAAGATTTTTATTTCGAACATAAATAAGCCGGTGTCTACACTGAAACTAATGAACTTTACACAGGGTTTAACGAAAGACAGTGTCTGTAACACGGCTTGTATCTAAACAGTAGCCTACCAAGAAAGTCATTGTTCACCGTCTTCCTCCTTCCTTTCACAACTATTTCTCTCAAAAGTTTTTCTTTTGGCATCGTCGTGCGTTTAAAAATTACAACCGGTGAATCTTTTCTCCCGATGCCGTGCAGCTCAGAAGTGCGTGTTTTCATGGCCGGTTCTTTTCAGCGAATGATTCGCATTTCCTGTAGACAGTCCGAGTGAGCGGCAGGTCAAACGTCAGAGGAACATCATCCATATATATGACGTGGTGCGGCCCGATTCAGCGGGAGCGCATCTGATTTAATATAAAGAGTTTCATTGGTTCACCTGAACCCGTTCTGCAATTTCATTGGTCTAATGTTATGGGTCTCAGTTTTTTGGCGGCAGGAAGTTTGTGAAACCGGGAAAAACTCCATATATTAGCCACTTCATTGTTTAAGCCGCGGGGTTCAAAGCGTAGGAAAAATGTAGCGGCTTATAGTCCGGAAAATACGGTATACAGTACTGTACTGTATTAACATTTGACTTCATTAGTTCAACATAAAACTCCATAAAAACTATTACCTATAAGTTTTTTGGTCTATCACGGATACGGGAAAATCAGCTAAACTAATTAGTCATGTGGCAAATGCATTTCCGCGAGATTCGAAACCAACGCGTTAAAGCGGGGATTACAGTATTTCATATTCCTTGGTCATTTCAATAAGTTTTTTTGCAAAGATATTTGCATTCTCTTCAACTGTTTGCAAAACCCATGCTATTGTTTTTCGAAACCAAATGTAATCCATTGTCATGCTGGAACAGGTTTGCCTCTCCTAGTTCAAGTGATTGGAAAAGTCAATTTTACCACCTCCAAATACAATATGTACAGGTGTGTGACTTGCAAATTAGGCCCTTTGGGCTGGTTAATGAGGAAAAAAAGGAATTTAGAAATCTATCTAATTTAGAAATCTGGTATACTATAAATAGGACTGTTTTTAGGTTTTCGTGGCACTAATAGTTTCACTGAACGTCATTTGGGCAGCTCAGGTGTAGCGGATATCTAATATGATTAGAGGATTTAAGCATTACTGGATATCGTTAGCAGTATGAAATCGCATGGAGATAATCAACTTATTATGTTTTGAAAGTCTATGTGCAGCATGTTTTGCTATCTCTCATTTACATGCTACATCCCAGGAGAACTTAGCATAGATTTGAGCAATCTTAGATTCAAAGGATAATTGCCAGTTTTTGCTGTTAGCTCCTTTTAAACTTTCTTTTATCGTTCACCGTTTTTCATAAAGATTCCTAGTGGAGACACAAAATAATGAACTCAACGTTCCAGAATGCTATGCAGCTTTATAAGAAACTGGTGCTAACTTAAGCACATTCATCTGTGTCATTGGTATTAGTCGATCTGATCTAGTATGGAGAGCCATTACACCATTTGTGCACCATTATACATCTCACATAGCTCAGATAAATTGTTTATTTAAAATTCTCTGTAGCTCCTCTCCTCTTTTTTTTACATGGCGGTTGATTCATTGCAACTGTTAAGTGTACAATACAATTATGTTTCTCCTTGAGCAAGCGAATATTTATCCCCCGTTTCAATTCACAATTGTCGGTCCTAGTTATAAGCACATCTTAGCACTTGTCTAAAGCTTTAGTCTTCATCTTTAGTCGCCTGCAGGGAACAGATTCTCCAAGAACTTCGTGTCACAGCGGGTTCAGCTGTTCTGCAAGATGCTCAGGATAAGAAAAGCTGCCAAATCCCCAAATGCGATTTTTTTTTTTTTTTACATGTTGAAGACATGCATAAATGAGGTCACACTGCTTTCAAACCTTGTTGAGACCATGGCTTTAGAATGTCCCATAAGTGCAGCTGATCAGTGAAGGTCACACCTTTCTGCACTGATTTTGGATTTAAGGAGCTTAAGGAAGAGCCTTTGGATAGATTTTTTTTCCACATTTTTTGCTTGGAACATAAATAACATAATGCATGGATGCACCTTGATTTTAATCAATTATGTTTGTAAAGCATTTAAATAGCCGACAGGCTTCGGAGCAAAGAAGCCTTATAGATTTCGATCTTGAATGTGCCAGACCCTCATCTGGACACTAAGGCTAATCCAGAAAATAAATAAAAACAACAGCGTTTTTGTCTAAACACTATCATTTTAACCGTTACCCAAAAGTTGTTCATCCAACATCAGAAAAGATTTACTGTACAGTCCCTGTAGTGAGCACGAGCAAAACGTTAAGTCACTTCGATCATTTCCGCCTGCTGTTTATTGACTTTTCCGGCTTTTCGAAACGTTTGCGGCAACGTCGTCCACCATCTTGGTTGAACTGGTCTCCTGACTGCGTCACATGACTTAGTGATGTATATATATATATATATATATATATATATATATATATATATATATATCTTTTTCACATCAAGAGTGTAAAAACAGAGATTTTTACCGATGTCGCGTTTTTAGTCGTTGTCGCGTTTCAAAGAGCCAGAAAGTAAATTTCCAGGCAAAAATGACGCAGATTGAAGTGTCTTACGTTTTACTCAGTACAGGGACGGAAGCATTTTCAAATGTTTCAGTTTGACCAGTTTTTGGGAAACATTTGAAAATAGAAGTGGATGCGAAGAATTTTTAGAAAACAGTGGACGTAGCTGGAAAATGCTGTTTTGGTGTGAACGGTTGGGAAAATCTGCGTTTTCAAACGAAAATGTATTAGTGTGGACGTATTAGTATGACCTAACATGTCCCCTAATGATGAGGAACCCAGGAGCGAATGCAAGTGGGGAAAATGTTAATAGAATGCATGCAAATGGAAATTACCAAAATGACTAAATGACCACAAACGCAAACTTGAACAAGATGTCTAAAAGCAACCTTGGATCTTAAATCAGGTGCACAAGCAAGCTGTTGAGCTATTTTATGAGTTGCTCAAGAGCTTCTGGTTCTACAATTTCAACTGTATTAGACTGTAAAAATAACTACTCATAATCACACTCTCTGGTGCTCATGGTATTTCTCTTTCTGGTGTTCTGTATTGTTTAAAGATTTATAATCACACTCTTGATATCACCTAAAGGAGGATGGGTTCCTCTCAAGGTTTCTTCCTCGTAACATCTAAGGGAGTTTTTCCTTACCACAGGCTGCTTATCAGGGATAAATACAAATAATTCACTAATATTTTAATTTTTTTTCTTACATTCTGTAAAGCTGTTTTGCGACGACATGTGAAAAGCACTTTAGAAATAAAAATTGAAATTGAAATTTTACACAAAAAGAGCAACAAGCAGCTCAATTAGGTCTGTTCACACAAGGGCTTTTATATGTTGCATCTCGGGTGGATGGTATTTTTTTTGCTTTTCCTTCGCTTTGCTTTCTGTCTGTATTGCCCTGCTTGCTTAATTGTTTGACCTTTGCTTTATTTTTTATTTATTTATTTATTTTTATACAATTCTACCTGCCGATTTGAACTTTGAAGATTCGCTGGTGCTGACATAAGATAAACTCGCCTTTGCTGAAACCTTGAGAGGAAGCGAGGTCCTCTTCTGGGGATAATAAACGTTGAAAAGACAGAAATGGTTATACAATACAGGTGTGGAGGAGACAAATGAAACAGTAGAAATGGTTTCAATGTACATTATATTGACTGTTTTTTTCAGCGATGTGGGTTTTTCCCCCCCCCAAACAATTACTTGAATGTGAATGTCTTTGAATTCGGTAACGTTGAATATCGCCTTCACTCGAACTAGGAAACTCAAACCTGTTCCAGCATGACAATGCACAAAGCCAGCTTCATGAACATATTTTGTATATGGGTTGGAGTGGAAGATCTTGAGTGGCCTGCTGTAGAGCTCTGACCTCAACCCTATTGAACACTATTGAACTGACTGAACCCCATGCCTCTTTACCTTACATCAGGACCTGACTTTACTATCACCCTTGTAGCTGAATGAGCACAAATCTCCACAAATAACAGCAAATTGGGAATAAGTGGTTGTTAAAAAATTATGTGTTCACAAATTCAATATGTATTAAAGACAGGTTTTATTTTGAGGTAAAAATTCTCCATTGTTATCACTGGGACTGTAGTCGAATTGCTAATAATAAAGTAATAAAGGAGTCAATGTTGCATCAGGTCGTCTATGATATACCTCAAGGTACACCTCTAACTCTATACCCTCATAGTGGGATCCACTCTTGCAGATTGGAGTATTGCTGTTTCACCCATTACAACTATAACTAAATAACTCATGCACACATTTATTTGTCTCCAGGCATTCTACTGTGTATATGATATCTGAGAGGATTTCTAGATCTTGGTCAGTGCCTCTCTCTCTCTCTCTCTCTCTCTCTCTCTCTCTCTCTCTCCCTCTCTCTCACACACACTCTCTTTCTCTCTTTCTTTTAATCCGAACACCTCCCAGGAGTAGGTAGATTCAATTTAAAATTGCAGTGCCAGGGCATTCAGTTACAGATTGCAGTGTCTGCTTGGTCTCCAAAATAACATGTAAGTGGTGTTTATACCAGGCCTTCCCACCAAACCCTGGATTCTGGAGTCAGACTTGCCTGATTCCATCAAACCTTGATGCATTTGCGTTCATATTACATCATCAAAAACGTACCTGAAGAACCCAGCAACTTGTGAGACTGAGTGAACCTTTAAACCTGAACATGGCTTGTATGTGAGATATCAGTCAGTATTGCTGCTTGGTCATGTTATTGACAAGAAAGTGCCACATTGTTGAACCTACCTGTTGAATCCTGCTTTAAGCTACCGTGTAATAAATGCGGTACAGTGCATGGTGGTGCATCCGGGATCGCGATGAAACGGAATGATCAGCTATCAGCTTTCGCTGTGTAGTAAACCAGTCATGAGTTAAATGCTTTAGTGTATCGATTCAGCCCGCCTGTCATTTGTGCTACATCCGCCTGTTGAATATGGATGCCCAGGGAACAAGAGACAGTTCCACTTTACCGCTTCTCAGACAACACCACCACCCCCCAACCCAACCCCCATCCTCCGCCCTCCACCTCCCTTCCATTCCCAAGTTCTCGCTCTCCAGCTCGTTCACTCGCTCCCTTTCAAATCACATCCAACTAAGTGCACCAAACTCTCACTCAATTTGCCTCTGGCGTTTTTAAAGCTTACGTGTATTCTGTCTGTCTTTTCAAGTGCCTTAAAGACCGGCACTCATTTTAAATGCACCTGGGTCTTGCAGGCTTTGTTACACCCTTTACCGTTTCATTGAGTGTTCTCGCTTTCACCCCATGACTGTTTTTTACAGTCCTCATACATGTTTAAGACTCCTTTTTTTTTTTATTATATGAGGTGAAGGCAAAAAATTCATGCTTTCCAGAAAAGTTTCACAAAACACCCAGTTCGAAAGAGAAATGCGCATAGGTACTGGTATTGTATGAGAAATGACCATTGTTATTTATTTATTTGATTTCTTATATAGATTATGTAATTGAATTGTATGAACTAGCAGTGTGAAGCGATGAGGATACAGGAAATAGGAATACAGGATACAGGAAAAACACATGCATTTATAGCATTAGTAACTACCTCATTGGAGCCATAGTGATTTGAAGCTAAATCAGATCGGATTTATATTTGAAAATAGATGTGAAATATTCCGCAGGTACGAATACGAACGAAAACAGCAACTCCTATAGTTGAGGCCAGTTATAAACTCAAGCGATGTATTTGAGTATGAAGAACAGTCACAGCCAACATTCGTACAACATTCTGACACCATCCGATCTTCTCATTGATTATTTGATGTTTTTAAAGGTATAGAAAAACAACACTCCGGGTAAGGTCATGGTTTAAATCGGAATACAGATAGCGGCATTGCATTACAATGCTACATAGCTTATCTTGGAAGAGTCAGTGTGTGGATTGTTATCTGATTTCCCATTCTGGTTGTCTGATTACTCAACTCTGTCCTTAGCAAACATTTAGCAAATTACTCACCGCCTTAAAAAAAGGCCACGTCCTCAATAAGGCCCCAGATTGAGTCCTAATGACAGTCTGAATACGAACGAGCAGCTGTTTATTATACTGTTTTTCTCCTCTCTTCCTGAGAACACACATCTGATCTCTTCACTTAGTGAGCTCCTCAAAATATATATCCTGCATCAAGACTTCCTCTTCTTCTTTTTTCCGATATTGGCATGCGAAAAATTTAAAACACTTTGATCTAGAAACTTTTGATTCATTACGGCACGGGACAGGAGGATCTCAAGGCACTCGTGTAGCCTCGGCGAGTTTGTTTTTAGAAGAGAACAACAGAGAAACATGGACAATACCAAGGCAGGGATTCATTCTCTCTTTCGTCATGTCACACAGCTGGACAGGAGTCTCCAGAGGGACATTACGTGCATGTGGAAACAGCTGTAATGCTGTTTAACCCAAAATTTTGAAAATCTGTTATTTCTCACTGTCTAGACTATTTTTCAGTATTTTCAATATCACAATGTTAAATGGAAATGCATTCGAGCCAAAAGTATAAACAATTTTATTATAATTTTTTTTTAAACAAACAAAAACTGGAACAATGAAAACACTCTGTAAATGTAACATGGTCCTCAAGTAAACAGCATTCTCTTCTTAATGGTTTTTCTATATTTATTTTTGCTTATCAGCACGTATAAATGAGCTCCCCAATTTTTTTTTACGCTTTCACAATTTTGATTTACACTCCGTAAGTTTAAATTTTTGCCCGAAACCTTTATGAGTAGGCGGGGCTTAAAATAAATTGACCCTCTTCGGCTAGCGAGATTTAGATTAGTTTTTTTGTATTGTTGTAATTTTAGTCTTCCTTATTTCCTTCCTTATTTATTTAGTATAATAGTCTGTAATTAATATTTAAGGTTTGGGTAAAACTCATACAACTCACTTTAATGAATGGACCGTATAATCAGACTTCAGTGGCATGAATTTTAGAGAGCGTTCTGGATGCAGGCTATTTATCAGTATTAGCTGATTCATTAAATACGAACTATTACATTAAGTAAGCAAGTAATTTCCATAATGAAATACACTTTGACTATACTGAGAATTTTATCTAATGCATTTTCCAATTCTTGCTAAAGTCTCAACTTCCAGGACCTGTCAAGCTGAATCTTATTAGCGAATAAGGGGTAAAGCAACGTTAAGCCCCGCCCTCTGCTGGACATTTGTACCAGAATGGAGATTTCAAAATCGTTGTTTTTCGTATTAAAACACTTTTCTTTCCTTCTGATTTTTTAATTTTTTTTGGTTTTCTTACTATTCGATTTAAAACTTTTCAAACAAATGTTTTTTTTTCCATTTCCAAAAAAAATTACATTTTTCGATTTCGAGAATAAAGTTGTAGCAATATGAGAATTAAATAGTATTTAAAAAAAATGTTTACTTACGAGATTAAAGTCGTAGCAGTATAAGAATTAAGTTGAAACATTTTGAGAATAAAGTCGTAGCAGTATGCGATTAAAGTGTTAATATTTAAAGAAAAATCACAAAATTTCCCAAAAACTTTCGCTGCTTGCATTAAATGGATGAATCAGACAGACATTGAGGAAATTGGTATTTTTGTGCGGTATGAAAAGGCGGCCAGTGGTCGACTCCAAAGATAACGATGGTCACATGTGTGCTATACAAAGAGAAGATGTTGTTACTCATGAGACTATAAGTATAATGATCAGAGAAATTGACCCTGAAGGAATTGAACACCAGAGCGCTCCAGGTTACCAACCACCTGTAGTTCAGCCGGGGTCCCAACTTTGGGGTACTGGGATATGGATTTATATGATAAGCTTGTAATTTGTACTAATTATAAAAATATTTCGACTTTATTCTTGTGCTGCTAAGACTTTAATAACGTAATCTTAGATTTTTTCTTCTTTTTTTTTATGTGGTTTTTAAATGGCATCATAAAAATTGTAAATAAGATATGGTGAAAAAACTCTTTGATCACAAACAAAAATATATATTTGAGTTTAAGAAGTCACGTGTACGATTCACATGTGTATCATGATTATTCAAATGTGAGTTCCCCATGTAAAGGGTATGCACCTGCATCCAGTGTGTGTGTGTGTAGCGTCATCTGTGCCTTCCATCTCTCTTTTTTTCTGTCTGACATTTAGTGCTGTGTAAACACTATTTAATTCACTCTAGCCGTGAGGAACTACGAAGAGAAGGAGAAAATCCAGACGGGGCTTTAGGTTGCCAGGAAACGCTGGACTAACATCTCACTTCCTCTCGGCATGGTATATGAAGGATCTCTGTCAGAGCCGTTGCATCGTCCGGCAGATCCGTGCTGAATTCGGAAATATTTAAATCGATACAAACAATCACACTCTTTACAGTAATAAAGCTGCAGATGCTTGACCGTAGTGACTTTCTTTTTTTTCTTGATGAGAGACCGCCTGCAGGAAATGGAAATGTCCTGACATTTGACTTTTATAGTGACCTTTTAGGAGCCAAAGTGAAAGCTCTCTCTCTTTTAAGCCTGATTTAATTTCCTGTCACATGGCATGGGTATTTTAGAACGTCTTTCTAGAGGAAAAGATGGTCAAAAGATGGAAATAAAAATGTCAATTTCTGAAGAACGTCTTTGATTTCATTTTTTTTTCGGGTGTAATACATGGCAACCAGAAAAAACATTACTTTTTTGTCAAAATAATATTAAAGATTTATGGTGGTTTTGGGTCATATTATAGTTAAACATATCTTTTGTAAAGTAGAGGATCCTAGTCACGGTTTCGGAGAAACGAAGTCAAAAACTGAAGTAGCAAAGTTCAAGGTTTTTTAATGACGGCACTAAAAAAGCTCATACACACTGGCACCGAGCAAATAGTACCGTAAGAGTCTCTATGAAGCGAAGGGATCTTCAGGAAAGGTGAAAAGTGTCAATGAGCATGTGATATCCACGTGAGAAGTGCTAGAATGTTCTCCTTCATGAAGTAGAACAGATGATGACTGTGAGAAGAGAAGCCATTTATATAGGGCCGAGTGGTAATGAGTGCCGGGTGCCGGTACTTAGTATGATGGAGATTCTCTACGAGCGTGCGGAATGTTGAGGAAAGGCGCGGCAGGCTGTACCCTGGCAACGGGGATGATTTCTTCCCAGCCCAGATTGTAGCTTCTTACATCTTATCATCAATTGTCAAGTCATTGCAATAGTCAACTGATAGTCAAATTGTGTGTGGGTTGGTTGGTTGGTTGGACACAAGGTCGGATTTAAAGCTATGATGTAAAGATTATCACACAAAGATATAGGAGAAAATGTAGAAAACATCAAATACAAAAATACAAAAATAACTGCGGAGGCCACACTGCAGACAAGATCTGCATTTCACATGTCGAAAAATCTAATTAAATGAGCTAATTTGCCTGTGTGACCACGATGTAATGAATGCAGCAAAAAACAAACAAAAATGTATTTACAGAATAAAATTAGAACAGAATATACCATCACACAATAACCCAGACATTGTTAAATATTTAAATTCCTGCCCTCAGGATGCTCCTGTATCTGTCACAGATCATGAAATTGAAACTTTTGTCATGGGAAGACATCAAAAGCTTCTTTCTTTTCACATTTTTATTTACACCATTATTATAATAGGCTGTATATTAACTTATTGACAAAAAAATGGTAGTTTTATGTAAAATCAGACATTGCGCACCCCCACATAACCAAAATGGCACGGTCCTCATTTTTATAACACTTCTGACAAGATTCGATTGTGAGCTTGATAGTCGAATCAGGTTCCTCCTATCGAAGCATTGAATCTTCGACTATTCAGGGTCACCTCTAACTCCAACTAGATTTTCGCTTGCCAAATGTATTTAATCCCTCGTAGAATCCTGGTTGTGAGGGTGTAGAAAACTCTGTGAGACAGTCAAGATGAGCATGATCACGAACAGAACACTTAACTAAAACTAAACGGAAGCAAATTTACATGTGTGTGTGTGTGTGTGTGTGTGTGTGTGTGTGTGTGTGTGTGTATATGATTACCTTGCTGAAACACTTTCTGCACTAAAGTGACAGACATGAATAAACTAGCTGCAATAAAACACAGGTGAGAATCATTACACCCCTGTAATGTAAAAAATAAAATTTTGATCACTGATTTTTCACAGTGACTACGGAAAAAAAAAAATAGATTAAACTGTCTAAATATAGTCCTATCAAAATATATCAAACGATAAGTACCTTAATTTCTAAACTATAAAGCGCACCCATATATAAGCCGCACCCACTGAATTTTACAAATATTTTTTTTTTAACATAAATAAGCCGCACCTGTCTATAAGCCGCAGGTGTCTACACTAATGTACTTTACACAGGCTTTAACGAAAGACACGTTACACACGGTGTAACGGGTGAAATATGTTGCGCTTCCTTTAGGAGCAGAGCGGTATTTTGGGAATAGCATGCCATAAACGAGCTCTCCCTTCACCCTGGCTCAACGCGTTACAACGGTTTGTATCTAAACAGTAGCCGACCATGAAAGTCATTGTTCACTGTCTTCCTCCTTCCTTTCACAACTATTTCTCTCTGGAGTTTATCTTTTGGCGTCGGCGTGCATTTAAAAAAAGGACCCGATGGAAGTTTTTTCTCCCGATGCCGTGCAGCTCAGAACACAGGTGAGGTGCGTTTTTTCGTTTCCGTCTGGAAATTTCATTGGTCTAATGTTATGTCGCTCAGTTTTTTGGATTGAAGTTTGTAAAACTGGGAAAAACCCAGGAAAAATCCATAAATTAGCCGCTTCGTTGTTTAAGCCACGGGGTTCAAAACGTGGGAAAAGTCTGAAAAATACGGTAGATTAAAAGGTCAAGTTAGGGGGAAATTAGTCGAAATAGTTTCATATTAGAAAGGTTTTTCTCTCTCAATATGAATATCATATCCGGACATCATTTGCCAGCAGAGATTGCAAAATACACACATCGTTCACTCAATTAAAAGTACAGATACTCATGATTAAGACTCTGGTAAAATGTACTGACTACACATTTTTCACTCAAGTTAAAGTAAAGAATTTTGGGCTCTGACGTGTACTTAAGTAAAAAGTAGCCATTATTGCTACCTGTTTTAGTGTCTCGCTGGTACCTGGACCTCACCTCATATTAATATATTAATACAAAATAATTTCAATTGGTTACCTAATGAATGTATTCAGGTTGAACATCCACCATATAGAACGCAAGCAAAGAAAAAATGATCAGAAGATTAGGAATGTCTCTGTTCTCACTCATGTAAGACCCCTACTTCTTGTTGCCTTCTGCCTTCTGCCTTGCTCATTGTTAGCTTCATAAACACATCTGTGCTGTGTGAGAGCCAGGTAATGATACAGGTAGGTTGAAAAAGCCGAACAAATAACAAGAAATAGGTTGATGGGCTGAAAACGGTGCACAATGCTACAAAAACAATAGTGTTCATGTCACCAAATAGATTAAAACTGAAGTGATGAGCCTGGTTTTATAATGTAAGAAGAAGAAAATACAAATATGTGTGCAAAACATTTAGTGAAAGTTAAAAAATTAATAGTGAAGTAAAGTACTGATACCAGAAGAATCTACTTATGTACAGTAACGAAGTATCTTCCCAGATCTGTTTGCCAGTAGACATGACCTGGTACTAAAAAAAACAAGGAGAAGAGCTGATTATTAATGTCGCATTTTCCTCACATGCTGATTTTGGACTACAACAGTTTGAAGCAGGATTAAAAAACAGGCCTGTGGAGATTTAACCCCCAATCAGGAAGATAAGGAGCATTTAGATTTATTTCTTTTTTGAAGCCATGGGGCAGCTGGATCAGATCAGAGTGTCAGGAACACGACTGGAAGGAGGACACAAAATGCAGGAGACAACCAGAATATAATTAAACCGTCTTTAATGTCAGTAGCTAGCAGAGAAAACAAAGTTCAGAAACAGCTGGTCTGACTTTCTCCACATGGCAGTTCTGTGGACGTATGTGTCCAGTGCTCGCAATAGGCACACCCGGGTAATCTTCTCCCGATCAGGGGTCTAAAAAGGAGGAGGAACTTTCATTGTCTTTCCGTTGGACAGATTACACAGAGCAAGAAGCGTTCCCAGAGCGTTGTTGACGCAGCCCGAGTTCCTGAAAGGAAACTTCCATTCCAACCCATGTAAATCGTATCTTCGTGGAACTCACTATGTACAGACTGTCATACTGAAAAAGGTTTGAGTTTGAAGGAAAGATTTAATGCTAGCTCATCCAAAGTCATCCTGTTTAATAGTGTTCCTCCAAAGCTATGGTAAAATTTTGCAGAAGAATTACATATGTCTGAAAAAATCAGCTGTCCAATACTTTCATCTCGTGTATGTGAATTTGTAGGATTTCCTATTTACTCGTAAACTCAGCTCTTCCTCCTTCATCTCATGTTTTGAACGTGGGCAGAGAGCAGAACAGGCCTGTCACTTTGTTTAATGGGTGTCTCCTGCATACCCCACTTTGTCTTACTCTCTGGTGGATTATAGCAAAAAATAAAAAATAAAAAAGCCCAAAACAAACATACAGCCCTCGGGTGCACACAAAGACGTGTATTTGCGCAATCTTTTCGAAATTTGCAAATGGATCGGAGAAGACAAACAGGAGAACATGCCTCTTTTAATGTCTCATAATGTCTTAATGTCTACCCTGTGGGTGTCCTGCTGCTCTGCAAACCTGGCTGCTGCAGATAGATTGGGCGGATGGTCCTCGGAGGATGGAACTCCAGGAGGCACTGACTCAGATCGGCAGAGAAAATAAAAAACCTGAACTAGATAAAGAGAAAGGTCAACCCTTAAATATTTCTGATACTTTTTTTTTCCGGGCCTGATTCATCGCGATGCCTCTCCCCAGACGAGGAACTCGAAAAGCTGTTTTTTTTTCTATTTCCATCTCAAAAGCTCTCCTTTCAAATATGATATTTTTTTGTTTAGTCAACAATCCTATTTGAAGGATGTGCTACTCCAGCCCTCTCACCTTCTACACCACACTTCCTGTATGATCCCTTTTATTGCCAGTGCCAGATCAGTACCTCAGACTCTCAGCCTCACTAGATGCCTTCACCTGTCAAACTTTTCTCATGGACGTTTAATGGTGTGGATCAATGGTTCAAAAAACAGACCAAAAGACACCTTTAGCTGCAAGTATAGCTTGAATTCTTTCATATTTATTGTCATGTAGGTGCAGGTCTATAAAAAAAAAATACAACAGACACTAAAATGTAAATCATTAACAAATATTTTAAAATAAGATTTACAAAACCTAAACAAGGGCAATACAGACAATATGGGAAGACAATCAAGAGACAAAAAGTGCTGTGAATCGTCTTAATACTAAGTTTTATTATCTGGAAATGAGAAAACAGGTGTTGAAGTCATGTCACATGAGCAGTGGCTTGTGGTAAACAAAGTCTGTGTCCATACTCCTGTCAATTAAACCGTCTTAGCAGTTCTGTGCTTTGTGACCCGCTTTTCAGGCACATGGTGGTGGGTGATATAATTGGCTGTATTGGCATGAAAAGATTTCGAACGTTTGAACAAGTCATTCCTATTACAGCATCCAAATGAAATGTTTAAAGATATCGTGTAATTGGCGTACTGTTGGGAATCTGCAATTATATGTATGTTCAAGCAAATTGGCCGGGTTTTAACCAAGTCTCGGCAAAGCATACTCCAGAAAGTGGGGAGAAGAAAAAGTAGAAAAAGAAAATTGGGCACTGCTGTTTAAAGGGTGTCTACATTGGGGCCTTCATAATATATTTATAAGAATCGAATAAATCTTTTATATGGCGTTTTCTGAAGGATTTATTAAAAGTTTGTGTGAGATGCCATACATTTATATCTTGAAGTATATATGAGCTTATATGAGTATGTAAGAAAAAGACTACAGGTATCATAAATGGATGGATTTAAGATCTACATTTTAGCCTGCGCTTTTTATAACTTTTGCCCATTTTCTTTGATTTAAGAGGCACGTGATAACTTTGCAATTCTACCTTTTCAGATAAAGTACTGGTGAGACCAAGCAGCAAAAAAATCAAACAAAAAATACAATGTAATAAAGGGAAAGAACAGGTGACATGAATACACAGTTGCTACTGATAGCAATTAGAACATGTGTGATACATCGGAAATTTGCTACATCATCACGAGTTCAAATTACAGATATATATCAAATATCGAATAGTGTTGAGATTTCAGCTACGTTTTGTAAAGGCAGCGCTGATGGTCCACAAAATATACAAGATTCAGGCTTTTTTTAAAGCCTAAAGACCAAAAAATGCTCCTCTCCTCTCCATGGATCTTCCTACTTCATCCAGGCCTGCCTCTGGATAGTCTTCTCTTCGACTGGAGGCCACTCTTTGCAGCTTGGGATGGGTTCTTATCAACGCCTTGAGTGGTTCCATAAAATTCCGGACTAAGAACGGGAGCTTTGAGGATGGATTTGGACTGCAGTTAATGTCAACAGTCTCCTACATTGACTCAGGACTACTTTTTGCTTTTTGATCAGCATCACTGTACCCCACAACATCGTATATCTGCTATAAATGGACATTCAGTGCAACCCAGATGAGGATGGGTTTTCTCTTGAGTCTGGTTGATCTCAAGGTTTCCTCCTTATGCCATCTCGGGGAGTTATTCCTTGCCACCGTCGCCACCGGCTCGCTCGTCAGGGACAAACTTATGTCGTATAAAAATTACATGGAACTCTTAAGAACCTCATAAGAACCTTCTGCCTTCTTCATCTTCAAACATGGCTGGCTCAATCGAATCCTTGTCTTGTGTAGTACTAAGGTAGTACTAAGTGTGAAGAAATCATTAGTTATGTTTACAACGAGAAAAATCACAATTTCTGTTTATTACTTTGGGGAAAAAATTCGGTTGCTAAAGACAATCAATGCAATCTGATATTATTTGCAGTGTTGTAAATCCTTTCTCAGGAAGCTCTGCCAAAGTATTATAGCTTGTGAGAAGCTGTCACAGAAGTCAGTTGTGTCAGAGAACGCATTTTGCGAGTGATATCTGCGAGACATACGTTTGATATGTTTACTGTCACTGACTGACAAAGCATTGCGTTTTGAGAAAAACCTCTGTGGAAAACCATTTGTGAACTATATAGAAGCATAAACTCTTGCTGGCCGATTTGCATTAAAAGCCATTATAAAATGCAATGCACCAAGGGGATGATCCAATGAGGATGATTGACGTGATATTTATTTAGGGTAATCCGTAAACCAGCGTCAGAATACATAGCAGGTTCCGAAACACAGGCGGGAAGCAGCGATTGAGGATTACTCGGAATCATAACCCAAACCAAAACTGAGAGACAAAACCAGGAAATTAGAAAACCTGACACTTGGGAAAACATGACTTGGTAGCAGAGAGTGCTAGAGCTCAGACATATAGACATAAAGCGCAATAAGGCTTTGTAATGAGACAAAGAAAGAGCGGGACATAAATAGACAATCAGATCACGGTCTAAATATAGAACAAGACCAAACCAACGGCAAGATAGTATAGAGGCAGAGATCGAAATGAAACGTCAACAAAAACACAAGCAGGACAAAAGGGCTCTGAAAGGACAAAGCAGAAATCAAAACTAATAAACTGGCAGTGTATGAGGTTAGATCGGATAATGGATCTAACTAGGCTTTAGAGAACCCAGTAAAAAAAAAAAAAGAAAAGAAAAGTACAGGGTCAACAATGGGACGGCATTAATGCAAACAATACACGTCACTAGTCGAATGCTCTCGGGAAGACTTTGTGTAGATTCACTGATGTAAACTGGCAGTGTATGAGGTTAGATCAGATAATGGATCTAACTAGGCTTTAGAGAACCCAGTAAAAAAAAAAAAAGAAAAGAAAAGTACAGGGTCAACAATGGGACGGCATTAATGCAAACAATACACGTCACTAGTCGAATGCTCTCGGGAAGACTTTGTGTAGATTCACTGAATCTACGCCGACTAAAAGCCCAGGGAACTAGAACGAGGTAGCAGATCATGTGACTGCTAATATTTTATGTGGAGCACAGAGAAGACGTGACATATATAGCATTCGGCTTTACTTCATAATCTTAGAATCTCATGACACACATTCATTCTCTTTTATAATTTGTTCTAGGTAATTAAAATGTTTTCAAATGGCAGCCTGGTGGTGCTCAGATCCCGATTCTCAACCGTTAGAACCATTCAAGAGTCTTAACCACTGTGCCACCACTTCCAAAGTAGGAAATATTATATTCTATCAGCTGTACCAGTAAGAAAATACCTCACAGATGATCTAAAAGCTTTATGAATGCATGGTAATGGGGGACTAATTAGAGGTCAAGGGGTAAAAATTATAGATATATATTTTTTAAAATAATTTACCCATAATTATAGGTTATTTTCTATTTCTTCTCCATATAAAGACTACAAAGATTGCATCCACCTGATTTTTAAATAAGCCTCTCATTAAGCCTCCAGCAGCACCTCATAAAAGATTTACACTGCGTTTATGAGGGTGTTAATAATCCTTATTTTATATCAGAATCAGCAAATTCGAGTATTTACGATATTATTATTCATTTGAAATATTTTGTAGTTGTACATTAGGATTTTGGATGCGATTGAGCGGTGTGTTTGTTTACCATGTTACTGGTGTTACTTGGAACGTTTGACTTGTTGTCAATGTATTTAACAGTTGACCTTTTGTCAATTTATGGTTGCATTTAATGTGCCATTTATTTGCAATGCAGCATGTAATTTGCAGCAGTTGAAATAAACTCTAAATATCAAAATACCTTTTTTTGTATATTTGTATTTTGTTGAGTGAAACCAGTTTGTGCAGCGTTAAATTTAAATTACATTTCTGTTTTAAAAATGCATATTTAATCGGTGATATTCTGTAAAATAAAAAAAAACACAACTAAGAGGCATCTTGGGATGTAACAGAGACACTAATTAGTGAGGTCGTATTGTCACTATAGATTTTATTAAGCATGTTTAATTTGATATTTATTACTCTACATTTTGTGTAGATTTTTGTGTAAATAACTGTGTCCTTTTATGCCTTATGGTTTATCGAAACAGATGTTGCATCATAATAAATGATAGGAATTTTATGCGGACTGCTTTCTGTTTGTAAAAGTCACTGCAGGTGATGTTAAATTTGGAGGGTTTAGGGGTCTTTGACGAAGACACGGCTTGTAGATAGTTTGGTCTTTTTTTTTTTTGTGGTGGCAAGACAAGACGAATCGACATCTTCGAAATGTGGTCCTGGAGAAGGATGTTATCAATACAATGGACGGGGAAAAAAACAAACAAATCAATTTTGGAACAAATCACGCTTCCCATGTCACTCGAAATCAGCGATCAACAAGCTACGACTAGACTACTTTGGACACATTATACAAAGTGAGCAATCACTGGATAAGGACATCATGGTTGGAAGAACAGAAGGAACAAGGCGAAAAGGAAGACCAGCAGCTCGATGGCTCGACACAATTCCAATAACGGTGGTGGAGAAGACCCTGGCAGACCTAACTAGACTTGCACCTGATCGATAGATTATTCATCCATCAAGTCGCCATAGTTCGAGCTGAAAGCTAATAATACTAATATGAATAATATCAATATAGGACCATTTCTTTTATTTTCCACTGTTGCGTCATGCTGATAACTTGCAGATCTGACATTTTTATTACTTTTTTGAATCTTATTAATATTTTCATAATGTCTGTTGATCTTGAAATCATCATTTTGGCAGCCGCCGTTTCGAGAAAGATTTGGCGGTTGTTACTGGTGTTACTGTGTTTCCTGTTAATACCACAAGCTCGGTAATTCCACAAACAATATACAACTAAAAAAGGTGCAAATATTTTCCTTGCGACGTGAGAATGCCCCTGATGATGTCTGATGTCCAGAAAAACAGTGTCCGTCACCGCCATTGTTTATTCACAGCAGCTGTTAACAGTCTTTCCCCAAGCAGGCATTTTTCTCACTCTCTCAAAGGTAATAAAGCAAAGAAAGCAGCTGATTTAATTAACAGGGTAGATATTTAATGTACGCCTAAAGGTTTATTAAGCTTTTATTTGCACTAATTTGTAATAAATCATTAAGTTGAAGGTAAGCATTTCTACAAGTGACTAATTTTTTTTTATCCATCTGTGTTGAATAGACCTTCAGGGGGCAGCAGAATGATTCACCTTAAACCTGTTCAAGCTTTTTTCTTTTTTTTTTTCCTCTCTTTTTTTTTCCAAGTTGTGTTTATGCTTTCCTGTGTTAACAACCATGGACTAAGTGCACAGTTCCCGTGACCAGAATGTAGTTACACAACATCCATGATTACACCATTTTGACAGCACTTTTGCACGCTCCTGCTGATCCGTCAAACACAAATTGGACATTTATTTCCGCAAAGCTACATGGTGAGCTAGTGCAGCCGTAACGGTAAAAATGCTTGTGTAAAGCAGTCATTTATTCTTAGTCACAGCTTAATTCTAGGTCGCATCTCTTAAGCTAGACTGGTTGGTTTATATGTTTTTTGGAATACAGGTATTTGAGATGATTCAAAATTGCAATCATTGCTCCATGTGGGGCCGTACAAGTAATTTATTGCCTTTTCTTGGTGGAATGTCATGTCTAGTGCATTTAACGACCATTCGTACTCAAATGGAGAATCTTAGATCGCAGTTTGGGGACATTTAGAATGTCGCTAGGATCCAGATTCAAATTTTCAGCAATTTTCTGTACATCATGGAAACTGTTTCGCAATGGTTTTAATGGTTAAACGCTTATATGGGTATGTTTTAAAGACGTTCCTATGAAGGAAAGTGTAAAGGTAAAGTGCTAGGATCGGCCTATAGCTATAAGACGATGTCCCCCATCAGCCTTTGCATGTCACATGACCTTGTCAGTAATCACTCACCACTTGTTCCTAGTCTGCCTTAATTAGCACATGTATTTACGTCTCACCTCCGCACTTTGCCTCGCGTTTGACATGCGAGGTTATTGTTTCTAGATGTTTCCTTGCTCCAGGTTCCACTGTGCAGGTCTGTTGTTGTTTCTTTGTCATTTTGTTTGGAGATTTTGTTCATTAGGGTGGATTTTGTTTGCACTTTATTACATTGAACCACACCTGCATTATTCTCTTCTGCTCATATTCCATGACACATTGTTCTACCTGTTCGGATTCGAGCAATACCAATTCCTTTTGTTAGTTTTTTTTTCGTTGGATGTGGTTTACAGCTTGTTAGCAGAGTCCATCACTCACACAGACGTGGTCTTTTTTTTTTGAGATTGGAAGCTTCATATAAATTCAAGGGTTCATAGAAAGTTAAGGCCAGCTTTCCCATCAGTAGGGAAAATCTTGTTTGGACTGAGATAGATGCCAGGCTTCAGGACTTTTGACAGTGCAGTCAACTCACCTTCCCTGAGAACATTAGAAAAAGAGAGAGAGCACAAGAGAGAGTGTAGAGTCTTTGGACAAAGCCAGCACCTTGGTGGAAGAGATATTTTATAAAATATTGTCTCAGGGACACCCTGACAAGCTCTGACACTAGAGGCACCAGAATCATTTTAGCTCTTCCCATGGCTGGATAATTCAATAAAGGCACAGGCAAAAATACAGCAGTAGTCATGCCTTTTCTCCTTTTTTCCATCTTACCAGACGATGCCACGAATGAGACGTTGCGTTATTATAATGCGGTGCTAATGAAGCTTCTCAAGATATGACTCCCCATTTAACTATAAATAACCCCGGAATGTTAATTTGAGTAAAAGATCTGTCATGGAAATCTTTTCATTGGAGAGGTCGATGCAATAATCCATTTGATTCAATTCCCATATAAAAAAGCAAGGCTTTCGAAATCAGGGAAATGAATAACACGAGTGTGTCACCTATTATGTGTGAGATTTGTGCGTGTGTGTGCGTAAGTCTGAGATTAAAATACGACAGACAAAGCACGAGGTGAGCACTGTTCGTTTTCATGTATTGATTTTTCATGACAGCGGGACGGAAAGCTCACGCAAACACACTAAGCCCCTTTTCTCTGCGTTCTGCCACAGCTGGCTAGTTTGTCAACACACAAATTGTGTTAGCTCGAAGCTCGAGCTCCAAATCCCACAGTGCACACAGCCAAGGGTCACGTTATGCCAGCAGACAGCTTTTTGGAGTTGTTTACTTCATTCTGTGGTTTGGAGTGTGTTAAAGAGGATGCCAGCTCTATTTTTTTTTTTTTTTTTCTTTTGGGTGACAGCACTTGTGGTGAGAGACAGGCAATAAGGAGCTTTTGTAATGACAGGCAGAAATAGCTCTGTTCTGTCTCCCTAGTGTCCACTGTGTCAGGGAGTCAAACACTGGTCTTTGTGCAATCGTATTACTGTAATTATCGAAGCGGCCTTACAGAGTTCAGCGATGTCTGGCTCAAGGTCTCCAAAAATGGACTCTTGTAAAAAGTAATTCAAGTTAGATATACAGCAATGTGCAAAAGTCTTTAAACACTATTTTTTTTGGTTATACTTTTAATAACTATAATAAAAGTAAAATAAAATGTTTATTTTATAACTTTTGCATCAGTATTTTTTCAAATAGATATTAGACACATAAACATTCTGAATAAAAAATTATATATTACACGGGGAAAAATGACACCCAGGAGAACATGCTATGATTTTCATTATGGTTCTGATAGTTTGCTTTTATTTCTGTGGTACAGATAGACAGCAAATCATACATTTACTAATATATTATTATTATTATTAATTTTTATTTTTTATTTTTTTTTTGACTGTACCATAAATTGTACAATACCTGAGGTATATTTTAGTTACATTTTGTAATGTAGTTTAATACTCTTTTTAGTGGTTAATACTGGATCTTTGTATGAACAAATGTTTAATTTAATAATTTATGTAGGCAATTTTACATTATAGGGATTTTCTTTATTTTTTTTTTTGCATGTAAGACTTTTGCACTACACTGTATATCAAAGGCTGAGAAGAGAAGAACGATTCAGAGCACTATTATTCTGAAGAATGAGTCAAGTAAAGGTCACCATCCAAATAGCTACTTGAGAAAAAAAGGAGAATCCGTCTTGTGAAGTAGCGGATTGCACAGAATATAAGATTTAAAGCAATGTGTATGAAATAAAACACATGNNGGTAAAAAAAAAAAAGAGGGGGGGGGGGGGGGGGGGGGGGGTATGCTGTTTTGGGAAAATAATCAACATGGTCTGGAGCTAACATTAGAGTGATTTAGATTTTATCTTATTTATACAACTAAGCAGATATGGGATTAAGGGATGTGCTCAGGGGCCCAACAGTGGCAACTTGGTGTTGCTGGATTTTAAATTTATGACCTTCATCTCCAAAATCCAAATCCTTGATCACTAAACTTGAATGAAAAAAAAATTAGCCATTAAATATTACATTGAATATTACTGAATGTCCTGGAAACAAGTTAATTTTCTCACATACATTATAGTAGCTATAAACAGTCATCCATCACCAGACTCTATAATTTTTGTTTAAGGCAAAAAGGTTGTTTTTTTACTAAAAAAAGTCCGAAGACATTCCTGTGAAGACAAAATGACTGCTACAACGTGCTGAGAAAATGTTTACTTATATCCCAACAGCCCTGCTTTGATTACTTCGTATCTATGAAGGTAGTTTGTATTAGGACAGAGAGCTATTAGCATTCAGATTGTTTGCGTCAACATGGTCTTTATTATGCTAGCTAACATTGATTATGAAGCTGTTTGTAGCTAGCATTAGATAATGTTTTTCTTCGTGAAAGAAGCAGTAATTTCACTAAATTTGAGGGTGAAGTAAAACCCAAAAACACAGCTCGGCATGTTAATGACTGGTGAAACTTTCCCATTGTGGAAAACTGGAGACCATAAATGGTAAATAATCATCACTTCTCTTTTCTTTTTTTATTGCTTTTGTTTATAAAGCATGTCCTTGATACAAGTCTTTGTTAATGAGCTGGTAGTATAATAATTATAAAATATTCCAGGAAGTGACTTCATATACTCCTATAATTAACTACTGTATATTAACCAACATCTTACCATTCAGAATCAAAATTCAAGCCATCATGTTTTGACTTTAAAACACCACTTTTCCTCAGTGGTTGCTTGGATGGTTCTAGTTTTCTAAAGATGTCTTACTTGGAACGTGTTCTGAAAAGGAAACTCTCTGTTAGAAGGGTTGACATTCAGTTTTTTAGGACTTCCTCAAAGTGGAAAACTAAAGAATTCCGTAGTGTATCAGCATGTGGTTGTGGCTTTGCCCAGAAGTTGGGCAAGCTCTGGTTAAACAAATCATAGGGGTCATGCTGGGCAGTTGCAGGTTGATATACAGCTTTGAGAAAACAAACTGCTTCTTTAAGCATACGGGAAGCCTTAAATGAGCTATTTCGCATTGCAAAGTAAATAAAAGCAGAGATGCTAGAAGCTGCTACAAACACAGTGGCAAAGACATCTGTAAAATGGTGAACCAAAGAAAGGCCAAAAATAGAGAAAAATCCCCAGATTACATTATCAGTGTGAAATAAACACAAGTTGATCTTTACTGTGTTTGTTTTGCTGGGTTGCAAATGAGTTCTTTTACTCTTTTCAAGTGTAGAAAACCAGTCACGGACTCATTTCCCACAGCTGCAGGCTGCAGTTGTGGTTCAAATACATGTAAACATTTCCCAGCAGTCTATAGGAAAAGTAGGCTACATTTTGACTGCACAGCCAGCATCTCTACACCTCCCCCACCACCCACTCCATCAGTAGTTTCCTCTATAAACATGTTCATCATCCACATGTTATTGGTGGAGACATTTAAGATGGAAGGAGCATAAAACTAAAACACCACTGAAAAAGACACTGGGTAAAACTGGGTTACTTGTGGAAGTACAGTTAACACATTAATTTAGTTAAGGTAATGTAGCTCGAGTGAACCTAAATTTAATCCATACATGATAAAGAATTGTGTATGCTACACACCATTATACATGCCTATGTAAATGAGCAGATAGAAATGATAGCATATGATGATAAATGCATTAATATATTCCTATAAGTTGCCTTTAAATCATAATTACTGTTGAAAAATTAATGAACCCATTTGACCATTCAGATGTATAGATATATTAATCATCATAATATACATTATATAGGTATATTAAATTAAATTAAATTGTATTAATAGAGTCATGTAAAATTAAACTAAGAATAGAGCTGGAAAACTATAGAGAAGTAAAACTGGGCTACTTGTGGAAGTACAGCTAAAACATTTATTAAGTTACTGAAATGCATTTAGCTACCCTTCATGACTTCTTTCATAAATGTTAATCATCTACACACCACTATACATTCCTATGTGAATAAGCAGGTAGTAAAGATACAATAACATACGTCAAATGTGTTAATAGATTCCCTATGATTTGCCTTTAAGTGTTAAATATTGTTAGAAAGTCAGAAGATTATATATACTGTATGAGCAGGATGGAGCGTAAAATTAGCCTAAGTAAAAAAAAGCAGGCCTGGGCAGGGCTACTTGTGGAAGTTCACTATATATAAAGTTAGTTTTAACTAATTACTGTAAAGCTTGAGTAAAGCTAGCAAGCAGGATTGATATTATATTTTTATATAATGTGGTTATGTAGTGTATAACTGAACACTAAAAGCTAGCTGCTACAATACAAAGGCTATTCAGCTAGCTTGTTTTCTGCTAGTGAACAGCTAATAGATTAGGACTACCTCTGTTGTTAGTTAGCTTGAGCTAAAGATGTCTCTGACTGCAATAATACAAGAACGTTGTATTTACCACATGCATGATGAATTCAGTTTGCATTGTGACAGCCAGCTATTAGGATTTAGTGTCATCAAAACACAAAATTTCATCATTCTAGCTAACATTTAAAAGATTGGGAATAATTGCGTTTCTTTATTTCCTGAGTAAAAGATGCACATATTTGCTATTAAAGTAATTAAAGCCAGTATGACTTGTGACAGACATCTTTTTCTTTTGTGAATCTTGATTGCTTTTTATACTTTTTAGTAAAATTGCAATTTTATTGTATTATACTATATGCTCTGATGTAGCACTTTTTTAATCCCTCTCATTTCTGTGGGGGAAAATAAACTTGTATTAAACCACTGTTGCTGTTAGGTTTTGTCATCTGTAACTTTAAGCTTCTAAGTGACCTTCGCCCCAAAAAACAAAGCATTTTTCACAATCATTTATGTCCCTGCTGTGCTTGAGACCCTGTAAATTCCTGAGGTCAATCGCCATCTCAGCTTCTTAATCGCTTATGCCGATGATTTTCGACAATTCATGCAGCTAGATTTGTCGACGTAAGGTTTTTCTGTAAAGACCATATTAATTAGAAGGGTTAGTCTGGAGCAGAGATTCAACATGACCTTACAATATAAATAATTTAAGGTCACATTGAAACTACTATTTATGACGAATAAAGCGTTGTTACACTCATCCAAACCTATAACCTTTTATTATATTTTGAAAAGGTAACCACTTTAAGTAGAGTATTAAATGCCACTAGGTTGGAGTAATAACTTTAGCACTTCCAACCTTATTAGATTCTAGAGCTTATATCATCAAACTATGTAACTTCAGTGCTAAGATGTTAAAATTAGGCTTTGACAGAAAGTAACCCAACATGAAACCTAGAGAGATTTTTGGAAAAAAAAGAAATGACTTATAATTATATACACTGGGGTTTAGAAGTATGAGTCAATTCCTTGTTAGCAATTCTGTGTGTTGAAATGGACCAGTTCTTTAGAGAAAAAAGCACAGACCAGACAGTTCGTACTAGTCTTACTCTTGTTTATTTGCAGAAATACAGATGTTTTTATACACTACAAAAGGATTTTGCCAGCCTTTGATTGGTGTAAGCATTAATTAGCTTAAACAGCATGAGCAAATAATAACGCGTAAAAGCGCATGTTGGCAAAAATATACGTGCAGCTGGGAGAGGGTTGGAAATATGGAAAGTATAATTGGGCAGTTGGTTCTTACAAACAGTGCAAGGATTGTAACAATAAACAACTTCACCAAATCTATTGTTCTTTCTGTCTATAATGTATTTAAATTTTATTTGCAAATGATAATATCAGCAAAAACAAAAGTAAAATAAAAAAAAAAGTAGTATCTTAAAACTAGAATGAAAAGTAATAAAAAATTTGAATCCTAAAAACTACGTGAATTATGTTCTTGTTCTGTTTCTTTGGGAATATTAGTCACACAGACGCCAGGATGTGTATGAAAGCTATCCAAAGTTTTATGAAAGAAAGAATGCATATAAAGTCCTCCATGACGACTATGAGAACATTGCGTTACATATTAGTACACGACGAACCAAAACATTGTTGAAGGTTATTTCTTCGTACAAACGTATGCATCTATCATAAAGATATAACTAAAGATATAAATTACTCCTGGTAGAATAACTAAATAAGTGAAATATTACTCAACACATACCTTTTTTCTTTCTTTTTTTTTCTTGTGCACAGTATTCTTCATTTTTTTTTCTTTTTTTTGCATTGATGCTTAGAATCAGTTTTAGAATCAAGTCTGTTTGTTTATTGCCCTAAAGTTAAAGATGTCTCTGACTACAAGAACGTATTGTATTTCCCACATGCATGATGTATTCAGTTTGCATTGTGACAGCCAGCGATTAGGATTTAGTGTCATCAAAACACAAAATTTCATAATTCTAGCTAACATTTAAAAGATTGGGAATAATGCGTTTCTTTATTTCCTCAGTAAAAGATGCACATATTTGCTATTAAAGTAATTAAAGCCAGTATGATTTGTGACAGAAATCTTTTTCTTTTGTGAATCTTTATTGGTTAATATACTTTTTAGTCAAATTGCAATTTTATTATATTATACTATATGCTCACAGTATTCTTGATTTGGTTTTTCCTTTCTTTTTTTTTTTCATGGATGCGTAGAATCGGTTTTATTCTTGCCGAGTCTGTTTGTTTATTGCCCTGGCATTTTCCTGTTTTCCTGAGCATGCTCTTGTGGATCTGTTTTTGGATCTGTCTGCCTGTCTTTTTTTAACAAAAGCAAACATTGCACATGCCTGACATTTAAATCAATGGATGGACTTGAACCCAAGGAAAATCTCACCTTTTTGTATAAAGGATTTTACAATTTTCCTAGAAGTTCAAAATGTTGATACGTTTGTTTACAATTTTTTTCAGTATTTTGAAACCTTTAGATTCAAATTTCACTGTGAGCTCAGATTTCAGAAACCCACTGTACACATTTGTGCATATGGTAGACACTCTTATCTACAGCGACTTATAGTTATTTTATTTTATTTGACTGGGCCATTGAAGGTTTAGCGTCTTGCTCAAGAGCCCACAAAGGGCAGTTTTTTCAGTGCTGGGATCTGAGCTCACTGCCTTGCAATCAGAAGCCCAGCATCTTAACCACTGAGCTGAGATGTCACACCTGGATGGAAGACAAAATCATTTTCTGGATGAAGAATGGCCCAGTCACAGCATTAAAAAGTGATTTTTTTTCATTCGAGAAAGCACATTAATTGGGAAATCTTGCCCACACTTCTGCCTGAGATGTGGGTAGAAGACCTCCCAGATGCTTCGGAGCGTAGGCAGAGATTTGACTTCTTTAGCATTTCCACGCTTTGCTGCGATTGCTGTGTAAACACAAAGCAATTTTAATAATGGGATTTGTTGAGACGGTGTCATTGAAGATGGCCTGTATTATTGATCGGAGTAATTCAACATTTATACATACCTGTCTAAACAACATTGAGATTCGAGACACGGCAGCCCGCCGAGTAAAGATGCCTCGACGGCATGGTGTATGAAAGAACGAAATCAATTATTAGTTAACGTTTATTTAGAAGTTGAAATTGTTGCCATTGCTATAAAGTCTATTTTGCGGTTAATCCGAGTGTGTTTGAGAGGTGAAGGGAAATCGAGCAGATGGCTGTCATTTAAATATCACAGAGAGACAATGAAGCTTGGGCGCACGCATATGCTGCTCTGAAAGACTGGGACGGCAGCGAGAGCGATGATAAGCCGAAGGGCAAAATAATGATACGAAGTATTTGAGATGCATTTTCTGCTGAGTATGCATTATACATGCCTAAATTCTTATAGAGTAAAGCAAATCCCTTAAGAACCCCCTCTTCTCTGTGTATACAGGATTGGCTGAGTAAGTTCGGGTATCTCCCACCGGCTGACCCTGTGACCGGCCAACTGCAGACTAAGGAGGCTCTGACCAAGGCGATTAAAGCCATGCAGCGATTCGGAGGCCTGGAGGAAACCGGAGTGTTTGGTGAGCGTCTGCTTGCAACATCGCACCTTCTAGTGTTTTTCGGAGTAAAAAAAAAACGCCGGTTATTTTTTGCATAGAACAAGAAACCCATTTATGAACTCTACGTGCCTGCTAATTTACTGTGGGAAATTGGCTTGTGCTATTATTTATATCACTCACCAGGTGTGCGTGCTGGTTCGTTATGCAGACTCGCTCGTCTTCGAATCATTATCTCTGAGAAGATTGCTTCACACCGCTTTTATGATAGCCGAGCACAGGTATTTAAAGTGGAATAAAATGGAAGTTATGAAATGTATTGAAAAGTAATCCAAAGATAATAGAAGGGTCAGATAAGCAACAAGTCAATCGGCAATGAGAAAAGCTAGAAATGGCAAAGACTTCGCAACGAGCTTACAGCTTGCAAACTCCAGAACCAGGAATAGGTGTTAGAATTCACACACCTCATAGGTTCATACTAGGTCTTTGTCCTTTCATACAGCGGCAACTTTTAGCGCTAATCAAAAAGCTAGCGTTATTCGTAGAAATACGAGTGGCGTTCAAGTCAAACCAGGTATAAATTAGATGCTAGTGTGGTGGTACTACACGCAGTAGTAAGTGGTTAGTGTGTCTTATCACTGATAGGTGGCGCACTTGTGGTGGGCCAGTCCAATGATTGGTAATCAAGATGGCAGACAACAGTGCATGATGAAGTTTTTCATGAACGAAAGCATAAAACTGGCACATATCTACAAGACTATCAATCAGTACAGCGCTGAGACGCTCAGTAAAACATTTGGTATTGTGTAAAAGTTTTAAAGATGGTCGTATGTCCGTCAGTGATGTTCCCCGGTCGTGTAGGTTCCCTGCCCACATGTTCTCTCTAGGGTCTATGTATCAGGGTTACACTTTTAAAGTGACAAAAAATAACAAGACGACATCCGACTACGATTTCTAGAAAAATCTGATGATCTGTTAAAAAAAGTTGACAAAGAATCTTTTACAACAAATGATCAATAGTCCTGTATTATATATTGAAGTGTATTATACATGCAAACAATTGTGTATGTTTTTCTTTTTTTTCAGACCAGGCCACCTTGGGTTTAATGAAGACGCCACGTTGCTCACTGCCAGACATGTCGGAGACGGAGACAACGTCTAGCAGGAGAAGGCGAGCCCTCACGCCTCAGAAAAAGTGGGCCAAGAGACACCTGTCCTGGAGGTACAGTAGCTAAAGCTATACACTGTCATGCCAGGGTGTTGGTGGAACACTTACCATGGACTGTCCATTATAGCCTTGCAGTTTGCATAGGGACAGAGACAGAGCTTCGGATATCTGTGACAAAACAAGAGTCGTCTGTCTCGCTGCTCTCGTGAAAGGGAAGTTTATTAAAAAGCACTGAGCAACATATGGATTTAGCAAATTCATCAACACAGATGGGTGCTGATGAAGACTGATTTAGAGAGTTTGTGCTCCTGTAGCGAGAGCAAGTGTGTGTGTGTGTGCACGTTTCCGCATGTCTCCCATAGGCATGTGAATGCTGTACAACTTTTACTGATCGTAGAGGTTTTGGGCAGGCTTGTGAGGGTTTTTTTTTGGTGTTTTTTTTCTTTTATCCTTCCTTCTTTCTCATTATCAGATCCCGCTGAGATCTCACACATTCATCGGGACCGATCTTACAGCTCTGGTCTTGCCTCAACCAAAATTCTTCATCCCTCCTTATTGTGAAACAGATTCGGGCCACAGTATGATTCCTCAAACATACGAGTCAATTCAGTTGCTGGACTTTTTTTTTTTTTCCTTCTGTTTTTCTTTATTTCACAGCTCACTGGTTTGGTGTTAATTTGGTCTCTGTGCTTGTCTGTAAGGACAAATGTGTGAAGACCGAAAAGCTTTGTTCGGGAATTATCAGGACCAGTGGGTGTGCTTATTGGAAGGCCATTTTATTTCCAACACGGCATTCTTATTCATGTTGTAATTAAACGGCCCAAAAAAAAAAACGCTTTGGGGTGAATTAGGGACTCTAACTGTTACAAGAACCACAGAATCATCCCAGCCATGCTTGTGTACATTAAGCCCCATCTCATGCAACCTACAGAATGGTGGCTGGCAAAGTTTTTCCATGCTGGTTCCTTGTCTAGCAGGTGAACTGTAACATACAGGATGTCATTGCAAACTGAAAATCCACATGCAAATCATATGCATAACATATACATGAACATATACTTCAAGGCTCTTCTCTGTTCTGGCACCGAGGTGCTGGAATGAACTTCACCTAGATGTCCGTACAGCAGAGTCCCTGACTGTCTTCAAGCGACGATTAAAGACCTCCCTCTTCCTGAAATACTTAAATTAGCACTTTTCAAGTTTGCTCTGTAGAATTCAAGAGTTATATTTATATTAAGTTTATAATCAAGATCTATTTAAGATTTATTCATTGCTAAAAACTCAAAGCAGTTTTGTACGTCGCTCTGGATAAGGGCTTCTGCTAAATGCCGCGAATGTAAATGTAAATCAAAGTTGTGATTCTAGTAAAGCTCATGACTCATAATAGGCAAACAAACTGTAATCTATTTTAAGATAATGCAAGTTATATAGCAAGACAATCAGTTATCAGAAAAGCTCAGTGCTTATTCATATGATAGGAATGGTGAGATTTGTTTTCCGTGTTTTTCTTCCAGAAACAACAACAGTAAAATTTGACACTTACAGTACATGTTTACCCCAAGACTAACAGCCACCAAACCATTTCCACTCTCCCACATTTATCTCCTGCACCATAATAAAATAAACAATGAACCGTGAAAATTAAATTGTAATAGTAAATAAAAACAAATAGACCAAATTAGGGGCACGTTATCATAAGGTTTTAGAGCCACGACGTACAGAACATCAAACAAAGATACTGAAGAAAACGTAACCTGATAAATAACAAATATGTAATCGCACAACGGCCAAATCCTATCGATGTTTCGAACTATTCAGGTTCATCCCTAGACCAATTAGATGTTACATTCCTGTTGAAAGGAGAATCGTATGCTGTTCCATGGGCACGTTCGTGGTCTGCATGAAATAAAACTTTCGTATGTAAAAAATGTAAGATGGCATAAGTGGCCATATTTAAATGAATAAATCAATATATTTTAATTCTAACAGTCAAATAGGATGGAACGCTTTCATCTTTTCAAACTATGTAATTCGAAATTTCAAATTGATCCTCTTATTAAATCCTTTTTTTTTTGGAAGTTTTAAAAATGATATCAGATCACACGCCCACACTGAAGCTCTGGATGGTGTTGAGGGTGGTTTTGGGGTCTCCATTCCACCAGTATCCTTTTTCTTGTGAATGCCACTCGCTCATCTTCCTTTTATACAGCGAGTAATACTTTCATACGCAAGTAATACTTGAGTATATTTTCTCATTCCTATTAGTTTGTCCTGGATTTGTTTAAATGACTTTAAAGGTCATTAAAGGTTTGTTTAAATGATCTTGAAGGTCATGGATATGAAGCAACTGAGGTTCACCAAAATCTAATAGAAATTTGGATTGGAAGCTGTTTAAACCTGACACCGTAATCTATAAATCAACGTGGTCACTGATGCCAGTGGTATAAATTAAAAGCGCTTTAATCAAAGCTCACTTTCATAAATCCACATGGTGTAAATGTTCCTGCTAACGATTTATGACAAATGTGTTCAGTTTAATAAATGTTTAATATAAATATTTGAATGTCTCATATAAATGTTTAAAAGTGTCCGTCATGGTTGGGTTCATATTTAATTTAGTTCTAATTAAATATTTTTCTTAAATTTAGGTTAAAAGTCAGATATGTGCACATATATGGTGTAGCTAAAGCTTATAAATTGTAAATCAGTAGACCGAATGCAGCTGAGCCTTATCCCCTGGTGCACCTGTTTTGTGTGTCTGTGTGTGTGTGTGTGTGTGTGTGTGTGTGTGTGTGTGTGTGTGTGTGTGTGTGTGTGTGTGTGTGTGAGTGTGATGGCTGCAGGAAGTAGCAGAGGAGTACACATGAGCCAGGTGAAAGGCCAGGCACGGTAATAACTCAAGTAATGGTCTGTTTTAGGAGCGATGATAAAAGCCTTATTTGATCTTAGAGTAATGGAGCAGGCATGAAGAGGGAAAATGAGAGAGAGTCAGAGAGGGGGAAGAAAGAGAGAGAGAGAGAAAGAGAGAGGGACTGGAAGCTGCCAAGCACTGTGAATTGTTGTTCTACAGATTGCTTCGAAAGAGATATATATTATACCGGACCCAGGAGGGGCAGTGGATCAATAGATCAATATTACAGGGTGGAAATATAGGCAGGAGTTGGCTGTAGTTAACATTCTTTTGTTGAAGTGTTATACTTCCTGCTAAAGTTACTTCTGGCTCACTGTCTGGGCGTCTGTATTATAGCTAGTAGCCAGATAGCTAAATTCATTTCTGTAGTTGTCTTGGTTTTGGGGTTTATTTCCGGAGCCAAAAACGTCAAAATGTAGAAGCTTTTAAAATCCCCTGGAAAGAGTCGGAAGAGCTACATGAATGGCCTAAAGATGCAAGACATGACTAAGTAACTTGAAAACTATACGGATGGATTTAGACTGTAAATGGTTTAGGACTGCAATACACATGAACAGTTCTGCATTTAAGGACCAATCACTGCACCCACACCTCGGAAATAATGACTGAAATGAATAGACATTAATTGTCACCCAGATAAGGACGAGTTCCCTTTTAAGTCTGATTCTTCTCAAAGTTTCTTCCTCTTTCCAACTCAGGGAGTTTTTTTCTTTCTACTCTCGCCACTGGCTCACTCATTAAGGATAAACTTATAGGCATTAAACTTACAAATTCATATTTATAACCTCTATCTGTATAAAGCTGCTTTGGAACGATGTTAAAAGTGCCGTATAAAATCAAAAATTAACTGAACTAAAGAGTGAGGCAGAATAAGGAATGGGATTATTAAGTTAGAATGTAAGTCATATTTAGTTAGAATGTAAATAGTGGGATGGAATGGTGATTCGGAATAGTAAGTTGGAATAGTGAGGCAGAATTGTGCATCAGAATAGTAAGTCAGTAAGGTAAGACAGATTGATTAGTCTAAACAGTGAGGTAAATTAGGGATTCGAAATAGTGAGTCAGAATATTGAGGCAGAATAGTGAATCAGAATAGTCAGTTGAAATAGTCAGGCAGAATAGTGAGTTGGAAAAGTGAATCGGAATAGTAAGACGAAATAGTGAGTCGGAATAGTGAGAGGAAATAGTAAGTCAGAATAGTGAGTCGGGAATAGTGAGAAAGAATAGTGAGGCAGAATAGTGAGTTGAAATTATGAGGATTAAAGAGTTGGAATAGTGAGACGGAATTGTGAGACAGAATAGTGAGACAGAATAGTGAGGCAGAATAGTAAGTCGGAATAGTGAGACAGAATAGTGAGTCGGGAATAGTGAGACAAAATAGTGAGGGAGAATAGTGAGTCGGAATAGTAAGGCTAAATAGTGAATCGGAATTATGAGTCAGATTAATGAGTTGGAATAGTGAAGCAGAATAGTGAGGCAGAATAGTAAGTCGGAATAGTGAGACAGAATAGTAAATCGGGAATAGTGAGACAGAATAGTGAGGGAGAATAGTGAGTCGGAATAGTAAGGCTAAATAGTGAATCCGAAATATGAGTCAGATTAATGAGTTGGAACAGTGAGACGGAATAGTGAGACAGAATAGTGAGTCGGAATAGTGAAACAGAATAGTGAGATGGAATAATGAGACAGAATAGTGAGACAGAATAATGAGACAGAATAGCGAGTCAGAACAGTGAGACAGAATAGTGAATGGGAATTGTGAGTCGGATTAGTGGGTTGCAATAGTGGGGGAACAGTTGAGTGGAATAGAGAGACAGAACAGTGAGTCAGGATAGTGAATTGAAAGAGTGAGACAGAATTGTACGCTGTTACAAAAATACATGCTGACAGTTACAGCATAATTGACCTCCTTCATGAAAATGAACCAAAATGACTATATTAAACATTATATAATAATCCTAACAATTGTAGGTGTAAATGCTGCCACTGTACACTATTTTAACACAAAATATCATTTTCAACAATACATTTTCTTTTTTTTGTAGTGCAGTAGTACTGATCGTGGCATAGATTGATCCTGGACCACCCATTCAAACTAAACTATTTAAAGCTCTGCAAGATATCTAAATGAAATGCTTTAATATTTAATATTACTAGATTCCATTCTTGGTTCCTGCTCTCATTCCTGTTGATCTTTCTTTTTCAATCATCTTAAAGATCCGTGTTAACGTCTGTCAATAGGCGCGTGTTAACCTCCCGGCAAAGGGAAACAGGTTTGGGGTTTAAATAAGCACATTTATGGTGTCAATCTCATGATTTTTTAAAACCCTCTTTAATTGAGTCTCGTGCCAAAATATACGCAAACTGAGGATCCGAAGGTGCCAATAGTTTTTGAGCCTATAGAGTGTCTTCAGTTCGGCTGTAATGCATGCAGTCTGGATGAAGGGTGATATTGCATACAAAAAAAGAAAGCATGTGCAGAAGCTTGTATTGAAGCCTGTACTTCACAGGCTGACAAAAATGATGTATAGCATCTGGTATATCACCCTGTAAAGTGTGTAAATATGCAGGGTGTGCAAACATATGAGTGAAAAATGTGCTCTGCAGAGTGTCAGAAAGCGAATTGGTTCAGAGAAATGGCTCTGTAGAAGGTGTGAGTGTGTGTGTGTGTGTGTGGGTGGGTGGGTGTGGGTGCGCACACTCAAATAGTGCTCAGGCACTCAGTGGGTATTGAGAGAGCGCTGATTGATTGTCCAGTGAACAGCCACATCCAAGACTCCGAGCCGTGTGAGTGTGTACGAGATTCATGGGCACACAGTACATGGGGCAATGCCAGTCAGATACAGAGCTTCAGGATAGGCTCATCGCTCCACATTAGTGCCCTACCACACGGGAGACCAGCCTCCCACTTGTTAACACTCAGTATAATTACCCAAATAGATTAGGAGTGATTGCATAGAAGCAAGTGTTTTTTTTTTTCTCTCCCCGCAGTCCCATTGTGTTCTTGATTTCCCTTGTTGATTACTGAGGATTGGAATAAAAAGGAGTTACGATATGCATCTCACTGTTTGCTATCCTTCATTACTCTCTATCATTTTTCTATCTGTAAGATCCCGCTCAAACTTTAACCCTTCGATTCCTCAACATTGAATACACACAAATACACCGTGACCCTTCGACTATACACAGTCTCGGGGTCTCAAGCAGTCTCAAGCAGCTTCCTAGGAAGTAATGATCATGGATTACACATTGCAACACACAGGACCCAGAACTTATTTCTAATCTTCTTATCAAAAAAGTTTGATATTTTATGTTAATTGTTTACCGTATTTACATGAAGTGGCTAATTTATGAATTTTTCCTGGGTTTCTCCCGGTTTTCCAAACTTCAAGCCAAAAAACTGAGCGTCATAACATTACACCAATGAAATTCCCGAACGGAAACGAAAAAACGCACCTCACCTGTGTTCTGAGCTGCACGGCATTGGGAGAAAAAACTTTTTTAAACTCACGACGATGCCAAAAGATAAACTCCTGAAAGAAATAGTTGTGAAAGGAAAAAAAAGACAGTGAACAATGACTTACTTGGTCGGCTACTGTTTAGATACAAGCCGTTGTAGCGTGTTGAGTCTGGGTGAAGGGAGAGCTTGTTAACTCCAGTTGCAAAAGAAATCATATAAGCACAGACAGGTTTCCAAAACTCGTGCTTTTTTTATTATTCTTGGCAACAGCGTTAGTCAAAGAAACTTAGAAATGAGCATCAGAAAATAATAAGGACATATTCCTCGGTCTTGCACACATGCAGTTATACTGGAAAAATGCGGCAGCAGGCTATTCCCAAAATACCGCTATGCTCATAAAGGAAGCGCAACATATTTCACCCGTTACACCGTGTAACAGACACTTTTGTTAAAGCCTGTGTAAAGTTCATTAGTTTCAAAGTAGGCTTATAGACAGGTGCGGCTTATTTATGTTTAAAATAAAAATCTTTGTCAAATTCACTGGGTGCGGCTTATATATGGGTGCGCTTAATAGTCCAGAAATTATGGTAGCTTACTTGTGCACGTTAGTGTCATGGCAGCGGCTAGCTGGATTTCAGCTAGAGAAAATTGTACAATGTACTCAAACTCAAATACACTATATTTAGAATGTCAAAGTGTAAAATCGCTAAAGAAAGTTGTGTTTATTTTCTTTCTACAATACGTATCAAAACGACATGCTAATTAGATTTGTAGACAACGTTGGCCGAGTTATTTTTGTTCGTTTGTTTTGTTGTTGTTTTAATTAGCATTGTGGCAAGTAGCAAGAAGTGTTTCAGTGCAGAGAGCTGTAAAAAAAGCCGTCAATTACTGTGACAGATACAATATTTTTGAATAAACAGATACAAATACAGATATGAATATGGAGCTTTTGTTATTGTTGTGCTGTTCATTGGTCGATTTGTTTTTGTTGATTTATCGATTGATTGTTATCATAAACTGTTTTCAAAAAAGGTTTGCAATGCAATTGAGACTAAATGCATGCATTGGGACTGGGATTTATTGGGATCGGGGGACAGGGACTATGTTTCTTGACCACTGCACCTCTATGTACCGCATCACGTGTTTGATTGTGCACCTGATTTATGTTAACAGCAATTAGCACTTGTAATTATACACATCGCTCAAGGCACCTTTTGTCTCTCGTTTGTCTTTCCGTACTGTTTGTTTTTGCCTGTGTTTCAGTTCCGTGATTCGGTCCTTCTTCTTGGTTGTTTTAGGTTTTGTTTAGTCTCTATATATTTGTTTAGTGTTTAGTCTCGCATGTCTTGTTTCTCGTGTCTTAAAGACGCAAGCAATTGGAAATAAGGGCAAAAACATGACCATAAAAATGTCTTTAACAACCTTAAACATAATTGTAATTCAGCAAGTGTTTATTAATTATTCATTTATTCTTAGTAACTGAGTAACAGTAAAAAGTAAAAAGTAAAAAGTAAAAATGAATGTAAGTAAATGAAAGTAAATGAATAATTAATAAACACTTGCTGAATTACAATTATGTTTAAGGTTGTTACTAAGGTGGCTTATAATAGGCTACTGATATTTATATCTTTTTTCAGAACTTGTACTAATACGTGAAGCAAGTTGTGCAGACACTAATAATAACTTCTAATAATAATAACTACATGAGTAGGGTTAAAACAGTGGCAGACCTTCAGTGGAGTCCGAATTATGACTCAATGTTATACAAGTCAAGTCAAGTCACGTTTATTTCTAGCGCTTTTCACAACATACATTGTCTCAAAGCGGCTTAACAGAAATCAACAGTTAAGGTGAATGGTGTGTATTTATCCCTGATGAGCAGCCGTGGCGACTGTGGCAAGGAAACACTCCCTTAGATGTAATGAGGAAGAACCCTTAAGAGGAACCAGACTCAAAACCGGAACCCATCCTCATTTGGGTGACATCAAGAGTGTGATCATAAATCTTTCAACAATACAGAAGACTGGAGAGTGAGAACTAACATGTGTACTGGAGTATAAGATTATAAGTAATGTTCTTTCTACAGTCTCATACAGTCTTTATGGTTATAAAACTAGGAGCTACTGAGCTCAACATTTGTAATCATCACAGATTCGGCATCAGCTTCTCCATGCCAGAGCCTTTAAACACTCCAGGAGGTCCAATGTCAAAACTCCACACATGTAGTGGGATCCAATTGGCACTGGTACGTCTCTAGATGGTTTGAGACATTTGCGGGACAGAAACAGAAATAGAAACACCATATAACAGAGCCCTGTATCAAAGACAGGTGATCATGTAAACCTCATACAGCCAGAACGAATGCAATTGCTAAAGCAAGAAACCCAATGAACACAATTCAACAAGTCTCTGACGAGTCTCAAAAACCATGGGTGATTTTTTTGTTGTGAATTTTTCCAAGTATTATGGTTTTCCTTGGTATTCGAAAGACAATTTCTGTATTTTTTTGTGAATTCTATAGGTACACAGAAGTATAAATAGCTCATGACATTTATTTAAAAAAAAATTTTAAGTCCATCTTAAAAATGTCCTTGTAAGTGTCTTGGAATGAAAAAAATACAATTTTATGTACAATATATCCGAATTATGGCTGCTGCTGTCCTTTATTTTAGTAGTCGAGTATTCTAACGATTATTAATCGAGTAATCACATATGAAGTACTTTTTCTTTATTAAAGCGCAATATTAAATGAGAGAGAGAAAATGAGGCACGGCTCTTAAAATGAACAAGTCATTTGGTTTTCTTTTTTTTTTAAATGTAAGTTTTTAGTGCTGAAATCGCACACAAGAATATCTGTGAAAACTCAACACATTTAGTTTAATAGCCATGTTACATCACAATATATATATTTCTATTTTTATACAGTGCGTTCAAAAAAATCCCTCCGCAATGGCCGTGTAGAGCAGGTTATGGGAAAATATTCGTTTAATAAAACTCATAATTATTCCCACTCATACATTTATTTATTAAAACTCGCACAGTACCGTGATGTGGTTTTCTTGTCTGCAAAAAAGCTAAAATCACCAGCTGTAAAAACGTGTTTCACTGCCTGCTCCGCACGAACACTGCCGAGGGACTTGTTGATCGCACGGTATATAAATAAAAATATAAAAAATTACTTTCAAATTTTTTTTCATTGGCACGAATCTTCTCTTTGGCCCTCGCTGTTTTCTTCCCGTTCCTCCATTTTCCATTCTGCAGCGTCTACTGTGTTACCTGTCCAGAGCGTTTCAAAGTTTAGCGGGTGGTGCGCCAGTAATAATGGTCCGTGTGAAGCACAGTGCCATGCGGTTAAATGGACCAACATGAAATCTGATTGGTTAAAGCAGCATCCTTCAAGTTACATGAATTTTTTGCCAGAGGCATCTGCCGTGCTGACTGTGAAGGCTCACAGCAGTTACCTTTGACACATGATGTGACGGCTGAAATCTGATTGGATAGAAACTCCAATCTACAAAGAAGTGCTAGGCAATTAAAAGAATAGGGTATTTGGAATAATTTTATACATATCCATGGACAAGCTGAGCCCAGTTATGCATTCATACTGTGCTAGGATATTTATTCTTAAAAAGTTTTTTAGATACAGTACACAGATACAGTAGTATTATTACGTTCCACCCTCAATACACAATATCAATATGATGACAATGAAATTGAGCAGCCTCCTAAAAACGGAAAAAGATTATGGCTGCTTTTTGTTTCAAGCTGTGACCTGAGTAAATAGTGCAGAAAGGAAAGTTGGAATGAATACCTATACACCATTTAGGATAAGAGGCTCGAAATGTAATGACATGAGAGAGATCATTAAGCAAAGAAAAAGCCAGAAATCTGTCCATAGGCTCATATTCAATCTCTGTAAATAATAAATACATCCATTTTGTTATCTCCACAGCCTTTGTCTTAAGCGCATCATTTGATTCTGCGTTATGTACCGGTTCCAGTCACAAAGCTTCAAAAAGAAAGCAAAGTGTAATGATTTGTAGCAGAGTAAAACATTTTTTGCCAGAGGGCCATTAACTTTTTTTTTTTTTCATTTTAGAAATGACAAGCGATTGTATTCACGCTGTATGACCAAAAGTTTGTGGTGAGTTCATCATCACGTCCATATGTCTCCAAATCTGGATGCACACAATTGTATTTCTTACAATTTCTCTTTACTGGAACTAAGAGATCCATGAACACATGGTTTGCCAAGGTTGTGTGGAAAAGCATGGACTTTGACCCCAGTTGTTGTCCTGTTCCTAAATCCAGTGAACTATCTAGGAGACTGGTAGCTTAGTGGTTAAGGTGTTGGGTTACTCATTGGAAGGTTGGGGGTTCAAGCGCTGGTATTGCCAAGCTGCCAATCTTGGGCCCTTGAGCAAGGCCCTTAACACTCTGTGCTCCATGGGCGCCGTATCGTAGCTGACCCTGCGCTCTGACCCCAGCTTCCAAGCAAGCTAAGATATGGGAAGAAAGAATTTTTGTTATGGAGATGCACATCCTTAATATAGACCCACTCGCAGTATCTGATTATTTACAGCCACATTCAAGACAAAATGTTGGCACTATCTGAAGATATGCTCATGCATTTAGAATAGCATGCAACCTGTTTGGTATGCTTTTAGCGTCTTTTTGGCTTTTCTCAAAATCATAATATTCACCCTGGTTATTCATACTAATGTATCCAGTTTAACTCTGCCAGATTTGCTGAGCAAACATTTTCTTCTTGAAATCTCCTCCCTCCAGTTCCCCCCATAGTATTGTCCTTTTTCCTGATTTTTCAGTTGCTTTAAGATTAGTTTGTTGTCTTGTTACAATACAACCCCACATTTCATTTTTAACATTTTGGAAATTCTTTTTTTTTCTTAGATACATTAAAATTTTCTTTCCTTTTTAAAAGCCATCCCAACTTTTACCCATGAACTTTAAGAAGTGACACACGCTTTTACACTAAACTATAAAAATCTGTCATGATTTTAACAATTCTGAGCTCCAGGAAGGTTTCTGCACAATACAATTCCAAACAATTTACTTTCGGGACACCTATGTGGGCGGTCTGTTTGGCTGAGGCTGACAGATGATGGCTTTCTCCAAGCCGCTGATTGGTATGCATGTCGTCTATCCGGATTTTCCCATCAGGTTCTTAAGAGCTTCGACGCTTTTTGTTGAAGTGATCAAAGCAAGATAATCGATATGAGCTGCTACAGGAACGATGAATAGAATAATACTTCTGTTTTGGGGTCTTTTGTTTTGTTGTATTTTTGAGTTGTTTTTTTCTTTTTTTCGACTTTCGCTTGTTTGTGGATGGGTTAGCCTGTTCTGGATGATTAGAACAGCATGCAGTACATTCCCTATCCACATGCTCTTCTGTCTGCTTAATCTGCACAATGTCACATAGTGGCAAAGGACAGGGCCGTGACTGGAAATTATAAAGCTGGCATTTTAAAATGAGTGGCTTTCATTTATCAAGCTGGATACTATCGAATTTATTCATAAATCGTTCACGCAAATGTTTACACAAGAAATCTGGTATGCGTGGAATGTACCAAAAGAAAACAGTCTATTCAAAAGACCTTTGTGATGAATGAGCCATGTTTTAAATCTAGTGGAATCTTCCGGGAGAAGAATGGAGATGTACTTGAAACAAGGACTACATAAATAACCGAGCTAATTATATAGACATTTGTATAAACTATTGCAGTAACAGGCCATTTCCTTGATTTGTTATTAAATTTAAATATGCATCAAATACGGTTACCATATTTTTCTGACTAAAAGCCGCTACTTTTTTCCCATGTTTTGAACCCTACGGCTTAAACAACGAAGCGACTAATTTATGAATTTTTCCTGGGTTTTTCCTGGTTTCACAAACTTCAATCCAAAAAACTGACCGACATAACATTAGACCAATGACCACCTGTGTTCTGAGCTGCACGGCATCGGGAGAAAAAACTTTTATTTTTCAACACATGACGATGCCAAAAGATAAACTCCTGAGAGAAATAGTTGTGAAAGGAAGGAGAAAGACAGTGAACAATGACTTACTTGGTCGGCTACTGTTTAGATACAAGCCATTGTAAAGCATTGAGTCTGGGTGAAGGGAGAGCTCACTAACTCCAGTTACAACAGAATTCATATAAGCACAGACAGGTTTCCAAAACTCGTGCTTTTTTATTTTTCTTGGCAACAGCGTTAGGGGTTAGTCAAAGAAACTTAAAAATCAGCATCAGAAAATAATAAGGACATATTCCTCGTCTTGCACACACGCAGTAATACCGGAAATGCAGTGGCAGGCTATTCCCAAAATACCGCTATGCTCCTAAAGGAAGCGCAACATATTTCACCCGTTACACCGTGTGTAACGAGTCTTTCATTAAAGCCTTTGTAAAGTACATTAGTGTAGACGGCTTATAGACAGGTGCGGCTTATTTATGTTAAAAATAAAAATATTCGTAAAATTCAGTGGGTGCGGCTTATATATGGGTGCGCTTTATAGTCCGAAATTACGGTATTTATTTCACGTCAAAATTTTACAAACGTTTTACAAAAGTCATTGAATTGCAAGGAACGAATTTCAAACAAATCCAAAAAATTAAGATAAATAAATAAACTTAAGAAAAACAAGAACAGGCACCCTTAAAAAAAAAAAAGAGTTAGGATTATCGTAGATACACACTGTGTAGTGGCTCAGCTGTGTTATTGGAAGATTTACCCATGCTGAGCTTAGGAAGCACTTTTCCACTGTTCCAGAGTTTCAGCTATTTTGGCTTTTATAAGGTACACTGTTTTGTAAATCAGGTGAGAATTTCCAATTCGGTTTGGCCTACAAAAACCTTTTTCACACAGCTTCACTAAAAGAGTGATAAATGTGCGAACAATGGGATGAAATGCCTGTGGAGAGCGAGTGCACGAGAGAAAACGGATGAGGAAAGTGAGTATAGAATACAATCTCTAACCCTTTGACCCCGAGTTTCACAGCTGGCTGTGAGCCACAGAGATTCACATGTTCCTTTGAATGAAGTCCTTAGCATTTGACAGCAAGTTATAAAGTATCAGGAAACAAGACATCATAAGGGTAAGGATGTAAGTGAACTGAAAAGGAGCTCTCTGGGCTCAGTCAGTGAGGTCGAGATGTGTTGGAGAAGAATGAAATGCAGTAAATTGCCCAGTAAGGACTCCAGTGATGTACATTACTGTACATATTGGTGATGACAATTCCTTGAAACACAGGATTGGACAGTCTATAAGCTGCAGATAATTCATATTTTGTTGACTGATGTCACCTAATACAGTGGTCCCCAACCCCCCCGGGCACTGGTCTGTGGGTCAATTGGTACCGGGCCGCACAGAAAGAATACATAACTTACATTATTTCTGTTTTATTTATGATCTGATTCTGAACAATTTTTAATTTTTAAAAAAACTTCCAGATTCTCTCCACCACATCTGTCTATGACTCAATCTTAATGCATGTCAAGATGCTTGCCTTGGTCACGTCTTACCTACATCCACTAACTTCTTAAAGGGGCTGCTCCGGCCGCTAACACATAATACACTACAGCTAAATTGAAACCCCCAAGCTAGTAAAATGAACATACCTAGAAAATACCACCTTGGTCGTATCATTTTATTTTGTTGTATTTATTCGCCAAATCTTAAAGGCCGGTCCGTGAAAATATTGTCTAACATTAAACTGGTCCTTGGCGCAAAAAAGGATGGGGACCGCAATCAAATGATTCTAAAGATCCTCTATTCAGTAATCAATTAATTAAGAGGAATTTTGATATAAACGATTGCATTTGATTGGTTATAGGAATCAGTACATGCATTTGAGTCAAGCTGCTTTACCACGTTCAGTAAAACAGTGCTTGGAGGAAACAGTTACGAGGTAAAATAATTTTGACAACTAAAGCATGTGTCCATGAGCAGGAGATTGTATATGTATATGTACATTATTCAGTCTATAATGGTTTTAAAGTCTATAATGTACATAAAGAGTCTTTAATTAGATTTAAGAAGAATTTGAAGAATATCTATAAATTATTACCTTAGTAAATATTTTGTTCTTTTTGTATAATGATTATATACAGTGAACTGAACTACTGTCAGCTACTGTCAAAACACCATATGTAGTTATACAGAATATACTTCATTTTTCTTTCAGGCAGGCTAACAATTTTTCCTATAGTTTTTTTTCTATACATATAAAACTGCTATATGATTACTGGTAGGACTGTATAATTGCACTGAGATTTTCCACTTCCCATATAAACTCATGAACCCCTTCAATAAAGGGCTACAAAATACAGCTTGGCACAAGTAATACCATATGGTTGAAAGCTCTTGTTAATTATTTGATCTTTAAAAGAACTTTACTTGCATACAGAATTACTGAGGTCTTTGTGGTGGGAAGATATAACGCAAAATGTATGCTATAAAAATGTCTCTACAAAAAAAAAAAAAAGATGGTGGATTCGAGTAAACTGTTTTACGTGACCCTTTTCAAGCATTTTCAGGGTTGTATGGAGCATACTAGCATGGAGCTTGCAGTAAAATGATAGAACTGGAATATTTAAATGAATGTCAATCCTACTCCTAGGTGAAGTCATGCGGAAAAGTGGCAAGGTGATCTAGGTAATAGATCTCTAGCTGATCCGTCAATGTTAACACTGTAAACATAGAACGCTTACTCAGCTCATTTCTAATGCACTACAGACCGCTTTGAATGTCAACTCTGCATCTTCAGGACCCATTGTAAATTGACCCGCTCTTTTAAATCACCGCCGAGGGATGTAGTGCCCTCTAGCAAGGTGCAAGGTACCAGCCTTCACACACTTCATATCTTCTGATTCACAAAAGTCCACAAACTCAGTGCAATGCTTAAACCTGGACATGCTAACACATATGTTTTTATTTTTTGTTTCAAGGGTACGGTTTCTCCTTGGCACTTGTTGAGCGGGCCACCTGAAAATGAATTTTCCATTGATTCTTTTCTTTCTCTGTCAGGTCGCACGGCTCAAATTGCCCTTGGTAAAAGAGATTACGATGTTTCTAAGTGGCACTTGGCCTATAAAAGGGTGGCTGTTTTGTGTTTAAACTACCCTGAATCCGTTTCGTGCAGAAGAGGAAGAGAGCAAGAACAAATCCTATTATGACCTAATCCACATTTGGGCTGGCTCCGTTGAGGCAGCTTTAGAAGACAGTCTTGCCGTGCTTTTGTGCGTTTCGCAGTATTGTTAACAATAATTCTTTTTAAATGCTTAGGCTAAACCCAATTTTGTGTTTTTTTTTGGTACTGTTGTTTGCTCATGAAATGGAAATTGCCTTATAAATTCACCTTTAGTAGCCAACTTTATCCTGTAGAAGTTTATGGTGTATCCTGGGGACATTGGTAACAAAGTGGGAATGCTTCATGGATGTAATAGCAATTTATCTAATGTTTGCTATGTATATTTTAGTGGACTATACAGTGATAGATTTTATTTCATATGCAAGCTAAGCAGATATAACATTCCCGGTTAAATTTGTTAATTGGCTCATCTACTATTTTATTGCGAATATTTCCTAATGATTATTCAAATGTTTAAATGCTGACTCCCTGTGTACAATGCATGCAAGCTGGCAAATCTGGCATCCCAAACTCAAAAGCTTTGTGGCAGCAGTGCTAAAATCTCTGCACTATTGTACCCTCCAGTTCTTGATTTATACTAGTAGCCTTACGGACTTCTTTCTGCCCCCAAGGGTGCGGACGTTCCCCAAGGAGTCAGCTGTACTAGGGAGGGAAACCGTACGAGCCCTGATGTACTACGCTCTGAAAGTGTGGAGTGACATCACTCCGCTTAACTTCCACGAGGTGGCGGGCAACAAGGCGGACATCCAGATCGACTTCACCAAAGCAGACCACAATGACGGATACCCATTTGACGGGCCTGGTGGGACTGTAGCTCACGCCTTCTTCCCAGGAGAACGTTTCACTGCTGGGGATACGCACTTTGATGATGATGAGGCTTGGACTTTTAGGTCTCCAGGTGAGTGGGTTTTAAGTATGATTTAAAATTTGGGTTATGTGTTCCCTTATACCCAGTATACATTGTATGGGACGGAACATAACTAACGTGAAACGTCTGTGGCAACCTTCGGTTGTGGCTTATAGTGGGTCTTATGTCATAATGTGAGAAAGGGTTCAAACTCTGCAACTCTTTGGTCTTGAAAGAGTGTCAGTTTAGGATGAACATCTAACAATGTTTGCTGATACAACCTGCATCTGCTGACTAGCCAAACAATGTCCAACATGAAAAGACTCGTGACCTGGTGTTAAAACACAAATACCAAATCAAATCCAGTGGAGTTGTGGCAGCAGAGGTCTTGCTTGTAGGACGTGTCCTCCAGCTGTTACCCTGACCTAGTCAAGACGGATACTGCACAGAAGTAAATAGTGGTTGAATTGCAGGTGAAGAGCAAGCTGTACAAGTGCTGTCCTTTTTGTTAACCCACAGAGTTCACATCACAAGTGCCAAAGCACAATTCATTTTGCTTTGTTTGTTTAGCACTATACAGTAATCCCTCTCTATAACCGCGGTTCGAATCCCCCTGCGGTTTCCCCCGGTTTATCGCGGAATTTCATTTGCCACATAACTAATTTGATTCGCTGATTTTTCAGATTTCACGCAGATACCACGATAGACCCAAAAACTTCTATGAAGTTTTATGTTGAAATATTGAGATCTATTATTAAAAATATTTATTCATTATATAATGACGTAAAATGTTGATACAGTACAGTACTGTATACATAAAAATGTTTTTTTGGGGTGACGTCGCGGTTTTTCGTTTATCGTGAAACTTAATCAAATTGGGGATTACTGTACTTTTTTGTATTGTAACCTACAATTCAATAGGTGTCATCATCATAGTGTCTACATAGCTGTTTTATTCAGGTTTATTAGATCTGTGTCACACAGAATGATTTGTAAAGATTTGCAAGATAAAATAGCATTGTTTGTAGAAAACATTAGAACACTGTCTTATTGTTTTTTGTTTTTTTTACATAAATATATTCAGATTTCTGGTGTGTCATGGATAAAAATGTGCATAAAACAGTTAAGGGTTTGGTTGTACTATTTCTTGTCTCTACCAGTGATCCATTAGTTTCCATTCTTTATCTAAAACATGAAGATCTTTGACTTTGACACACTTACAGTTCGCTCGCTCTGCTTTTCCTCCGTGATTCACATACATTACGACCGAACTTGAAAAACAATAATGTAACACATCAGCATGGGAAAAGTTTTAGGTTGAAATTCATATATTCAATAAATTGTGATTATTGTGAATTTTTTTGCTTTTACAATCACATCTTTTTATCACTTCACATCATTTTTTTTTTTAGATTGATGTGCTTGCACTCAAAGGAAATTTTAATCGATGCACTGAGAAAAAAAAAAAGGCTTTGTCATTTATTGTAACAAGCTGTTTGTATATGCGAGCAAATGCGATTAGTGTCCAAACGACTCAAATCAAATTGGAATCCTGTCAAAAATCCTGAGCCAATTATAAAGTCCATTTTTTTGGAACGGTGACCAAACACACATTTTTATTTGGTAAGCTCAAGCTGTTTGGTTTTATAGGGCTTGTATCTTTTCATTTTATGAAATAAATATTAAATGTGATGTAAGACAAGAAAACTGACAGGAAAAGATAAGAGCATAAAAAGTCAATTATTATCATCCTTTTTTTTTTTTAATAAGTTGCGAGAACTGAGAACTAAGATCTAAGAAATGTATAGCTTATGATAGATAGATAGATAGATAGATAGATAGATAGATAGATAGATAGATAGATAGATAGATAGATAGATAGATAAAACTCACACACTTACATACACATCTGTATTACCTAAATGGGGTTTAACAAATGTAAACTATTATATTTTTTCCAGTAACTTTATTTTATTGAATCAATTTAATTGATTGCTCAAATTAATCAATATAATAAAAAAGTGCATTAATTCCCACTAACCGTACAGAAAATGTAAGCGAACCGTGACTTAAAAACCGAGGTACGTACCATGAACTTTGTGTACCGTTACACTCCCAGTGCCTACACACTGTTGCTGCTTGGCCCCCTAATAATAACAGCACAAGAAAGGAGGGCTGAGGATGTCAATGTGGTTAATGCATTTTTTACCAAAATGCCCTGCAACACTGGGGTCACAAAATTGTTATTCAAAATGCAGATACTTATTCCAAAATGACAAGAGAAATGAATCCAATGTGCTTTCCTGCATAAAATAAAACTCAAATCGTTCTTTGGAATAGCTTTTATTCAACATTAATAACGTGTGAAACGGTTTTCAGGCAAAAAGCAAAAGAAAAGTGAAGCGTTCGAGTTTGTGACCCCATTTTGCTGCGACTAAACCATTTAAAGCAGTATTACGGGTGCTTTATGTTAACAACAAGGCCTGGATTTTCAGGTCTCTAGGTGGAGCGGTACGAGTCAGACTATGTGAGAGGTTCAGGTCTGCCGGTGTTGACTTTCGAACCTCATTTCGCTCGTGGCGAAGCCATTTTAGTACGGGCCCGTGGAGACATCGCTAGAGCGCTAGATGCAGTTTTCTATATTCTGAGTACTTTATCCCTGTTGCTTGCACCTTTCTGAACCGAGTGTGACATGGCTCAGTAGGGCGAAAGGAGCTTGCACTTGGATTTCCTGTGGGTTTTAGCAAACTGTGTCACCTCCCTCTTTCCATTTTTTTTTTTTGCCCAGCCTAAGGCCATATGCTCCTAAACAGATGTGAGGCCTGTACGTATAATTCCTCGGATCAAGAAAGCTTATGTTTGCATGGGGTGCTAGCAGGAGTATGTCTGTAGTGGTGGAAAAAGGATAAAGATTTTGTCAGCTCTTCTGCATCTGAAAAATACAACCACTGTGCCATTTCTGTTTCTCCAGTGTATAATACAGTAACCTAATTTACTGGAGTCTTTTACAGTAAGTAGTTACAAAAATCTTACTCAGAGTCAAATAACTATAATTTAATTTTAGTACCGATTTCTGCCCCGTGCTTCCTTTGTTCCCACTGTCATGCCTCATATATTGGTCTTCATATCTTCTCTTCCAAGTACCTGAAATTTATAATTTTATAAATAACAAATTATAAGTAATCCCTGTGTGTTAATGCAGTAAATGCAGTTAATGGCCCTTAAAATAACTTCTTTATTTAATTCTCTCCGAATGAATTTTGTGGATGCTGTGTCATCTTGTGCAGATGACATTCATGAAATGAGGTCAGTAAACCCGTAGCCATTCTCAATGGGCAGGTGGACAAAATTAGTTTTCCTCCTAATACATGGCATTAGAGCAGATTGACTTATTTAAAGGGTTTTTTAAGTGATTATGTTGTAAGAAAGTAGCTCCACAGAAATATACTCAGCGTTTTAATTAGCATTCCAGCAACAAAAACAGGGGGACGGCCTGAACAAAAGACTTGATGAAAAGAGAACTTGTTCCCTTCACCAGATATCATATAGTTCCACTATATTGCTACTATACTGTATCTGTATAACCTGAAGTGGGCATGGCTGAAAATTAATAGTTCTAAAAGGCTCCCCCCCCCCCCCCCCCTTTTTTTTTTTTTTCTTCCTTTCTTCCTTCCTTCCTTCCTTCTGTTCATCGTTTGGAAGGTCTAGTCTACTTTCTTCCTTTATTTTTTATTTTGAAATGTCTACTTTCTTCCTTTCGATCTTGTTTTAAAAGGTCTAATTAATTTCTTCCTTCCTTCCTTCTTTCATTCCTTTCTTTTTTTCTTTCCTTAATTTCTTCCTTCCTTCCTGCCTTTGGAATGTCTAATTTCTTCATTCCATTCTTTCTCTATTCCATCCGTTCTTCCATTTCTTATAAAGTATTAGTCCTTTCTTTCTTCCTTCTCTTGGAAGGTCTCCTTCCTTCCTTCGTTCATTCCTTCCTTCCTTACTTCCTTTCTTCGTTCATTCCTTCCTTTTTTTCCTTCCTTCCTTCCTTCCTTCCTTCCTTCCTGCCTTTGGAATGTCTAATTTCTTAATTCCATCTTTCCTGTATTCCATCCTTTCTTTCATTCCTGGGAAAGTATTATTCCTTTCTTTCTTTCTTCCTTCTTTCCTTTCTTTCTTTGGAAGGTCTACTTTCTTTCTTTCTTTCTTTCGTTCCTTCCTTCCTTCCTTCCTTCCTTCCTTCCTTCCCTTGAAAGCTCTATTTCCCAAAGAGTGAACCAGGAGTCTAATTTAAGCTGCTAGGATTCTGACCAGGCATTTACTAACAGTGAATAAATGAACAGTATACGTGCATGGTAATGAATCTGGTCTTTGCCGTGCCTGTGTAACCCTAAAAACCTCCTCCTCAAGCTTTTTTTCCTTGTCCTTAAAGGGTTAAAGAAAAAAGAGCATTGTGTTTGTTTTTGTGTGATGATGAGACAATATCTGTTCATTTCTAATAATCTGCTGATAAAAGGATGTTTGTTGTGAGCCTACTGTGAATTAGAGTTTTTGGAACAGTCTGGGAACTAATAGAGAATGTTATCAGTCAGTAAACATTCAGTAAGATAATGTAAAAAATAAAAAAAAGGACCAAGGAAAAACATTTGTTTTAATAATGACCTGCTTTCCAATGTATTTACAAAGTTGTTCACACAATGTTTTAAGTTATTAAACAATACCTGAAACCAAAAACGTCAAGCATGAGATGTTGCAAAAAAATTAAGTCATAAGTGATGTTGCCCTGTAGAGGAAACGTTTAAAGTTCTATGTAAAACGCTACAAAAAAATATTACCCCATTTTAAATACAGTAATAAAAAACAAACCTCTGGGACACTACTGAAATTCACTCTGGACCGGATGCTGGTTTGGGCTCATTCAGGTTCATAATTGATTTCTAATGAGATACGGGGTAATAGATATACGGGTAATGTTGTGTATAATACACTAGAACAGAGTAGTTAACATTCAGAATACACAGTCACCCTAGAAAGATTAAACTAGTGATGTAACTTATTTAAAAAAAATCTCTAAGACTCAGGACTCGGAACTTGAAGTCATATCAAAAGGTTTTGAGACTACCTCTGCTTTCCAAGAAAGTACTTTATTTATCTAAGTTTGCACACTATCCCCTTAAAATATTCCCATACATAGCATTACAGTGCTCCCAGCGTTCTAACCACTTCTCAAATACGTCCTGGAAGTCTTCTCTTCAAAACTTGTCAAGCACCTTCTGCCATTCCTGCTGGATCTCCATAATGGTGTCAACATAGTGATCTTTGGGCTGGATCTTTGGGAAGAGGGCAGAGTCTACAGAAGCTAAATCTGGGGAGTAGGGTGTGTGCGGGAGTGAGGTTATGGGGATTGTTCTTCGACGATTATCGTGCACAAGTTACCTCATAACAAGTTAACACTCCTCGCAATGCAACACGCTGCCTCAGGTCCTCCAGCACTGTTTGGCTGGTGCCACCTTTCAGGGTAAGAGGTAAGTATACTTCAAGGCTCTCCTCTGTTCTGGCACCAATGTGGTGGAATGAACTTCCCCTAGATGTCTGAACAGTGGAGTCTTGAAGCGACAGGTGAAGACCTACCTCTTGCTGAAACACTTAACACTTTCTAGGTTTGCTTTAATTAAAAAAAAAAAACTTTTAACAGAGTGGTAGGATTTGTTTGTAATCTAGCGTACCAGTGTAGTTTTATTCATTCAGTTTTGTACGATGTTCTGGACAACGGCGTCTGCTGAATGCCACAAATGCAAATGTAAATTGCCGAATGGTCTCGACGTTTTAGGGAGCTGAGCTCGTTAAAGGTCTTCCTGGTCTCTTGTCGTCTTCCAGCAATGTTCTTCCACGTGCAACTCGAAACACCTCGAACGCTTCATTGCAACTGCAATTGCAACATTTTGTGTCCATAATGAAATCACAGACGAATTATTTGATACCATATCGCATTCTGGCTGGAACATTAGTTTGTTCCTGGGCACCTGGAGGAAGCCCATGCAGACATGGTTAGAACCTGCTAAATTCATGCTCCAACTAGGTACTATTAGTGTTGCAAGGCAGCAATGCCTCTCCATGCCACCTTTGTTGAAACAATAGTCCCGTTTTCTTCCTTAGCACTGTGCGATTCGTGGGACATCTTTGGGGCATATTGTTCTTGGCAGGACATAAGAACCTACCCCCAATGCAGACCATCTGTACGTAATTACTGAAGTGAAAAGGAGCTTGAGAAGAAGTGCCTAATGTTAAACGCTCCATTTAAGCCGGTAGGTGGCTCCTCGTCAATTGAGTGGCAGCAGGGAGTGCCCTATGGTGCGGGATTGACGTGCTCCTGCGGGTCAGTTAAGCAGAGTGGCAGGATGGTTGCACTGTTTTTGACAGCATGCAAATAGCTTTTATTAATTATCTCTCCGGTTGCTCACTAATGCAGACGGATGATTGCGGCCCAAAGAAAAGCCTCATTAAGCAGGTGTGTTTTTTGATGACTTTTGCAATTTGGCACCAGCCGCTCATTTGTGTTGTGTCTATGCGTGTGTGTGAGGCACACTGAGCCAGAGAGTGGGTAGAAGAAATTACGCTCATCCATTATCACTCATATTACATAGCTGTCACTACTACTGCTTGGGATTTGGCTACTTTTCTGACCACCTTTTAAATGGATGGGACTCACATTACTTGATCTTTCAGTATTTAAAAAGGAAGAAGCTTCATTAACCAAGCTGTTATATGAGAAACAATGCATTTGGACAGATTGATGATGCGTTCAGTGAAACAAAAGCCAAAGAGTTAACAAGGTGGTTGTTTAATTTTTGATAATAGTTAAAAAAAACCAACAAAGGAGCAGCAGATTAATTTGCTAGTGTGAGAATATAGATGACCTCATGTCCATGAAAAATATCCACCATGTTACATTTGATTCTCTGTAGCACTTTTTCTTTCTTTCGTTCTTTCTTTCTTTCTTTCTTTCTTTCTTTCTTTCTTTCTTTCTTTCTTTCTTTCTTTCTTTCTTTTTCTCTTTCATGTCCACACTTTGAAAAACATCCACTATGTTATGTCAGACTCTGAAGCAAAATTGATCAATTTTTTCTTTCTTTCGAATGTAATAAGAAATATTACCTCATGTCCACGCTTTTAAAAACATCCACCATGTTATATCAGGTTCTCTATAGCAACAGTAAACCATTTCTCTTCCTTCTTTCCCTCCTTCCCTCCTTCCTTACTTTCTTCCTGGCTTCCTTGCTTCTTCCTTCTAGTTTTAACACCATCATTTTATACCAGATTTACTTTCTTTCTTTCTTTCTTTCTTTCTTTCTTTCTTTCTTTCTTTTTTTCTTTCTTCCTTTTTTTCGTATTGAATCATAAATATCACCACATGTCCATGCTTTGAAAAACATCCACTATATATCAGGTTCTCCGAGAAAAAAAAAAAAAATTCTCTTCCTTCCTTCCTTCCTTCCTTCCTTCTAAGCTTTTTTTGCTCCTTCCTTCCAGTATTACCCATATTTCCCCATGTCCTCACTTTACACACATCCATCATTTTACACAATTCTTTCTTTCTTTCTTTCTTTCTTTCTTTCTTTCTTTCTTTCTTTCTTTCTTTCTTTCTTCCTTTTTTTCTTTTTTTTTTCTTTCTTTTGGAATCATAAATATTACCTCATATCCATGCTTTGAAAAACATCCATCTTTCTCTGTCTATCATTTTATTTGTTCATATATAATTATAATAAATATTACGTAAAATCCATTCACTGTTATATCAGATTCTCTGTTGCAAAGGTAAACTTTCTTTCTTTCTTTCTTTCTTTCTTTCTTTCTTTCTTTCTTTCTTTCTTCTTTTTTTTTCTTTCTTTTGGAATCATAAATATTACCTCATATCCATGCTTTGAAAAACATCCACTAGGCTATATCAGGTTCTCTGTAGAAAAACTGAACATCTTTTTTCTTCCATCCTTCCTTCCTTCTTTCCTTTCTTCCTTCCTTCATTCCTTCCTTGCTTCCTGGCTTTCTTGCTTCTTCCTGCTAGTATTACCCATATTACCCCATGTTCTCACTTTATACACATCCATCATTTTACACAATTCTTTCTTTCTTTCTTTCTTTCTTTCTTTCTTTCTTTCTTTCTTTCTTTCTTTCTTTCTTTCCTTCCTTCCTTCCTGCTAATATTCATACATTTTGTTCAATTTCAACACAAAAGCATTTACAATATTCAAAATTCCCAAAGCAAAGTGCAACAGTCAGAACTCTGCTGCTGTGAAACACCTCTTTCCTAATCATCATCTGTTATACACGACGCTATCTTTGCCAACAGAGACACCTTCATCTGGCAAGTTGTGCATCTCCTTCCTCAGAGAATCATCCTGACGAAAGTGTTACGGCTGCCAAGTGATCGTTTGAGAAGCATGGGCCTCCGACACGCACAAATAGATGCAGAAGGTCTCGATAGAAGAAGCATTATATAAAACTCTCGAGTCAGTGCACGTCTTCAGTCACGCGTTTGCCTTTTGGAGTGTGCCTGCCTGTAGATTAGAGCCTGCATTGTGCCCGTAAGTCATCCAGGTGACTTCCAGAGCTTTGGTGAATTTACTCTTTTGTGCTGAGCGAATGCCAGAGCTCAAACAAAATGCAAACTACAGGGGTTTCTAAAAAAAAATAAAGGTATACAAGATACACATTTAGTTGAGGATATTTTCAGATTTATTTTAACAGACATTTTTTAATGCTTAGTGTTACAAATATTCATATCTATATCCGTATTTAAATGGGAAGCAGATGTGGGCATTGTCTTAACCAAAAATGTTTTTTGTTGTCTTTTCTTGAATTAAATTAAACCTCCCATATGGTGAGAGAAAAAACTCAACAGGGGGAAAAACAAAGCAAAAATATGCTGAAAATATGCTCTATGGATTCAAACTCTAAACCTGATCTAAAACTGAGCTACATAATTCCAGGTTATTTCAGGTCATTAGACTAAGATGATAACTGAAAACTGGTTATGATGAGGATGATAACGATGATAGACCAAGATTATGATTAGACCAAGATGGCGGCACGTGCACAACGTGAGGCCCAGCGTCTCTCCTGATGGGGCAGTTACAAAGGATTAATGACTAAATGGTTTAACACAACAGTACCTCCAATTTGATTATAATATAATACACACTCTTTTATCTAGTCTGCCCTTACATTTTATTGATAGCCCAATGATCTTGCTATGCCTAAACCCACTTAATGAAAGCCATTTATGTCTGATTGCACTTTTCTCAACGCTCTGACTATGGAGATTAATTTAAGAATAAAGAATTTTCCGAGAGACGAGAGCATGGCAGTGTCCTCGCCATCAAATCCGAGCACACTGCATTCCAATTTCGGCTCTTACGCCACTCTGGGTCCTGACTTACCCTTTGTTCTTTAGGGAGGTCATTTTGAAGTCCAGCCAACCGAAACATCTTAATCTTGAAACAGTGCGATTGCTTTGTCTCTGTAGATTCGCACGGCATGGACCTGTTTGCTGTGGCGGTACACGAGTTTGGCCACGCCATTGGACTCGCGCATACGTCTGCCATTGAGTCCATCATGCGTCCATACTACCAAGGGCCAGTGGGAGACCCGCTGAAGTACGATCTCCCTTATGAGGACAAAGTGCGAGTCTGGCAGCTTTATGGTGAGAATAAGCAGTCACTTGCTTTACTGTTTTGCTTCCTCTCTTTCTCTTTCTGACTCATACAGTATCTTCTACCTTTTAACTCTTTTGCTCCTACTCCCTGCTGAATTCCTTTTTTCTTCATATATACACAAAAATTGGCACCAGGAAAACTTTCCATTGGCTAAAGGTCTAGGTTTTTAACTGGTTACACTTTCTATTAAACCTTTATAGAAATCTATAATATAAACATACAATACTTTCATATTTATTACCTCAGCATTTATTAGCATTTATTACCTCAGGAAAAATCAGTACTTCAAAAAATAACTAAAACAGCTACTCAAGTATTCTTTCTCTTCTTTCTTCATTCCTTTTCTTCTCTCTTCTGACCCTTTCCATTTTCCCCTCTTCCCCCAACTTGTTTGAACCAAAGGCAAAATGTCCTTTCTCAAAAACTGTGCAGTAAACCTCATGAGACAGGTGCCCATCTTTGCATAAATCTTAAATCTCATTGAAACTGATGAGAAACCAAAGCGCTATTACAGGAGGAGAAGCACACGTTGTTATAGTTGATGGATAAATGGATGTTATAAGAACATTTTCAAACAGGTCCACACTGTTGCACCTGCAACTGTATATATCTTTAACCTTTCTGTCCTACATAAGTATTTGCAGTAATCAGTGGGTATTGTGGGAAGCCTCTCAGCAGGCACATCTGATAGCATTTAACACCTGCACCTGTTCTGGTGACAGAGGTAATGTGTAAAATCGGTGAGGGCCGGAGTAAATGTGTTGCCCTTTTTGAGTCCACAACCCATCTGTTCTCATAGTTTTGGAGGGTCAGAGAAAGCCGGGAAACCCTGAAAAGAAAGACATGCAGAAATGTGGAGAACTTGTCGGTCATAAAGACCAAAACCAAGACATTATCTTGGAGACATATCCAAATTCTAAGGCATGGGATATAAAAGAAAGAAAAAGAAAGTAAAAAGAAAAGAAATATTTTATACTTGTCAGATGTACATTACAGCATTGTAAAATTCTTTCTTCGTATATCCCAGCAATGTTAGGAAGCTGGGGTCAGAGCACAGGGTCACCCATGATACAGTGCCCCTGGAGCACAGATGGTTAAAGGCCATGCTTAAAGACCCCAAGAGTGGCATCTTGGCGATACCTGGGTCTTAAACCCCTGACCTTCCGATCAGTAATCCAATCAGTGAGAGAGTAAAAGACAGTCAACCAAACTGAGCTGCCTAAAAACTTTTACGCTCTTCATATACTGAAATCAAGACATGACCAAAAAGTAATTATTAGACATTGCACTAGATTCCGAGTGGGACTGGTTAAATAATCACCATTAAAAAAGACATGAGCATGAAAGAAGGATACAACCATTATACTGCTGCAAACACTATAGAAACTGCTGTTCACTGTCAATCACAAATATGTCTATTGGTTCTTTGAACAACACCAGAGAACACGTAAACATTTAGACCCAAGATGCGAGAACTGACAATAGCAAGGAAGACTGAGGAACAGATTTCTTTATATTAAGGGATTATTGATGTAATTACATGGCAGTGCTGTGACAGAAGGAGAACTCTGGGATTTAATGGGCCGGCTCGGAGCCCCGGACCAAACCTCTCACAACTCAGTATGCCACTGTGCACCCAGCCATCGGCAGACAGGAGGAGAAAAGGGAGGAAATGAGGAAAAGAAATAGAGGGAGGGTAAAAAAAAAAAACATTAAGACTGGCTGGGATGGATGATGAGCTGTGAGATCCTGAGACCTCCAGTGAACTCAGGTTAAGCCATTAACCCCTGCCGTTGTCTGAGGCTCCGTATTTCTTTAAAATAATTGAATGCGACAGATAAAGTTTGTGTTCGGATAAAAGTTTGTCCACATCAGACACACCGATTAGGCAAATGCCTCGAAGATGCCGAAAAACGCTGATACAGCCAGCAACGAATGAGATCTAATGGCGATCAGTTAGTGTAATTTGATTTCCATAATGCCGTCCAGTCTATCCTGATATTCATTTGTTATTAGTGAATTCATCATTTCTGTGAAGCGTAATTACACGCTCCTAAAGCATGCCGAGTAGCTAAATCAAATTAGCTGTAAATCAAATGTGCATGTATTTTCTATTAAATGAGGGGCTGAAGTTGTGTGTCGTTTTTTTTTGTTTGTTTGTTTATAAGTGTGCTCAGATTTTGAGGAAAGTAAGACTGATGTGTTTATTCAGAGAAATCCAATAAGCGTATAAAAAGTTCATGGTTGGGGTCAGATCACTGGCAGAACACCAGAAAAAGCTACACTATATATATATATACTGTATATAAAATGTATATTATGTACAATATACAATACGTACAATATATATAAATAATGTATTATGTAAAATATACAATACGTAGAGTATTCAAAGTTAGTCATTTATATCATGCAGATCACTGCTACATGTTCTTCATGCCTCCAAGGTTTTTCACAAGCATCAAGAACAATGTCTTTAAACAGACAATGAGAACGACATGAGGACTTTTAAATGTAAAAAAAAAAGGAAAGTGTGTGTTTGATTTCTTTGCTGTCAAATATAATACAGTCTAACATAAAAGCAGGATCATTCAAAATAGGAGAGATTAAAAATAGAACCTATTTGAAGACGGCAAACATGAAAACACATTAAAAAGGAAGTCTGGTACACTGTCAGTATATCGCTTCATGCATAGTCCTAATTATTATGTTAGTAAATATGGTTTAATGTTACAGTATGTCTTTATTAATTGGCAGCTTATCAAACAAGTAACTGAGAGTCCATAGTGTGTGTGTGTGTGTGTGTGTGTGTGTGTGTGTGTGTGTGTGTGTGTGTGTTAGTGTTACCTTCAAAAAACAGTATAAGGGATATGGAATTTGAAAACAATTTGGGACTTTTTTCTCAGGTGTAAGGGACTCGGTCTCCCACACAGCTCGTCCTGATGCTTCGTCTCATACAGATGATCCGCCTGTTCTAATGGACCTGCCGGAAAACAAATCCACAGTGCCGTGAGTCCACCTGCAGCTTTACAAATCTACATACATATGCATAGATATACACATTTGTTTTATTCTGCGATATATATTTTCAGAACCCTTTTTATACATTACTCGCATGCCGTTTTAAATCCTATTATAGCATCAATGGCAACCAGGACGTCTCATAGCTTGCTGACTAGACATAATTCAGCAAAACCGGTTTGCATAGCTGCATTGCATTCCGGACCTTTGGGTCAACTGTTCCTGTGTTGGATTGATATGAGGTTTCTGAAAAATGCTGGACAAGAAAATGAATCCTTGTTCTTTTCTTATCAGGAGCGAACAGCCGAAAACAAGCAGCTATCGCTTCTGTTTGCGATCGTTCAATTATTTTCTCCTATTAAACTGCATTGTGAATGTGCGACCAATCTCTGCCTGTGAGTTCAGAGCAACAGATAACCATTAATTTCCTATGAGAATGATGCAAAACACAACCCCAGTCAACAAATTAGCACTAGAATCACTAAGTACATTCTTAATATTTCAATACAGTCATGTGTAATGTTTTCCCAGGGGGAGGTTTCTTCATCTCCCTTTAATACAACGAGCAAATTTCAGAACGAAAGCAAGGTTTATTCGTCGTCTCGCCGTCCGTGGACGCTCGGCCTGTCGAGACCGGCTTGCAGTTCCTGTTTTTTTTTTTTTTCCTCCATCTTTACAGATGGTGGGTGAATAAAGTTATCCGGACGAGGGCTTTAATATTTTTTATCCCTGAGAGCTTTCTAAATAAGCTGCGAATAAAGAGAGCTGTTAATAAGGTGCACAGTGAGCGCTGTCTGACCAAAAAAAATCTTCGCGTCATTAGCAAAACAAACACGACGAATCGGCGAAACATTAAGCCGACGGGATAATGCACGAATGCAAAAACACTTTTCTGCAAGCAGGTGATATCATCTCCCTTTACATTTTGATCAATCACATCTAGGCAAATATATTAAGCTTGGAATGAATGCACACTTGACTGCACAGTTGCACACACTTACACACACCGGGCTCTGTTTATAGTACAGGAGATCAATAGGAAAAAAAAGGGCTGTATATTTTTTACTGTCATCTGATAGCGAGCAGGGGGCTCTTTGGTGTGTTGTTGTTTTTTTTTATTATTCCCTCATTTGTTCATTCTCTTTTTTTTCTCCATCTCTCAGGCCAGCACGTGATGCCCCTGACAGATGTACCAGTCAGTTCGATGCAGTGGCTCAAATCCGAGGGGAGGCCTTTTTTTTTAAAGGTAAAGACTTGCACTGTGGGGCCGGAGCACAATCGATACACGTAGCCACACGGTGCATTCTTGCACTCTTACCTGATCAGACAGTGAATTGGAAACGATTGTTTGGCGATATAGAAGGAATAAAAGATGACAGGGCATGCTGATAAAAGAAACCGAAAAAAAAAGGAAAGTGTGTCATTGTGATGCTTGACAGGTACCATTACATAGCTGCCTATTATTCTTTAACAATTTTCTTTCGATTGTAATGAAGGCGCATTGTATTTTATCCAAAAATAGTAACATTTAATGTTATCAAACATCCTTTTATCACTTACGTTAGAGCAGCTATTAAGTCGTTTTCTCATGCGCCCTTTTTTTTTCTCTGTTTTAAATGTAATCAAATGGCATGTCACATAACCCTCTATCGTCTAGACTTCAATTGAAAAAAAAACTGAAAAATACAGATTTACTTCTAATTGTTGCAAAGCATTGAGTTGGAGGACTGAAAAAAATTCGAAAATAAACACTGCATTGACAATCACAGTTTTTATTTAGGAAGTGGTAGCACAGTGGATAAGATGTTGGACTTCTGATCAGAAGGACATAAGTTTAAATCCCACCAATCTGGTGCTGCTGGGCTCTTAAACAAGCCCTGTAACCTTCAAGTTCTCAGCTGTACAACTCTGATTACTGTACAGTGCTCTGGATAGGAGCGTCTGCCAAATGCTATGAATGTGCATGTTCATTTATTTGGAGCGTCCGTCGAGATGAGTTGTTGCTCCAGTAAAAGAAACTGATGTTTTGATCAGTCAATCAGTCAATCACTATTGGTACAAATTTTTAAACTGCCTGTTTCATCCGATCGCTGAACACAGACATTAGAGCTGCAACCGAAAGTAAAACAAACGTGAATTCACCCCGACCTCCGCATAAAGAAATAATGGGTTAAATCCGTGCACTCTTTTTTTTTAGGGAAGTATTTTTGGCGGCTGACTCGGGATAGGCACCTGGTGTCTTTGAGGCCAACCCAGATCCAACGCTTCTGGAGAGGTCTACCTGCCAACCTGGATAGCATTGATGCTGTGTATGAGAGGCCTGGAGACCACAAGATCGTCTTTTTTAAAGGTCTGGTTTTTGAATTTCGGGAACTATTGTAATGACTCCAGTTAAAAAAAAAAAAGGATTTGGATCTAATACTGATTTATGTGAATATGTCATATATAATGGTACTATGTAACTATACTATGTAACCATTAGCAGGACTTGAATTTATAAAAGTCAGATACTCTATTAGTGAGCTATGGGAGAGGGATGCAAAAAGACTTCAAAGTCCAATGTCCATAGATGCAAACAGCATAATAGCACCAAAAAAAAACCACAGGAAAAATGCAAACACAAAAAACTGCCATAGGGAATAAAAAACTGAAAAGCTTACATGACCAACAAAGTCCCATCAAAGACCAAATGAGGTTTGTGAGGTGAATTAAATATACACAGGGGAGTCAGACACAGGTGGCATCAATGACATAATAAACAGTAAAACAAAAGACAACAGGCATGAAAACGGGGGCCTCTAGTGGCCAACATGCAACATGACAAGTCCCAGAATGTTGACAGTTTTTTGGCAACCGTGATCGTTGTAATTTGCGAATTAATTTTAAATAAAATCCCTCTGTTTTCCCATTGTAACTTGTAAACCAGCAATGTCTACTCTCAGGTTTACGTATCCTAGTGCTAACGTATTCTAGTCCTCTGTATTTCCATTAGGAATGAAGTATTGGGTATTCAAGGACAACATTGTGGAAGAAGGCTACCCACGGCTAATCAGTGATTTCGGCCTGCCTATAGAGGGTGTCGACGCTGCCTTCGTCTGGATGCACAATGACAAGACGTACTTCTTTAAGGACAACCATTACTGGCGCTATGACGACCATCTGCGGCATATGGACCAGGGATACCCAAAAGATACGTCGCTATGGAAAGGGATTCCATCTCAGCTAGACGATGCCATGCGCTGGTCTGACAGTGAGTGTTGTATTTTTTTTTTATAGCCTACTCTCAGTATGACGACTTTGAAGTACACAGCAGACTCCCTTTGTTCTCATGTCTCTAGATGTCTCTGGAACAACCACGCACGGTTTTCCCAATGTCTCTTTGTATTATAGCGAGAGAAAAAAAAAAACTCTGAGGCGTACAGTATAGGCTCTATTTGTTTTGCTTGAGAAGGTGCATTAAGGAGGTCATTGTATATTCTTACAGTACGCTGTACTGAAAGTGTTCAATATTTATACGGTTGAATTTGTATTCGTCACACTATGAATAAAGATAAAGTCAAGCCTTTAGGACTTTCTGCAGCTCACAGTGCATTTCAACAAAGAGCCCCGAAGAGGAGTTCCTGAGAGTGGATTATATATAAAAAATTCTCTGTATTATGTTTTTTGGTTGGCAAGATAGCGAGGAGCTTACTTGGCTTTCTTTTAGGAACTTAATTATGGACGTAAAGACAAAAAGGAGTTTTAAAAAAAGGGAAAAAATGTCTTTAGTATTCTTGTAGTGTTATTTCATTCGTGTACGAATCTGGTAAATGATCTTGAAAAAAATATCATCCACACCCTTGTAGAAGACTGTGCATATATCTGAACAAATTAGTCATTGACAAATAAGTCAGTTTTGATGTGGGGGTCTCCCCATTTATCCGGGCTTGAGACCAGCACTAAGGCTTGTGCAACCCTAATGGCTGGGGTTGGTTCTCTGACCGGGGATCAAACCCGGGCCGCATCGGTGAGAGCGCCGCATCCTAACCACTAGACCACCAGGGAACTTTTTTTTTTACCTCTTTATAGTTCCTTATTAAATATTTCTTTCTTTCTCTGTTTTGACATTCATAAAACAAGAAATGTTACAGAGATACTGGAAAGTTCTAGATCTGGAAAACTTTACTGTAACGGAAAATGTAAAGCTACTAAACTCTAACACTAAAGACTCCTGTCATAATTGTTAGAGAAAAGTTTTCCCATGTCAATCATGGTACATTACTTTCTATCTTTCTTTCTTTACGCTATATTACTCCCTGTGATATAGCTGATACTAAAGAAAGAATAATTTGTATTACAACAGGTTTAATAATATCCTGTAAATCCTGTATTTGGTTTGTGATTCGCTATAGAGCATTGTGGTTTAACAAAAAATAAATAAAAATAAGATCTGCTTATAGAACCAAATACACAAAATGTTTGTCATGTATTAACACATTTATGTACACAACTGTTAGCTTTGCTTGCTGATTGCTAGCATGGTTAATGTCTATTGCTAGCATGGCTAATATCTTGTTAGCTGGCATTAGCATTAACACTACCTCATTTACTGTGTGGATTTCGTAGGGTTGTGCTGTTTATGTAGGCAGAAATGTTAGGCCACAGGTTATATTTTTAACATTTTTAAAATAACTTCCCTCCAGATGCCCTGCCTCTGCTCAGTGAACAGCTTTCTTCATAGTTTCATTCATCGCAGCTGTTGAAGGCAGAGTCAGCAAATTTGACGAAAATTGGCTGAAACTAGCAATTTAGGAACACAGAGTCCATGTACAGCACCTCCCTTTGGTGCTTTTTTAAAAACCATGAGAGGCGATGACTTTTGAGCTATGTGCTGCGTACGCACAACATGATTGACAGACGGTACAGACAACGCTTTGCCTCAAACGACTGAAAGTTGGCGACCCACAGAGACCAGCGTTTCTCCTGTGAACGGATTTATATTAACGATTTAATAACAGTGGGGGTTGTGAGAGGAACCGTGCCAAAAAAATGACAAAAATGTCCTGACTAGCGTTTGATTTCTGCTACCGAAAAGCTACCGATAGCCGCTTGAACAACAAGAAAGATTTTAAACAAATGTTTTACATTTGGAAACAGAAAGTAGTAAAAGGTATCCTCAGTTGGTTGATGGTAAAATGGTGGCACTTTATCTGAGGTAAAAAAATTATAATTCAGTGTGATATCATCTATGAAAAAATAGCATCTTATAGAAAGCATTTCATTGAAACCATATTAACAAGAAATTCTCCATAGACTATACATGATTTGAACTCACTTGAACTCATGGTTCACATAGTTTTAAACCGAATTTCCAATCACTCCAGCTCCATTATAAATTCTCCTGCGAAGTAAAAACCTGCCATCATCAACCATCCAGCCAATAATTACACAAATGCGTATTTTTCATGGAACTGCATAGTCCCATTGATTAAAGATAACCTAGATTGTTTTATTTGTACAGTTTTACTCAGCTTTTAATCCATCCAGTTTCAGAGAGATTTTTTTTCTATGGTCTGCCTCACCACCATCCTCCCCAGAGTATCCTTTCCGACCTTTTGAAGTCTTCAGAATCCTAACAGCTTCAGAAAATAACTGCGGCTACCTTTAATTGAAATGCTTGAGAAAATAAGCCTGTCAGGCTGAAAACAAGAGACAAGAAAAACAAGGTTTCAAGACATTGCGACGTTCCTAGGTGCTTCTCATTCAGCTCGATCGTTCACTAATCAGGGCACTCATTAGGGAGGCAATCCAGTTTTAGGACTTTCTAAATTGCAAAATCTGTGCAAAACTGAGCAGAGCGAACATCAGTGCTCCCTATGCTCTCTTTTTAAATATGATTTTAGATTTTCTGGAGCCTTTTAGCTTCAGTCTGCCAGTCGGCGCCTCAATTTGGGGCAGTGTTCTGCAACCTTTGTGACCAAAAAGACCCATTTTCTACCAAATATAATTTGCCTGGAGCCGCAAAAAAAACCCTGACTTTTGAATATAACACAATTTGTTGTTTTATGCAGATGTAAGTTAGATGTCTTTATGCACCACTAGGTGGCATTAGCTGGGGGTTGGAGATGGTATGAAGTTTAATTTGCTCTGTTCGTGTATTTTGCTCTGTTCTGTTTATCCCCACCTGGGTACAGAACTTCTCAGCAAATGCTGTGTGCTTCTTATGGAAATGTTGCTCGACCTAGTTGTTTGCCAACATCTCACTGCATATCAAACATAACAGAGAAAGGCCAACATTGTTGGCAGTGAAAGCAAATAAATATGTCCATGCAACATTAAACACTGTTTTTACCCCTTTTTTGTATTTATCCATAGTTAGCTTAGTTATTGTTAGCTTAAAATCTAGATCTCAATAAAGCAGGAGGTGGACAGTAGGTGACATTTTGTTTGACGGACATAACATTAAGGGGATGTTCAATATCAATATGCAAAACTTTATTTATATAACTTATATAAACATATATAACTATATAACTTTCTACTAATGCAATTGTGATTTAAAAAAGAATAGCAAAAATGCAAAAAAAGATGCAGCTCACTAGTAAGTGGCGCTTTGATGAGCTATTTTTGGAAAAGGCCCGCAGGCGACTCATGTGGTCCTTGCGTGCGATCTGGTGCCCGCGGACACCATGTTGTGACCCCTGTTATAGGATATACCAATTCACAATCTTAGGAGCTTGGGAGCTGATTGAGACACATTATCTGATACCATCGGACAGACATGACACAGGTGAGCACAGTCAGGTAACAATTGGTGCAATGGATATAAGGTACATGGTGACAATGTATTTGTCACAATAGAAACATTCAAAAGGACTAGTAATAAAACTACTTCTAGAGGTACAGTATATATATAAAAAAAAGGAATAAGGTTTTAAGATTGTATTTTCACAACTTGGTGAAAGATGTTGTTATAGTACACACACACACACACACACACACACACACACACACACACACACACACACATTTTGTAAGTGAAAAATAAATTGTTGCCTGTGTACACATGGGCCCATCTTCAAAGTCAGATAATTCTTCTTCTATTATTATCGTGCCTCTGTATTGTGTTTGTTATAATACAAGGCTGATAAGATATGGCAAGCATGTTCTCATGCCCATCACTCAATCATAACAGCAATCTGGATTTCAGCAGAGTGGACCAGATAACACTGCAGGGTTCAGCACAGACCAACACACTCTCTCTCTCTCTCTCTCTCTCTCTCTTTTTTTTCCACTAACATGCCATTTCCTCAATTTTCATCTTTCTCTTCAGAACAGAAAAATCACTTCTCCAGCAACCACACATCCTTCACGACGTTGTTGTCTTCCTCGCTGTCAGTCTACTTGAAACTCCTTGTCTTTTGCTACCTTCCTGTCTTTGACTTTGTCTCAAACACATCCACACCCAGACACAAACACAATCACTCTGCATCACACTCTTATATTGAACCTCTTTTCCAGACTGTAGAAGTGTGTTTATGAAGTACGCTTCTTTGAGGTACTGCCAGCACCAGAGGTTGTTTCACACAGCTGTTTGAAGTGCGACTGTGTGCCGGGTTGAGTCCTTGAGTCCTTCGGCCTGACAAAACCCCACTGGGGCTTCACAGCTGGGGAAAGAGAGCCGGACTGAAAGAGAAGGGTGAAAGCAGGAACAGACAGAGACAGTTGGTAGAACGAGAAATCCAGTATCAGCATATTTCAGAGAATTAGTTAGAAGCTGGTTGGATAAACTTGAAGAAAGTTTTATTTCAGTTCTATTTTGTACGGCGTAAGACTCGCCTCGCTGTGCATCCCTGCTTCGCTTTACCTATCGATCGCGTCTAATCCTCATAATGGACCTCATTAGAATTCTTATATGCGTGTCTGATTGTTGTCTGAGCATTTTTAGTTCTAGCCCCCATTGTGTACAAACTGCATGCATGTGCATTTATCATTCTTCATTCTAACTGCTGTTGTTCCTGTTGCATCATCCTCTGTCTGGAAATTCGGATCGTTATTCTTAATTACATCGCATAGAAAAAGAGAAAAAAACAAGAAATACAAATATTTGTATATTTTCTCTGTGAAGCAACATGACGCTTGAATGGTAGTGTGCTGTGTGGCACGTGAACCGTTATCAAACGTAACAATTGAACTGGTCAACTTTGCATGTTGAAAAGATGGTTAGGTGTTCTACAAACAAGACTAGACTAGAATCCGAACCTGAGAAAACAAATAAATCAGTATGAAATGGTAATCAAATGTTTGAGACTTGGTAATGTGATGCTTGCAAATACAAACACTGAGTAAATAAAATGAAATTTGAATGTGCTGTGTGTGTGTGTGTGTGTGTGTGTGTGTGTGTGTGTGTGTGTGTGTGTGTGTGTGCCTAATCTGTAGATTGATTATTATGAGCATTGCAGGTTGTGGGATATCCTATTTTCAATATTTACAGTACATCATTTATTCATTCTTTATTTCAAAATCTATCTAAAGCATAAACTGTCTGCTTATCGCATTCATGCAGTGGTGGGATATGCATTTCACACCTTAGTCCACATATTAATACCATCATTACCTAATCAGTAGCTTGATGATTATAAGCATTGCAGGTTGTGGGAGATCCTATTTTCAACATTTACAGTACATCATTTATTCATTCTTTATTTCAAAATCTATCTAAAGCATAAACTGTCTGCTTATCGCATTCATGCAGTGGTGGGACATGCATTTCACACCTTAGTCCACATATTAATACCATCATTATACCACTACAGCTAAAGAAACATACATTTTATAGTGAAACGCAGTATAACAGCCACAGCTGAAAGTTCCCCCCCGACCCTGGATTTTCTGTGCATTACAATTTTCATGGGTATTTCAAATGAACGCAAGTTGTGAGTTTTTGTGCAAATTCTAGAGAAAAGAAAACTTTGAAAATGTTTTCATGAAAAAAACAGCTGCTTTGAACTGTTTTGGCTAAACTCTCCTTGCGATGTCCAGCTTTTATTGAAAAGTCTGTTTTGAAACTGTTTTTATAAGTGTTTCTGCAAAACAATACTTTTCCTTTTCTCCGTTTGCTATTGCGAAATTAAAAACAGCTATTAAATCCACTCGTATGTATTTAGGCTTGTGCAGTTTGCTACAGATGCGGTTTGTGAGCTCTGACTAGTGCGCTCTCTTACCATCCAATCAACGGCCTTGTAAACGCCGACGGTATTGTACGCCTACTAGACGGTCCCAATGCCAAGTCACAATGTTATTAGTTACAGCCCCAGCTTCAAGCAAAGTGTACTTGCGATACGGGTGCACACGCTGCTGATTCTGAAAGGCTCACGGTAGATTTAGCTAAAATCTGATCGGATAGAAACTCCAACCTGCACATACAAACAAAAAAGTGCAGCTATGAAATCAAAAGAATAGACTTATTGGAAATAAGTTATTACATGCTCATTAAAAAATGTTTACAGGACAAAATTCTCGATTTCATGCCCATTCACCACTTCATCTCACAATCTCATTAACCATTTTTTTCTGTCATCTCCAATTTCACCAGTAAGAAATTCTGATAGACGAAATGCATTTTAAATAATATTTGGTTTATTGTTATCTCCATATTCAGGGCCACTGCGTCTCGACACGAAAACAAAATCAACACGGCAAAAATACCTAGGACGAAGCAACATGCATAACAAACAGTATAACCATGGGGAAAACGCAGGACACGCACCTGAAGCAACACAAAAATGACTTATTATTTATGTATTTGTTTGTTTTCAGGAATGCATTCAGGTCCAGGACTGAATATTGGCCTTGAGTGGAATATAATCTGTGGTAAAATTTGTGTGAATTGGGTATGGTAGAACAATAAAGTGGGCTGAACAGTATTTTATATAACAGACCATTCTATTTTTAATTTCTTCATGCCACAACATTACACTGTAGAATTATAGGACACTGGGTTTTCCTATTGCAGTTTTTGACTAATGTCAGGTAATGACAACAAAGATCAGACTCGTCAATCGTTTGTGTTTATTTGTCCTTGTAGGTGCCTCATACTTCTTCAAGGGTAAGGAGTACTGGCGAGTAGTAGGAAGCGATATGGAGGTCGAGGCAGGGTATCCTCGCCCCATCGGAATAGACTGGCTGATCTGCAAGGACATGCAGTCGGACGCCCCGGAGACAAGGAACAACGAGACAGGCTCGCAGCTTACCGGGCAGCACCACACGGACCACGCGGAAAACGGCTACGAGGTGTGTTCCTGTACCTCCGACTCCGGCTCGTCTGCAAGCCCACGCCTGCAGCTCGCACCTGCCTGGCCGCTGGTCGCCTTTTTAATACTGACAAACACCCTCACATGTGGTGCACTCTGATGACGGGGACACCACAGGCCTGCACTGGCATGGACATGGACACCGAGAGTGCGTATGCAAGCGGCTTGTGGGAAGGACAGCAGAGGGGCGAACTTACACTCTAATCAGTGATGCTTTGGCAAACTTACACTCCATTCAGTGATCATTGCTTACATCGGGCTATTTTATATTGAATAATTACTATTATTATTATTATTATTATTATTATTATTATTATTATTATAACTGCATTGAAATTCCTTTTTTTTCTTTTGTGTGCCTCCAAACAGGTTCATTTTAAGCACTTTGTAAAATCCATGTCAAATATCATATGCTTTTTTCCTTTCATCCTGCAATCAGAAGGATATTCAGCATTTAAAAAGCGAAAGATGTTTATCTGTATTTTCCAGACAAAAAGTCACACCAGTTTTTTTTAACATGCCTCACCCCCACATTAATTTATGTTCAAAAAGAACTCATATGTTGGGTTATTCGATAGATGCAATTTTTATTAAAGTCAAAACCCTCATTATTTTTTTTTTGTTTAAGAACAATGGCTTGTTTGAATAATATCCAATGGTAAAAATACAACTTAGACCCTGTTACATGACCCATCATGCACGGTCCATACGTGTGGAGGGACTGGAAAACCTTTTTTTTGTTAGTTTTGAGAACTGCAGAAATGTGTTCTCATTTGCATAACAACTTGTTCAAAGTTATGGCTTTTTAAGGTCTCGCTTAACCCGAAAACTGAAGAAGAAGAAAATTTCATTTAAAGATTTCATTCCGAGCTGCAGAGAGGGAGCGTTGTTGACATCGGGGACTTTACGAAATGATAGCAGCATGGAATGAAAAACTTTAGCTGTACTGTGAATGAACGAATTCGACTCACTGCTTGCTGCAGCCGTCGCCCGCAGTTCCAATACGCCAAAATAATTAAATTGATATAGGGAAAATGTCAGAAGCTGGTTATAACGACAGCAGACGTGTAACAAGATCATGTCAAATTCTGATGTCATTGGGAATCACATTTCTGATGTTTTAAATGCATTTAATCACCGTTCGTCCATAATGTTGCGAATGTTGCTTACTTTGGTTTCCATGACTGACTTGAACACAATGAGTTGTGATTAGTTCAGATCAGGTTTTCTATCCCCAAAGCCTGAACATCCCTCTGAGTTTCTCTATCTGTGCTTCAGTTCTTTAGGCTTAAGTCTGTTCAGCATGTAGCTGGTTTGATATAGTATCCAGACAGACTGTTTTTACCAATGCATTTGCTAAACAAGCTTTTATCCAAATGTGCACTTACTGAAGGTGGCCAAGGCACATATCCTGGGGTCGTTTGGCACCTCATTTGTGTTCATCCTCAGAGGTTAATGTCCCGTTTCCAATTTCCAACGCAATTCCAACAGAAAACGGTTGAATACAGTAGCATCTTGTGATAAAACGGATTGTGATTTGAGAAACAGATCATGACAACAATCATGTCCAGAGCAGAGAATTATAAGGAAAAATGGTGCTCTTTAGTCTTTAGTTTTTTTATGTAGTCTTTTGACTAAATAAAAAAAAAATCATTAAGGACTTTTTTGTGGTGAAATATGTGCCACTCCTTCATTCGGTTAGATTTAAAAAAACTGCTTTATGGTTTGATTGCTTGTTTACACCAAAACTTCCGAAAATGATGTTCATGCATAATATAAGTTCTGTCAGGTGTTGAGGTCATTTTCATCTGTTTGACTCGATTCTCTAATGACGAGGATAAGCTACAGAAGAGGACATGTTTTATAATTTTTTTTTTCTCGTTTTCTTGATCTCGACATGACGAGTTGTATTCCCATCATCATGACAATTTTCTCACCATAACAAAACATTTCTCTCAATCTCAACATAACAAAAGGTGTTCTCTCGTTATCGCGACTTGACCTCGTGACCTCAGCATATAAACCCGTTTTCTTACGACGTCATAAAGGTTGCTACAAAACACATCATTGGTGTAACCATTCTAGTAACCAAAGAAACAAGAATAGCAAACCTTAATCTAGAATCATAACAATAGGCCTACATTATCTTCCTACTTTCTTGTCAGGTTCTCCTCTCAAACACTCCTCTCTTTCTCTCTCAATGCATTGATAAAGTCCATATTTGCTGCCGGAAATTAGTAACTTGGATAGAGAGTTCACCGGAAACATTCTCACGGCGCGAGATTTTCTCACGATACAATCATGCTGTGAGATATAAACGGGTTTATATGTCGAGATCGCGAGAGAATTGAGTCACGATAACGAGTAAACGACTTTTGTTATTTCGAGATCACGTTTGTTTTCTCAGGGTGAGAAAATTATGTTGTGATCGTGAGAAAACTAGAAAGATGATAAATACTATAACGCACGGCCTCTTAAGACTTCCGTAATAAACAGCTGTTTATATTTATTTATTTTGAACAGATAGAAGAGTAGACGACTGAAGAGTTGTTCGTTTGAATTGATCACATGACTAAAACCAGGCCATTATTTCTGAACACCAGTCCACAGTACAACACGAAAACACGGTTTCCAAATGGTATTCCTGTTTCCAGGAAAAAAAAAGGTTTTCCCAGACCCCCACCCACACACACACGATTAATGATCAATTCAAAGGGCTTTTCGAGGCATGGAACTTCTTTAAATGGCCTTCTGTGATGACGGGCTGTACATAGCTGCACATCTCTCATCCGTGCGAAACGTTAGTTTTATCATTTCGCCATCATTTCTGCTGTGCTCTAAACAGCTATTACTGTTTAATTGCAAGCGTGTTAATTCTTGACGCATGTGACTTCACCTGATTGGTCGGTTTTCTCTCAGTTTCTATTTTTAAAAGATATCATGCATTGTGTGGGTAATTACAAATATTTACATATGTCATACACAGCAGCTGTGAAGATGCAAAAAAATTGGAGGCATCTGATAGTCTGGAAAATAATGATAACTGTAGGCATAACAATACCATCGTATGGATAGTATACTTAACCCTCAAGTGCTTTAACTGACCATGAACACTGATCCGGGCTTGTTCTTTCTGGAAGTCTTTTTATTCGTGTCGTATTTTGTTCGTTGATCTATTTTTGAAATTTCCCTCGCTGAGAGTTTACACAGCCTCCAAACAACTTGTGGTTACCAACGAATTAATTAATATAACAGCTATGTGTATTTTTTTAAGGAACAATATTTTGGAGTATGCATTTGCAGGCATGAAACATACAGCCTCGTTTGTGGGATTCAGCATTTTCGAGGCTCGAATCCTACCCAGGAAGAAGGATTTTTTTCCGAGGAATCGACGGAGAGAACATTTGAGTCGTGCCTAGCAGAGAGGACACTCACAGCTTCCTCTGACATGTTATGATTGCTTAAAAGTATTTACTTCTATACAGTAGGATTATATATACAGATATATTTAATTTCAAGGGTTGTATTGCAAAAAAAAAAAAAACATTTCAATTCCAAGCTGTCTTTTCTAAAGGGGAAATATTTTTATAGAAAAATAAAGATTGGTATGAGCCGTGACAATGTGTATGCTGTCCGTTGATTTCTGCGTCCGAAACCTAAAGCACATTTTTTCACCCCGTTGTTTACAGATGCTGTCGGCGAAAGACAGGCGCTGTAGCTACGCCGTTTCTTTCCCGTCAGCGCACAAATAAAAACGCACAGCGCAAGCAATCAAAGTTGCCTACTGCGTCAGCTTTGGGGGTTGTTTTTTTGTTGTCATACAGCGTGTTCTCGGGCTGAACATTTTCCCGTCTTGCAAGACGAGCACTTTGTTTGCGTGCAGAGACGCTTCAGTCTCTCTACGCCAGCAAGGCGGTACACGCTGCATACATTTCTGACAAAAGGTATGTGAACTATCTGTCGCCTTGGAAACGGGCTTCCATTTCACCTCGTACAAGGTCTGCTCATGAAAACAGGCGTACGGGTCTCAGTTGTATAGTCGTATTGGATTCTTTGCCCATTCACAGGAATAAATAAAACATATTGCTTAGTTCATGTTCATAAGTGAACGGTGCTTTATTAGGTACCTATGTAGGAAATAAGCAGGAATAAATATGTAATAAATGCCTTATTAACACCTCATGAGGTACAAATGGGTACTCATAAGTAGTTGTAGAAGGTTCAAAATACTGACATGACGAGTAGAATTACTAATAGTGTTGGTTCTTGAAAAAAGTTTCAATGCTAAATTTGGAGATTTGGGAAATTAGAAATGTCATAATCAATTAGTTTTAGTTGCAAATGTCTGTCAAAGAAATACAGGATTTTTGTTTTGGGCTGATCACAAAACCTGTCTCTTTTTTTGTGGTAATAAACACGTTAAAGTCTGACCAGAATACTGTGATCCACAACGCATTCAAAAATAACAACAATCATCATAAAGAATAATGAATTGTAAATAAAAATGGAATCGTGCCACTTTAAACATTATTTTATAAACTATGTCTGGTATTGATACAAATAATCGAAAAATGTTCCATATGCAAAGAATGCATTGTGTTATGCTAAAGCCCTGATTAGCAACAGTATATAAAGAAAAGTAATATTAGCTGGCTAGCTTTCTTAGCCAATGCTTCAGCTTGCTAGGTTGGTTTCTGTGTACAAAAAAATATGTATGTAATATGTATTAATGATGCCCCTTACAAATATTTATTACCTATAGACCAAAGCAGTACCTTTATATATGTATAAAATTAACACGAACTAATGCTAGTCTTCTATACAGCTTTTATACTGTGAAGCTTTAAAAAAAATCTGGCTAGCTACCCTAGCTGACTCAGCTAGCCTGTAACTGCTTTTGCATTTTGAGCTGTGAAATGTTGAAAGCTCCACAAGTTTTTGGCTTAGCATCATTTGCACATAATTATCATTCTGTTTCATAGTGATGCATTTAAAAACAGAAGATACCCGATAAACAGATAAAACGAGCCTGTGACGCTTCTCTGGCTCCACTGACTCAGATATTGTTGCTGCTGACTAAGCATTTGGTGCCTGAAGTGTAGAATTTTTGCTGGAAATTATAGAGCACATTTTTTCTTTTAATTGGATTTGTTTCTGTATCGGGGTCATAAATGAAATATCGCCGGCATATACAATGTAATCGAATTAATACGAATAAATATGTATAAATATGTGGTGCCCAAACTTTTTCTGCGAAAGGCCAAAAATCTTTGCATTACACCATTCTATTCAAAAATAAGTTTTCTTTACTTTATGATTGCATAATATTTAAAAAATAAAATAGAAAGCATTATTTTTGTAATCTACTTAAACTAATGCACTTATATATTTTAATTCTTGTTTAGTAGAACATATAGTACAATGAGAAACAATCCAATTAATTAAACAGTAGAGCTCAATGCCTAATACAACTTCAAGACATGAAGCTGCTCCTTATTTTTTTCTAAGGTTTTTTTCTGAAGGGCATTTTTTGTATTATTTTCTAAAATAAAAGAATACAGTATATAAAACAAGTATACAGTATGGAGTCCAAAACTTTCCTCCACCAGTATTTACTTTCTTTCAGCTTCTCCTGTTAGGGGTCGCCACAGCGGATCATCCACGTGTTTGATTTGGCACGTTTTTACTCTGGATGGCCTTCCTAACGCAACCCTCCCCATTTATCCGTGTTTGGGATCGGCACTAAGAATGGCTGGGGTTGTTTCCATGACTGGGGATCGAACCCGGGCCGCAGCGGTGAGAGCGCCGCATCCTAACCACTAGACAACCAGGGGACCGCCACCAGTAATTATTCTTTATATAATAATAAAGTATTGCATGGTTTGTTATTCATGGTTTCTTTACAAACTCAGCAACAACAAATAGCTACAAATAAAGATGCCGATGATAATAATTAATAAAAAAATAGCCCTATTTAAACTTTCTTTTGGCTTCTCCCATTAGGGGTCACCATAGCGTACCATCCGCATGTTTGATTTGGCACATGTTTTTACGCTGGATGCCCTTCCTAACGCAACCCTCCCCATTTATCTGGGCTTGGGACCAGCACTAAGGCTTGTGCAACCCTAATGGCTGGGGTTGGTTCCCTGACCGGGGATCTAACCCGGGCCACAGCGGTGAGAGCACGCATCCTTACCACTAGACCACCAGGGAACATAGTCCTATTTAAACACTAGTGGTTAATGTTCCTACTCACGACCCTTCATACTTGCCTCTGACTTAATGGACAATACGAAAGTGTTTCCCAAACCTCAGAAGGTTTAATTTAATTTGGGTTGTAGCAGTGTCTTCTGCTCAGAGGAGCAATCCATAATGTACTCCAGTGAATAATAGGAAATATTGCTGCTATAAGCAAAAGATACAGCCAGCAATCCAGACCGCAGGCGTCTGTTTGTTCTTGGCACGGTTTGCTCAAATGGTCATCACACCCAGATTCCAACTCCAACCACGAATAAGTTCACCAAGTCAATAACATTCATAATTACAGTCAAGCATTGTGCTTGCGTACAGTAATCAAATTTTTCAGCCAAACGTTGTTCTAAAGCAAGTGTCTTCAAAGTCTTTAGATTGTTTGATCTAGAAGGAAGATTTTCAAGGTTATTCCTGTGCCACTATGTAACTAGGCATCTTTTATAGTAACTGGAGAGTGTGAATGTTCTCAGGGGTTGTGGTGCCTAGCGGGAGCTCAGGTAACAAATTAACATCCTCAGGACGTCCTTTAAATATCTTGAAGATGAATGATGTTATGATATTATTATATAGCACAAAGGCTGCCCCTAACAACAATTCAAGAACAACAGTCTTACTTCTACATTTAGAAACCAATTTGTTTTGTGGAAGAACAATATTACAGCCAAGATCTCGTTTAAAATGTGGTTCATGATGAGTTTATGATCTGGTAAGCAGCATCATTCACAACAGCTTCTGTTAACTCACCTGAAGTCACTCGTGCCACTGATCCCTGTTTATAGGGAACTCCGGTGTGGAAAATGCAGCTGATTAATTCAGCCCATTCGGTACACTGTCTTTTTATTAATGCCTTTTGATCAGGTCATTTAAATATCTTTAAAAGTGTGTTCACTGTCGGCTGTACAGAGAGTACAGGGGGGTGTAAGCACTCATCTCGGTTTTAATGATGTGGCAGCCCAGGAGCATCACAGACATTTTGCGAGACAGTATCTGATTACGAGCTGAATTGATTAGCCTGTGTGGGCTGGGTTGTTTATTGGTGGTATACGCAAGTTAGAAAGTGCAAGAGGTGTGGCGAAAGAGTTCAACGATGCACCCTGGTGCTTCAAAGCAAAAAAGATACAGCGGGATGGTTGCCATTCAGCTCTTTTTTTGAACAGTTTGATGGATAATGGTGGCAGGCAGCTGATGTTCCTTTAGCCGGCAACAAGCAGTGCTGCAGATTCCCTGGCAGCTCCTGATAACCTACGAACCCTGATGGAGTTGAAGAGAGAAGCCAGTGTTGATAAGCAGACAGTTCATTTTCCCTCGCTAGTTCCAGGATAAGCACTTCTGGCTCAACCTGTGTCATCCTCCGGCTGACGTTGATCTGTCTTTCCCATCAACCCCAGTGACTTCCAGCTTTGTCAGTTGGTGAATACTTGTAGCACTATTTCACTGTCTATGAACCGTGAAAAGAAAACCCCCATAAAAACCAAGAGATACTGAAAACTGGCATCCACAGCTTGAGAATTGCTACAGAAAATGATTTATTTTTTTTGTAGTCAGTAAATGTTGTGCTGTCCAGTTCAGTAGCACTATCATTGCACCTCAAAAACTGCAACAAACACTAATCCCGGTGAAAGCAAGCATCGTGCTGTTTGCTCTATGAACATTTACAGTAGAGGAAGAACAGCAAACAGAATAGATTTCAAGGCCAAATTGGGTTTTGTTGAAAGGCTGCATGGCCGTCAGGATCTTACTAAAAAACATAGAATTACATCTAATACATTTCCACAAACTAAGATAAAATGAAAATAGGTAAGTGTGATATACAGAACACTGTCTCTTGTTCTATATACTGTAGCACAAAGATTGGGGATGTGTATGTAGTGGCTTAAATGCGTGTGCACCACTGGTTTCCAATACAAATGCTGGAAAAAAAGGAAATCTTATTTTTCTAATTCCTTATTTTGGTGTGGGGATTTTTTTTTAAGCTGTACAGTAGCTGAACTGGAGATTCTGCAGAAACACATGCTGCATTAAATACCGATGCAAAATCAAGTCAAGTCAAATTTATTTCTATTGCTCTTTTCACAACAGACATGGTCTCAAAGCAATGAATGGTGTGCATTTATCCCTGATGAGCAGCCGTGGCGACCGTGGCAAGGAAAAACTCTCTTAGATGTTATGAGGAAGAAACCTTGAGTGGAACCAGACTCAAAAAGGGAACCCATCCTCATTTGGGTGACATCAAGAGTTTGATCATAAATCTTTCAACAATACAGAACACTGGAGAGTGAGAACTAACATGAGTACTGGAGTATAAGATTATAAGTAATGTTCTTTCTACAGTCCTATACAGTCTTTATGGTTATAAAACTAGCAGCTACTGAGCTCAACATTTGTGATCATCACAGATCCAGCATCAGCTTCTCCATGCCAGAGCCTTTAAACACTCCAGGAGGTCCAATGTCAAAACTCCACACATGTAGTGGGATCCAATTGGCACTGGTACGTCTTTAGATGGTTTGGGATGTTTGCGAGTTCGGCACCTACTTCTTCAAAGGTCCATAATCTTCAAGAGGTGGGATGTGACTGGAGCTGGCCAAACCTCAGGATGCCTCAGGATGGGGAGAGAAAGAGAAGCAGTGGAGAGAAATTAGCGTAGCTGCTGTTCATGATATTAACAGCACAAGTTGATAATGTATGTGAACTTATGTTGTCAATTCTTTTAACTAGGTTCCTCTAAAAAATTTACCCCATATTAGCCTATGAGGTAATATGGTGAGTTCTTATCAAATGTATAATTACGGGTTGTTTCTGCATGGGAGCATTTACTTTTATATAAGAGCTCCAGAAAGTGCTGAGTAGTAAAAAAAAAAAAAGCAACAAAGAACTACAGACAGATGTGGAAAATAGTAAGTCACTCTAGAGAGAATAGAGCTGTTTTGGCCCATGAGTATAGTGCCATTGAGGTTTGCACATATTGCACAGATCCTCCATTGGCTATATCTTGTGGCTGAGCCGATCCCTCTATACAGGGTGGGAATCTGGTGGGACTCAATATCTGGAATCTGCCAGCACAATAATTTGTTAGTTTTTTCTTTCAGTGGGGGTTGCACTGGCAACAGGCTGTGAAGGTCAGTCCAGGCTTGCCTATCCCACACCACAAATTTCAGCATCTCCTGGGGATCCCTAACCATTCCCGACCTCATTTACACCGCCTGTTCTTGTGACCTTATTCTTTCGGTCACTACCCACATCTTCTGGCGATAGCTGAGTGCACGGACATGGATTGACCAGCAAACAGAGTGTTTTGTACACAAACTGAGCTCCTGCTTCACTACCGCAGACCGGTACCTGCCACTATAAGTAGCTTATAAAAACATGTGTCTAATCACTCTCAGGATAGCTTCCTTCTAAAACCTATTCCCGTCTTCTGATTTTAGTAGCCACACACACTCACACACTAATTACATCTCTTTTGCCAAGTCTCAGTTCTACTACAGACCTGCAGCACCTCCAAGTGGAGATTGAATGTAGACCAAAAATCTATAAGCAATTGTATTTTTTAGCTAGTTATCTATCTGTGATGACGAAACCTCATTAAAGTTACATAGACATATCTGCATGACTTTCCTATTAAAACATTGTTACAACCCTCTCTGATTTTTTTTTCAAGTATAGTTAAAAGAATTTACTTCCTAATGCTGAAGTGCACAGTGCATTGCTGCATAGTGGATATGTGGATAAGTCAGCGTTCTGTGAAGCTTTTGTCGACTATGCATAATTCCATGCTGTTTATTTCTAATGGGCAACGCAATAGCCGGTTTTCTATTTCATTTTTCTATAATAATGCAGGAATAATCCAAATTGGAAAAAAAGAAAAGAAAAGAAAATGGGTACTATTCAGAGAGTGCAGAGATACTCTTGGAGAAAAAGATGTCAGTGTTCATGTTATTGTTATACTAATTACATGGCATTAGCTCTTGAACTTTTGTTCTTGAATTTTGGTACACTCATGTTTTGTGGTGAATATGTGAATGTGGAAGTCTACTAGATCACATTTAGGAGGCTCACGCACAAATATACTTATACTTATTATAGATTATAATGGAAGCATTTTTTTGTATTATCTAAAAATTTGGTATGGGTTATGATGTATTATGTAACATTTGAGAGTGTGGTCTTATGGGATAAATAATAAGTGACAAGGAGGTGTGAAGTGGCTTAACATGAAACAGTTACCCATGAAATTGAATGTTTTATAATAATAATTATAATAATAATAATAATAATAATAATAATAATAATAAAATAAATATTTAAATGCAGCTTGTCAGTGTTAGCAAAAAAGACACAAATAATAATAATAAAATATTTAAATGCAGCTTGTCAGTGTTAACAAAAAAGACACAAAGCCCTTTGTACAATAGTAACAATGGCAGATCAAAATTAATAATAAACAGCCTAAGCTATTTTTTGGGAAAAAGGGGGACCTACACCACACCTGTGCCACCAAAACAACTCCGACCTGTCGAGGCATAAATTAAACAAAACATCTAAACGTGTGCTTCGATATCTAGCATCAAGCTGTGTGCCCCAGTCCTTTATGTTGCAAGGTAGAGCCTCCATTAATAGCACTGGTTTTGTCCAGTACATCCCACAGATGTTCACTCAGACTGCAATCTATGAAATCTGGAAGGATGCATTATTCAGCTTAAAGAGGCCACTGACATTAAGGAATGCCATTGTAAAAGAAAATGGTGTATTTGGTCTGTTTAGGTAGGTGAAAGTAACATTTACATGAATTTTAGGACCCATGGTTTCAAGCAGAGCACTGCCCAGAGCATCACAGTGTCCACTGGCTTGCCTTCTTCCCACAGTGCATCCTGGTTTCGTGTCTTCTCCAGGGTAACACACACATACTCAGCCATCCATATGATGTAAAAGAAAATGTGGCTCATCCGGTGATGCCGCTCCATGATCCCGTTTTGATGCTCACAAGCACATTGTAGGTGCATTAAGCAATGGACAGGGATAATCATGGGTACTCTGACTGGTCTATACAGAGCAAGCTGTTTTGGACTGTGTTTTCTAAATCTTTCTACCAAATCCAGCATTAACCTTTTCAGCAATTCAACCACTGTTGACTAGCAATCACAATTTGGCGTTGACAAAGTTGCTCAGATCCGTATGCTTGCTCATAGCAGCTTGTAGTGTAGCTAGCTGTTTTACCTTCAAAAAAGTATTTCTTGGCTACTTTGAATAATTGATTGTTTGTAGCTTGATGAGATACAATTAAAAACTAGCTTCCGGAACACTAGGAGTAATATGTACAAATATAAAGCAACCTGCATTTACTGGACACTTTAATAGAAAAACATTTTGCTTTGTGTATTCATACAGTTATCCCATTAGATTGTTGTGTGGCAGCTGTGCAATGCATCAAAACACCCAGACATGGGCCAAGAGCTTCAGTTATTGTTCACAATAAACATCAGAATCTAGTGGTTTTGATCATGGCATCAGTGTTTGGTGCACTGATTAGTGTATTTGAGTATTACAAATATTGCCCTGATGGTATTTTCACATGTGACAGTAACTAGAGTTTGTCCAGCAGTTTGTCCAGCTGTACACAAGGTAAGAGGAGAATGAAGAGACTGGTCTTTAAGTTGACAGGAAGGCTCTGGTAACTCAAATAACCACTCCATACATGTTTACATACTTTCAGTCAGCTAATGGCACCTAGAATGTTTTTTTTAACAATCTCGATGAGTTCCCAGAAGTGTTGAGTGCTTGTTGGCTGCTTTTCCTTCACTCTTTGGTCTAACTCAACCCAAATCATCTCAACTGGATTTTGACGGGGGGATTTTTGTGGAAGCCAAGTCATCCGATGGAGCACTCTATCTCTCTCCTTCTTGGACAAATAGCTCATACTTAACCTAGGGGTGTGTTTGGGGTCATTGTACTGCTGGAAAACCAATTATGGTCCAACCATGTGCAAACCAGATGGGATGGCATGTCACTGCAAAATACTGTGGTAGTCATGGTGATTAAATGTGCTCTCATTTTTGACTGTCACCAACAGTGTCACCAGCAAAGCACCCCCACACCATCACACCTCCTCCCCCATGCTTCACAGTGGGAACCACACATTCAGGAACAGTCAGTTCACCCTTTGAATTTCTAACAAAGACACGGCAATAAGAATAAAAAATCCACTGATCTAATGTCCATTCTCTTCTGCTTGTTGTTCTTTCGAAGTAATGTTTTTTCTGCCTCACTTTGACCATGAAGGCCTGCCTCATGCAGTCTCCTCTGAACAGCAGATGTCTGCCACTTTAGAGAAACAATTATGCAATTCAGCGGTTACTGAGGCTGGTACGAGTACTTTCTTTCAGCTTCTCCCCTTAGGGGTCGCCACAGCGGATCATCCGCATGTTTGATTTTGTAACATGTTTTTACGCTGGATGCCCTTCCTAACACAACCCTCCCCATTTATCTGAGCTTGGGACAGGCACTAATGCTTGTGCAACCCTAGTGGCTGGGGATCAAACCCAGGCCACAACGGTGAGAGCGCCGCATCCTAACCACTAGACCACCAGGCTGGTGATTCTAATAAATGTATCCTTTACAGCAGAGGTAGCTCTTGGTCATCCTTTGCTGTGATGGTCCTCATGAGAGCCTGTTTCATGATACAGTTTGATGGTTTCAGAGACTGCATTTGAGGACACATTTAAAGTTCTTGTGATTTTTGTTATGACCGACCTTCATTTCCTGAAGTAATGATGGACTCTCTCTTATCTTGCCTCAGCTGAGAGTTTCGTTCCATAAGAAGGATTTGTAGATTAGTAGTAGTCTATTCTCTGCACAAAACAACTGATAGTCTAAAGCACATTAAAAAGACAAGAAATGTCTCAAAGGAACTCTTGACAAGGACAATCTAAGATATAAACATATTCTGGATTAACACTTTTTTTATTTAACTACATAACTTACTATGTGTTCTTTCATAGTTTGGATATATTCAGTATAAATGTATAATGTTGAAAATAATAAAAATGAAGAAAAAACACGAAAGAAGGTGTGTCCAAATGTTTTGACAGGCCCTGCATGTATTTTGACAAATATTGGTTGTATAGCTTATTATATTTATACTGCATACAGTAAAGCCTTATGGAACAACTTATCAGCTCATGCATAAGCATATTAAACAAGCATTTATTACAATTTATTCCAGTGACAGGCTGTCAGGGCCAGCAAGGTCTTTTTTTTTACTGGTCAAAATTCTATTAGAGTCACTAAATTACATTTTAATATATTTTTGTCCATGAATATATGTTAAATTACCCCAATAGTCTTCATTTCATATCATTTCCCTCAGGTTCTGCACAAGCTCAAACATATTAAAATGGATTTATTACCTGTTTTTTATTATTATTATTGCACAATGTCCGACAGAAGAGAAGACAAGAAATTGATTTGGCTGCAGATATACTTAGAAGGACATTTACAAGATGAACTTTTTGAAAAAAAAAAAAAAAAAAAAAGCTATACATTTAAAGGAAAGGTCAGCCAAAACAGTGGTTAAGATTTTTAATGAACCATTTATACTTTTTATACATTTATACTTTTGTGTAACTTGTTTCATACAATTTGACTTCTCGAATCCTTTGTGAAAACCGTATTGCACAGAAAAAATGAACATTGAATGGAAAAGCCAGGGTTGTTTAATAAGGTCAGTATTGATGCTTCAGCTAGAGGTGATGTATGCAGGCTGTTCGGCTGTGGCTGCAGTGAAAGGAGACTTGTTGAATTGTGTTTATCAGGTTTCTTGATTTAGTAATGGCATTTATTCCTACTGTATGAGATATCTATCTGTGATGCAGCACTGTTATACTGCATTTCTGTTTGATATTGATGGTTCTTAAGCCGTGGCGTCATAATGATGGTTTTAAGAGGTGTATTATCTACAATACGTGCAATACCACCTGTGTGAAATACTACCTGCAATGCGTTCTGTTTTCTTCTCTTATTGTATTTATACATTGTACTGTGTATATACTGTATATTATAGTATGTGTATATTCTTTTTATATATTTGCATTTATTTTTAATTCTTTCCTTTGCTGCTGTAACAAAGAAATTTCCCCACTGTGGGACGAATAAAGGTATCTTATCTCTTATCATATTAATCAGGTAAGACAACACTGAGAGACTAGGTTGTAAAATCCACAGCCTGCCACTGGTATATTCCACAGACAAAACATAGTATATCAGCAGTAAGTTGAGGTAAATCCTTTCCAGTGAATATTTGTTATGATTTTAGACATGGCCCAGACTGGAGAGATGTGATTGGCTGGAATGGTGACCGAGCTCTTCGACGTCATCATGAGCAACAACAGGGAGGCGCTTTCCCTGTTTGTCGCGCATGCGCATTGACGGTGCGAAGTCTTTTGTCGCTACAAAACTGATGAACCTGCTTTGTGCGTCTTCTTCTTTTTTTTGTTTTTGTTTGTTTGTCTATATAAATTAGGCGTCGCAAAGGATTACGGTGGCGACGCAGGAACAAAAAGTAGTCGCCCTGGACTTCTGAAAATGCTGCAAAAAAAATCGCACTGATGTAATCTAAGCTTTCCGTCCATGTACACAAACAAACCCGAGTCTGGGGTTTAAGGTGGTTCCAGCAGCGATTTGTGGGTGCGCAACGGGGACAACAACAACACCAACAACAACAACAACAATCGCGTCATGAAGCGAGTTAAAAAATAATACACATTTTTAAAAGCCGCCGGTCTCTCGATTAATCGAGCTACCATGCAAGAAGCAAGGAGGATCTGTTTACGAAGGCAGCGCCTGGAACACGACCGCGGGCTTCACCTCTCCAGCTGCCTTGACGACGCGGAGACACGAACGGGACGAGGAGGAATCGCGCGGATCGAAAGAGATCCCGAATAATAATCGATCGGCGCGGGGGGGTGTGGGGGCGGTTCGGGTTCGGGCTCATTTTTGGACGGAGATGGAGACGGTCGGGAAATTTGAGTTCAGCCGGAAGGACCTCATAGGCCATGGGGCTTTCGCCGTGGTGTTTAAAGGCAGGCATCGAGAGGTAACGACGCTTCGATTATCTTCTAAAACAAAAACAACAACAATCTTTCGTCTTCATTACAGCCTGGTTTTTTTGGTGCGCGCTCCCGGTGGGATGCTGAATTTGGTAATCGCAACAGGCCCGCGGGAGCCGTGCACGTCCGCGGGAGCGCGCACGAACACCAGTCCACCTTAAACACGGGCCTCATAAAACAGTATAAACTAGAATAATGTTTGTTTGTGTTTAATTGCAGTGTTTGTTGCATGTGTTCCCTGTAACACTAAATATGATTTAATATGCTCTAATGTGTAAAAAAAAGTGTTAATTTTCATGCATCAAAACAGTCAACAGCAACCACAATGGGTGCCAATCAATAACATTGATTTCTTTTCTATTTTGTGAATAATCACCTATTTCTATTACAGTTTAATTATGTACAATTCTATTTCTAACCATTTTTTGTATTTTGTATTTTATTTATTTTAATATAACCTATTTGCAATGCGCTGTAACGCATTATAGACATGTCCAGGCATGCATACATAATGTGTAAAGATTTCTCTGTAAAAAAAAAATTGATCTGAATACATTTTTTCAATCACATTTAATTTGCCCTAATTATTTGTTTGAATAGAAGCATGACTGGGAGGTTGCTGTGAAATGCATCAATAAAAAGAATCTAGCAAAATCCCAAACTCTGCTGGGAAAGGAGATCAAAATATTAAAGGTAAGATGTAGTTTGATAATGAAGCGGATATGTTTCAGTTTTTGTTTTTTGTTTTTTTTTACAAATGCATGTAAAATTTCACACGTGTGGTTTTTCTTCTAAAGGAACTGAAGCATGAAAATATCGTCGCCTTGCACGACTTTCAGGTGAGTCAATAAGCTTGTATTTTTATATACAAGGGAGCCTGAAACTCCACCCACTGAAACATGTCATGATTGTTACATCACAACGGAAACGGTCTGCCATTGGTCAGTTTTGGGCACGTGGCTAATGTTGACATGACATGTGCGCAGAATGAAAAAAAAAAACAGAGTCTCTGTACCCTTTTGAAGAGGGAGCATGGGAGTTATTAGTTTTGTGGGGGGTTGGGTTGGTTATATGTAGGGCTGAAACGGATGAGGGAACGTTGAGAAAACAGCGAGGGGTGAGAAGATTCGAGCAGAAAAAAAACGAAAAAAAGTTTCCAAAGTTTGGGATCAATTTAAACTGCGGTTACCATTTTAAATTTGAAATCGATTTTTATATTTTTATTTATATACCGTGCGATCAAAAAGTCCCTCTGCGGTGGTCGATGAAAATTTCAAGCAGCTTTTTCCCGGGGACAAGAAAACCACATCACGATACGGTGCGAGAATTATTAAATAAATGCACGAGTGAAAATAATAATGCGTTAGATTAAACAAATATCCATAACCTGCTCTACACGGGCACTGCGGAGGGAGTTTTTTAACGCACTGTACTTGTATTTTGATGCAACCTGCCAATTAAATGAACTTAATGAGTCCGAGATATTCTTTTATGCAATGTCAGCAATAATAATAAATATTATTAATTAAAAAAAAAAAAGAAAAGGAAACAAATCACTTGTTCATTTTAAGAGGGTTGTCTTATTTTCTCTTTCTCATTTAGGATTGCTCTTAAATAAAGGGAAAAGTAGTTCTGATCTGATTAATCGATTAATCGTTAGGACACCCGATTACTAAAATAATCGATAGCAGCAACCCTACTTATATGGATGTCAGATATTAATCATCAAATTATTATTCCAGAAGTAAAATAGTCCAGTAGTACACAGTAGTATGTTAGACTGATTGACAAGCTCATATCTACAGCCATACAGGTGCACAATGATGGCAGTTTAACAGCAGACAGGAGTGAGAGATAAACATTTGCATACATGAAGGAAGAAACGGAAAAGAATTTACCCAACTTTAAATGCTTCACAGACCTGCCTTCACCATAATGAACATGATCTACTGTCATTTTAACCACGTTTTTCTTTTTTATGTCTCTGTTTTCAATCTGGCAGATTGACATTTTTTTTATATGAATAACACCTTAATAGTATCTGAATTAATTATTATCTAAAAAATATCTGAATTAGAGTTACATACATTCTTTGGCTTTCTATGTCATTTGGTTCGATTTCATACTTCATAATTTAATTTCGGTTTTAATTTCGGCTTCATACTCATTTAATTGGTCGAAATGCACAAAACGGTGTGTGTAGGGTTAAAAAAAAAAATCATTAGTTTTTTTCATTTTTGTCAAATGTGCATAGAAATCAGTAATATTACTCAAGATTTTGGAGGCAAAGCTAAATATTTGCTTTAAGGCATTTTTTTCTTTCGGTTTGTTGGCTCAATTAACCAGGGTGTGCAACAGTTCTTCAGCGCCAGACTGCAAAATGCTGAAAAAAAACCCACATTTCATATTTAGTTTATTAAATGCGTTTGAGTTGCTTCGTCCCAGCACTCAAAATGTGCTAGAATTTATAGGGAACTGCACAGAGATCTTTATGGACACTGCTTGATTTTTTGTTCACACCTGCAAGAACACATGCCAGGGTTTAATTCCTGATTTATAGTAAATGGCCAAAAGTTAGTTGCTGCAGGATAAAGCATGAAGTTATATATGATATCTTTAAACATTACAGTTGAATTTCAGAGGGGATTAGGATACCAAACATGTTCTAGCATGGCAATGCCTCTGTGCCCAAACAAATTTGGGTTGCCAAATGATGCAATCATTTCCTCCTGGAAACGGTTTTCTTGTAGCATTTACATTTTTTATCTTGATCTACTATAATTTGTAAATTCAATAGAAAAATTCAATAGCCAATAGAAGATGGCTTTGGTCTTGATGGTTGCTAAAAAGTAGTTGCTTATTATTAACATCACACCAGAACTCAGAGTTGTGTGATGCACATCTGGGAAGATTTTCAACTGATGTACACTTTTCTTTTAAATGAACAGCATAGAGACAAGAAAATGATTCTTGGGATGAAAAGCATGTCTGAGAGTATAAACGATCAAGAAACAATTAAAATTCAGGGGATTGCATGTCTGGACAGACCTGTTCAACAGAAACGTAGATATGAAAGTAACACCACTCTCTTCTGTGTTTTGCTTGGAGTTGATCTGGAAGTAATTCTAACTCCGAGCCTGTAACTGAACGTGTAGATGTGGGGATCTAAACATGCCTCAGCGCACTGGAATTTTTATTTCAGCCACTGTTAGATTTTGTGTGATTGCTATTAAAAAAATCAAACAAAAAACATGCAAGATATTTTACTCGATGTGTCAAAGGTACTTAGCCTCCATTTTCCCGCTGGGGATTTGGTTTGCCTCTTATAGTCGGATATATGGACTTTGTTCATTAGACCTGACTGTAAGTATCGGGTACCATGAAGCACTGTAGTGTCACTGATATGTCTTCATTACATGATTGAAAATGAAAGAGGTGTGTTTCTGCAGCCAGGCATTGAGAACGGAGTGAAAGTACACCTCTTGAATTAGATATAAGCGCTGGGATGACCTTAAGGGAGGTCATCTAATTTTGTGGATCTTTGAGCTTGAATTTTGGAAAGGTCTTAAAGCATTGAGTCACCTCAGGGTTAAAAAGTTCGATGTGGCATTTTGGTTGAAAAGCCAAGTTTTGAGAAAGGTCTATCTCCAAACTTGGTTTTATAAAGTTCTAGGTCCCTGTCAATCATCTCAAAGGTTGAACGTTTATAAAAAAAAAGAGTAAGAAAGAAAAGAAGTGACCTGATAGCTAGACAGAGGAGAAGTAAAAGAGTAAAGAGTAATAGAAAGTACAAAACATGTAGAGTACAGTTTTTACTATTGTCACTGAATTTACACACGATAGCATCAAATAATTTGCATCAAATTTTATTGCACCGCGAGTCATAAAACTGAACTTTCCGGTGTAACTGAAAGGTCCCTGAAAAGCCAACAGACTTGAAGGACGTGTTTGCGGAGTTGTACAGAAACATCTACCGTAATATATATATTTTAAGTTTGAGCTCATTTATTTGGGTAACACGAGACATAGGCCAGTGGTCCCAAACCCCTAGGCTGTTTCTGTTTTATTTATCTGATTCTGAACGCTGTTTTATTTTGGAAAATTACCGGATTCTCTCCTCCACATCTGTCCATGACTCACTCTTGATGTTAAGATGCTTTCCTTGGTCACATGTCTTACCTCCATCCGCTACCTTCTAAAAGGGGCTGCTCCGGCCGCTAACACATAACACATTACCGCTAAATTAAAACCCCCAAGCTAGCAAAATGAACCATAAACAACACAGTGGATTCACGTTTATTATATTTCGAAAATACCAGTTTTTATGCGTATAATTTTATTTTCGGTGGCGCAAAAAAGGTTGGGGACCTCTGACATACACTTTAAAGTGGAGAGCTTTTAGAGTTACTTTTAACTACACAAACTTATGTCTTCCTAATCTGAAAACAGGGTGATGAAATAACTAGCTATTGTAAAGTAAGTGATCCGCGATCTTGCTCCAAAGCCAGTCCATGTTATTTCTAAACAAAAATGGTTGGCAACTCGCTGTTGTATATAAGAGAGAAAAACTCTTGAGGGTGTTTAATTAGTAGAGTTCCCATAACAGCCCATAACATGTGTTTTGTATTATTTAACCAAATGCGCTGTATTTTCAAGAATCCTGGCTGTGCCAAAAAACATTCAGTAATCCCTATATATTCAAGTTTATTTCTATAGCGCTTTTTTTTTTTTTAGGTGAACAATGTGTATTTATCCCTGATGAGCAGCCATGGTGGCTATAGTGCATAGCAGTGAAGCATATTCAGTGAAGAAAAATAATTTAATATTAATAATAATTAATAATATTTAATAATTTGGTCACTGACGAAAATGTCATGCATTATAGAAGAGAAGATGTCGCAAGCAATTTCATCGTAAATGTTCCACCTATCTTGTGTGGTGGATCATAAAATAAATTATTTTTCTTCACTGTTCCTCACACGTTTAATATATGCTCATAATCAAGAGAAAAAACAACTAGTTGCCCGGTTTATTCACCGTTATGTTTATTCAATTAAAATACATGAATTGTAAAAGAAATGATAAAATGAAAATGATAAAAAACAAGAATAAATAAGTATGTAAACATGCTCTATGCACAGAACATTTTCACCAGGTTTCCTGTCTCTGTTCTCAAGCCGGGTTAAAAGTTTTGCCCAACCTTCTTTTGCCTGAGGAGAAGAATTTTTGCGATGTGTCGCATCGTTGTATAGGAAGTAGTCTGTTGAATTGAATGTACGCTTAAAATAAAAGTGGATTATGTGGGGAATTGAGTTGTTTAGTCAGAATTCAGACACCACTACTAAATGGTGGCACTCGATATAATGTACTGTAAAGGAGAGGGAGTTAATAGGAAACTAGTTGAGGTAAAATATTTCCGACTTTGGAGGAAAAACTTACTTTTATGTAGTATTTGAATGTCGTATTTTATGCAGTAAAAGAAACTACAGTTGTCAACGTGGCTACTCACTTCGTACAGGAAATAACATTTGTTTTGCGCACGCATGAAAATACTAAAAAAGTCCATAGCACTAGCGTTAGCCGCTAACCAGGAAATGGCCAGAAGCTAACACTAGCTATATGGATTCTTTAAGCGCTTTAGTTCCAGCTTCAAAAATTGTTCTTAGGAATGATTTGTTAAATATTAAAGATTTGTCATTTTTTAAAGTATGCTGAAATAATTAGAACAGATTTAGAAAGTTATATATTAAATATAAAGCACACACACACTTATATACCCATCCATATTATGCAAATCGAGTCTAACAAATGTAAACGACTGAATTACAATTTTCTATTTATTGAATTTTATTTAATTGTGGCAGTTTAATTGATTACTCAATGCAATCGATATAATAAAAAAAAGAATATTGCATCAATTTGATTTGTTCTGTTTTATTTTTTATAAAATATTATTTTAAATGAGATATAAAATGATATTTTATAAAAATAAAACAGTAAACTGTTCATACATAAATGTTGATAATGTTGTGCATTTACCGAAATTGTACCACGACTTCAAAACCGAGGGGCACATCGAACCATGAATATCGTGTACTTTTACGCCCCTACTTTCTACATGAGGCATTTTTAGATTTTAAAATATTTCCAAATGTAAATTTTTGCCTTTAATATGAAAAACATTCAAATGGCATTCAAATAGTGAAATCTGTTCTGACAATCTCAGGTTTTGTGTCCTTTCAATAAATTAACAAAAAACCCTACTTTAATTATGTTTGTGGAAATTTGTATATATGAAACTTTTATAATATGAGAGTTTAAGTTTAGCATATGCGTCTCCTTTAGTGGCTTATCACCAGGTCAACATGGCCTGTTTGGGCACCCTGTACTCAGTGTGTTTTTCCAAGCAAAGGACAGATCTTTTTACAGCTTAGCCGCTATAAAAGATAAGTTTTAGATCTGTATTGCGGTACAAATGAATAGAGCCAGGCTGAACAGAAGGCAGATAAGTGGTTAGTGGCTAATCTCCACAATGGCAGAACAAAAAACAAAAACTTCAACTTCGCTGAGTCAGCCGAAGTAGACCAGACCGATCCGGTACGTCTGATTGGCTTCAGTAAAAGTAAAGTGAGGTCAGCTGTTGCTAAAGTGCCATGGTGGTAGAATGGCTTTGTATTTTTATGAAGGACTTTGTTTGCCTTTGCAGGGGCTGGCTGCATTAAGGGCTTGGAAATAGTCAGGTTTATTGCTGGTTGTTGCTAAGTAGAAGTAGATTTTGTGATGTTCTGTCTACTGGGTGGGTTTGTTCTGGAAAATACACTTAGAGTTGTATGATTGAATTAGAAATAGGATATGATTCTTGCCAAGCCTGTTACCAGAGAACACAATTACAAATGATAGTTTTGGTCACCACAATCATTCACAATCACTATTTATATACAGGTTACTTCTAAAAAAAAGCCTTAATAAAAATACATTTTATTTCGCTGATGATGTCTGTCTTTTGTCAAATATTTAAATACAAATATAGCAATTTTTAGTAATAAATTCTTCGTAAATAACTTGTTTCTCTCAGTTTGAGGCCTTGATGTACACATCAGTTTCATAATTTTAATTTTCAATTTACAGAAAAAAACCACACACACACACACACACACATATATATATATATAAACACATTTATCTAATATTATATGTAGAATTTAAATTTTATATTTTTATTATTATATTTAGAATTAATGAGTATTTTTTATTACAATATTGAAATACATTTTATACAATATAATACATTCCCTTATTTAAATTCTATTTCTTTAGAAGATCTTATATTTAGTTTCTAGTCTTTGTAAAATCTTTGTAGTTTTTCCATCATAGGAAGGGCAGGACTTTGTAATTCTTTGGTAACTTCCAGAGTTGCATCTTTCTTGAGAATGTTACATAATACTAAGTATACACCTCTGCTGTTATCAGTAAACAATACACATGTTGATTTACACAAATTGCTTCACATTGCATACTAAAATATTGAGATACCAAGTCATAATTATGAGATCAGGATAACGTAATTATGAGTCATAATTATGAGATATTAAGTCATAATTTTGAGATCCTTTCAGTAATTTTTTTTTTCTTTGTGAATGCAATGCGCTTCCGTAGGAAACAACCCAGCATGAGTGAATTTGAAATAACCCATGTACTCCTCCACAAACAGCTACTATACGCTTTTTTGTTTTTAAATATCCAAATTAAAGATAGTTAAATTCAATATGTGGCTTTTGCATTTTTGAAAGTACACTTTTATACATAAATACCCTACATTAGGATTTTATAGAGTTACAATGTGCACAACATCTGTAAAAATGTTTATTTATTTTTTTTTTTTTGTTGGAAAAACAGATTATTCGAGGAAAAACTTAATCGCCCGATAAATTTATTACCAAATGATTGTTAGCTGCAGCCCTAGAAAATAGTCAACCTTGGGCCTGTTCAGTACTTCTTTGTTTCAGCTCTGGACCACAGCACCCAGCTGTTGATTATTTTCTTATAATACAGTTCATCATGAAAGTGCATTTGAGTTAAACTGTTTGTGTTTTTATTTTTTTGTAGGAAACAGCAAGTTCTGTTTATTTGGTAATGGAGGTAAGTTTTCTTTTTCTTTTTTTGTTATATGCCCTTTACTCCAAAGTTTTTCCAGACATTGACTGGAATGTAGACAGCTGTCATGCTTGAAAACAGACCTATAGGTGTGGCATGTGGGTCCCTCTAAAACTGCATGGTAAATGCACATAGAACTCGCAATGATTGGCGCGTCTCAAACAGCTATTGTTCACTAGTCGGGGCATTAATCAGAAATCGCCGTTTCAGTCGCGAAATCCTTCCAGTGCACTGTAAAGTTTGTGAAACTTTACTATAATATCTATATCGTAATATAATCCAAAAATGCGGAAAGTGTAAGTACAGTAAAACCCCCGTTGGATGAGCATAATTCGTCCTTGAAAATTGCTCGTTGGTCCATTTGCTCGTACGTTCAAACAAATTTTTCTCATAAGAATGAATGTAAAAGCGATTGAATCCGATTCGAGATGTCATTCGATCGCTTATTTCTGCATTTAAAAATTGTTGCCTATTTTAACAAACAAATACACCGCAAATTACCATAATGTAAACATAATTGAACACTTACTCATGTGGTAGTGGTTGATTGCGAGTGTGAGACATGCACCACGCTCGTAACCTTCTCGGTTTCATTTGTAATTCTATTTACTTTCGTTTTCACAGCACCATCACTGATTTTTTTGCAAGACATTTTTCAAGATTTCTTTCGAAATAAAAGTCGAACACTGAAGACAGTTAAGTTTTTGCTGCACTGAACAACGAGCGACTAAGCGACTGATGCGACCCTCCGGCGAAAAACGGGGAACCGGCAGCGTGGGTTTGCTCATGCCTTCGGAATTTGTTTGTAAAGCGAGGTCGCTCGTATCTCCGTTTGCTCGTACTATTAGTTGTTCGTACAACAGGGTTTTACTGTAGTTTTTTTTGTACAACTCAAATTGTTCGTTTTATTAACAATATTTTACATTGATTTGTTTTACTATTTGAGTTTAAATCTACTTTAAAGTTGGTAATTTCTTTTCAACCTCTAGCTACCTATGATCCTGCTTGAGCTACCATGAGAAAAACATGTTTGATTAAGCTAACAAGGTTATGTGACATAATAAGTTTATATATTTGGTATCTTTGGGATATGTTTGTTTTTACAGTGACCGATGAAGGAAGATTTGTCCTGCCAGTTTTTCAGTAAATATTCATATGAATGAAAATTGAGCCACCAGTGTCACAGTGTGGGAAAGCATGGCCTTTAGCAGTGCCCAACCCAGAGAGCTTTAGATTAAGACATACAATGTGACCTCTTTGAAACATCACTACGATTTTCAGAGGTTACGGACCGGTTCAAAAACCACACAGTGGGGAGCAAGGAGGGGTGGGGTACAAGTGATGAAAAGGGAGGCAATGGAGTCAATATGCATTTCAATGCCTCAGTGGTTTATTGTTCAATTTGAATGAATTTTGTAGTTGCTTTATGTTTATATTCACCGATCAAGAGGCGTTTCTTGTTTTCTTTCTAACAGTACTGTAATGGAGGAGACCTGGCGGACTACCTGCACTGTGAGTATATACATGAGAGAAAACAGAATTATGTTACTTTGTCTTGAAGTATTGAGTTCCTTAAAACACAAGATTTAAGTGGCAAAAGTTTCTCATTCTGTATAATATAAAAAGATATTTGGGTTTCTATTCAATAGACCAGGTTCAGGGCTCATCTCAGGAAGTGGAGGTGGGGGTGGTGGGTGGCTGTGTGCATGTGTGTGTTTGTTTAGTTGCAGACGAAAGGAAGTCTACAGTCGAAACCTATCGTGTTTTTCGAGACAGGACAGAGACATGCTGTCTGGTTTATCAGTCAAGTTGCAAAAAATAGACCCTAATTATCTTGCACACACTATTCTCAAATACACAATAAAATTGCTGTCATGACAACTTTGTTCATGGCTAATACAAATACATCATGCAAAGAAAAACGGTCTTTTACTCAGGGGACATTTTGTTATAATACATAATCAAACAATTTCCTGTGCACATTTAAACTAGGGTGCAGTCTGACCGAACTCCGCTGATGACGCATTGCCTCGTTCGTCACTTTGTTTCCTCTCGATTGCACTCCATGTAAAGAAGAGCTTCAAAGGAGAAAATAAGTGTTCAGCATAGAAACAATTGTTGGAAAGCCATGTAGCCATTACAGACTGTGCAAAGCCAGTGTGTGCTGCACAAGTGCATTTATTTAATGCATGAAAAACTTAATATTCCTTAAAGTAATGTAATGTAGAAAACCTTTAGTCCTTAGATTGGATTAAATTATTTCTTTTGTCATTTTCATTTTAGTGATAAAGTGTGTAGCTAAACAAAATAGCATTCTTCAACGCCAAAGACAGCAATGCACACAATCCAACAAACAGCGGTGCGCAATAGACAATGAAATAAATACGCCGAATACAATACAGAACAAAATAAATGAGTAAAGTTGAATCATTACAAGCAATATAAAGGTGTCTGAGCAAGAGGGAGTAAAAACTAGCTAAACATAGAAACACCCGACTCGACACCTGCTGCCATCTAGGCGCATGTTTACGTCTGGGTTTTTTTTAGTGGCCAGACTGTGTTTTTGATTTGACATTAATCCAGTCAGTGCAGCTGGCCCCTAGTGCCTCATTTTTAGGAAAAGTGGGGGGAAAATATATACCCTGCAAATAAACTCTAATTATTGACATCCTCTTTTTCCGGCACGCACAGCCAAGGGCACGCTGAGCGAGGACACCATCCGTGTGTTCTTGCAGCAAATAGCAGGAGCTATGAGAGTGCTGCAGACCAAAGGCATTATACATCGAGACCTGAAACCACAGAACATCCTGCTGTCCCACCCAGCTGGCCGCAAGTCCCACACCAACAACACCTGCATCAAAATAGGTAGAGGCCATTTGACAATGGTTATATAGTCTTTATATTAGTGTGTGTATATATATATATAGTTTTTCTCTTTTCTTTTATTGTATTTCATTTTTGTCTATTTTTGTGCATTTATGTTGGATTTATATTAAGTACCACTTGGGAAACATTTTAATGGACTGTAATATTTCTACCCCTTTTATTCTGTTTATACTTTTTGGATGGACGGAAGGACAGACAGATAGATAGATACCTGACCCAGACGATAGATAGATGGATAGATAGATGGA
>MU563656.1:8413451-8451517 GCA_024362625.1 Silurus asotus
TAGATAGATAGACGGATAGATAGATAGATAGATAGATAGATAGATAGATAGATAGATAGATAGATAGATAGATAGATAGATAGATACCTGACCCAGACGACAGACAGACAGACAGACAGATAGATAGATAGATAGATAGATAGATAGATACCTGACCCAGATGATAGATAGATAGACAGAGAGACAGACAGACAGATAGATAGATAGATACCTGACCCAGACGATAGATAGATAGATAGATAGATAGATAGATAGATAGATAGATAGATAGATAGATAGATAAAAATAATACAACTTTTTCTATAAATAAAAAAAAAAAAACACCACTCCTATATAAAGCTTCATCGTATCTACACTTTTTCTTTAATAATTAACACTTTTTCCCCCGTTACTGCACAAACCATTGCATGAGAATTATCTTCATTTTGTGACCACTCACTTTCTCTAAGGATCTCGAAACTATGAAAAGTCATAGCTAGAGTCTTATTCTAACTGGATTATTTTTTCATTGTTTTTGTTTTCGTTTCTTTGTTGGTCATTTCCTGTCATTTTGTTGAGCCTAATGCAAATTTTATTGGCTCTTGTCCTAGTGTTGGAACATAAAATATAATTTTTATCTTAGATTCTTTTGCAGGGGGTGTTCCTTCCCCCATTATTAAATGTGTTAAAATAGGCTGATATGTGTCTATGCTCTGGTATACGAATTAAAACTCATTGCCTTCTTAAAAGAATCTCCGAAAAAAATTAACAGCCTTTTTGCTTCTCTCTCTCTCTGCAGCGGACTTCGGCTTTGCACGGCACCTCCAGAACAACATGATGGCCGCCACCCTTTGCGGCTCCCCCATGTATATGGCAAGTATCCTTTATCCATCTTCTGCTTGTGTTCCTGATTCACACGTGCACATTCTAACCCTGAGACGCTCTTCACACCAGGCTCCAGAGGTCATCATGTCGCAGAACTATGATGCCAAGGCTGATCTGTGGAGTATAGGAACCATTGTGTTTCAGTGCCTGACTGGTAAAGCCCCATTTCAAGTGAGTGCTGGTGTTTATTATTATTTTAAAATGCATACAGATATACATTGGCCAATTATTAGCTATGAGGATATTGAAGTTTGAGGCTACAGTAGAAACAGACTTACTAAAATTGTGCATTTTGAATCTTTAACTGCTTCGTTTGCCATTTGGTGTCCAATGTAGCCTTAGATAACGTTTATTAACTCAGGCAGGTAGTTGGTTTAAAAGAGGCAGATGTAGAGGACAGAGTTGTATTGAGACCTAACGGGAGCAGCCGAAAGAAGAAGAAGAAGAAACTCTTGTTGCTTATCTGCCTCAAGGTTTGACGTGTTCTGCGTTCTGACGTTTTTTTTTCTTCACCACGGTTGTTGTTTTTTCTACTTTCTAGGCCAGCAGTCCTCAGGACCTCCGCTTGTTTTATGAGAAGAATAAGAATCTCAGTCCAAAGTAAGTGTCTGGGCTGGAACATGCTTCTCCTTGTTCAGTTTAGTCCTCTGATCATACCACTTCTCTCTCTCTCACTCACTCTTTCTCTTTATTTCTCTGTGTGCAGCATTCCCAGAGAGACGTCCAGCCATCTGAGACACTTGCTCCTGGGCCTGCTGCAGAGAAACCATAAGGACCGCATGGACTTTGGTCAGTGTTGCGATGCAGAAATGTGCATATATTCAAGTGTGTGTATATTTTCCTGCTTTTTGACCCAAATGATTTGGATTATTGTTTGATGTGTGTTTTTTTAGATGAGTTCTTCAAGCACCCTTTCCTTGAGGCAAGCTCCAGCATGAAGAAGTGTGAGTCTCTTTGCTGTCCATGGAGATCTCTGCAGTTTACCATTTAATCTATCATGCAGTTTGTTAATAATAATAATATATAGTATATTAAAATAATATTAAAAGGAAATAATTGTAGATTCAATGCAGACGTTTGTATCGTTTGTATTATATATATTTTTTTATCTATTTCAAAACAGGCAAGATAGTAATAGTGCTATCTCTGTGTGTGTGTGTGTGTGTGTGTGTGTGTGTGTGTGTGTGTGTGTGTGTGTGTGTGTGTGTGTGTGTGTGATTGTGTGTGATTGTGTGTTTACAGCTGCACCGGTGACCCTGACCTGCTTTCCCAGCTCAGGTTCAGCAAGCTCATGTAGCAGCTCCTCCACCTCACACCTCGCTTCTCCTCCTGTAAGTGTGTTTGTGTGTGTGTGTGTGTGTGTGTGTGTGTTTACACTGTTTCAGAGCAGTCTGTTTGTCCGATTTCTTTATAACACACTCCTTTGTTTTAATATATAAAATTCTCATTATATTGTTGTTGCTTTTTTAAGATTTGGGAACAAATTTTTTGCAGCAGTTTAAAGATGATTCTGATGATGCATTCATGATCTTTTATTTCATGTATTAACATTTTTAAGCTTTTTTTTGTGATATGAAAATTGACATATACCAGAAATGTTGTTTTTAGAAAGAAAAAGAAAAAGCCATTGTAATTAATAATATCTCTTTGAATTCACAGCAGTCCCTTGGTGAGAGCCAGCAGAATCGAACCAAAGTTCTGGCCTCCCCTACCCAGGATTCACCAGGCTCCTTGCTGAAGGATTCGGCCGGTGGTGGAGGAAGCAGTAAGAACTCGTCTTGTGACACGGATGACTTTGTGATGGTTCCCGCTAATTTTCCCAGTAAGTGAAAACTTCTACTCTTGCTCTTTTTTTCCTCCTTAAGGATGGAAGGTGGAAATACAGGACTCTTGTCTCCATCTTAACATCTCTGTATGTTCTCTTTTTTTCTGTGTCTAGGTGAGCTCACGTGTGAAATGCCCTCAGGAAAGGTGCTTCAGGACAGTCTCATAATTAGTGGGTAAGAAACGTATCTCCTACGATGCTTGACAGAGGAGCACCTAGTGACCTTTTTTTTGTAATTCATACAAGACAGATGAAATCAAATAATTTTTTTAAATCAACTTTATTGAAAATTCTTCAAATCGGTTTAAGCGGTTTGTTTCCTCGATTCACCAGGAGTTCTCTTCTCGCTTCTGGAAGTCAGGGCAATCAGGCCAAGTCTCTTCCACGTTCGCCCTCTTACAGCGGCTCTGCAGCGCCACCAGGGTAAGCCGTGTCAATTTCGTTTTGTGCATACACCACGTTTACATATGAGACCCCAGAGCGATCCAGAGTTTAGCGGGTGGTGCATCAGTAAAAATGGTCTGTGTGGAAACACAGTGCTTTGTGTGCCACTTGAAAGGAGTTTTGGTTGTATCGATTAGACCCATGAGTCTTACTGTGCCCTGTTTTTTCTTTATTTGTTTTCTCTGTCTTTCTTTATCTTTTACTCTCAGCAGGCCCCCTGAACAATCGTTGAGTAACTGTAGTAACTATGGACAGTCCGTGCCCATTCCGGTGCCCACACAGATTCACAACTATCAGCGCCTGGAGCAGAACCTGCACTCTCCCAGCCAGGACAGCTCCCCACGGTGAATATCAAACAAATTCCTTTTCAAAGTTTCACAATATTTGTAGGCAAACGGAACACACTGGGTGTTTAAGGCTGCTTTTACACGTTTCGTTTTGTTTCATTCGTTCCCTGTATCCCGCGGTTCCCAGTTTTTGAGATCCTTTAGACAGGTTAGAAGACAGCAATTATTCTGTGGTGTATGATAAACTTTTTGAGCTTAGTGTGCTTTGTGTACGCTGGGTAGCTGCACTCCAATGCGGCGGTGCAGCAGTGGCAGTCCCCTTGGTTGCGGCAGGACAGGACCATCTCCCCCTCTTCACTCAGCCATCAACACACGCAGACTGTCTATAGGGGGCAGCAAACCCATCCAGCCCTCCCCACAGGGTAAGAAAAACTTCGAGCGTCTAACTATAATAGATTTGGATTTAGGATATTAGTTCTATCTTTAGTTACAATTCACACCAAACAGTAATGCTGATCACTAATTGGTCAAAGTTTCTTCTGTCATCTATATCTTTAAAAAAAAAATATTTTTCTTCTTTAAAAAAAACCTGAATAAAATAAATTCTTCTTAAAATTGTTCCATAACAAAAAAAAAAAGTGAAAATCAAAAATTTTAAGAAATACAACAAAAATTAAATGGAAAAAGATACAATAAAAACAAACTATTCGGTGTATCTGCAAATATTTAGCATCATTTTATTATACATGTAAATAATAATGAAATAAAGAGGTGAAGGCGTGCAATTTTAAATGTGTGTGTGTGTGTGTGTGTGTGTGTGTGTGTGTGCGTGCAAAAGATATGAGGTAGTGGATGTTGTGCAGTAAGTCCAGACGCTTGTCCCCCTAGTCCATAGAGTTCCCCTAGTTAAGGAATCGAGTTGCCTGTGTGAAGAAGCTCCTCCTCATTCAATAATTAATCTTGTGCTTTTATTTTTTTGGACATCTGTTTTTGCAATATTAACGTCATGCTGAGAGGCCGTATCCTGGTATGGTATGCCTGCGTTAGCTCTTTCTAAGCACTGCATACCTCCACTGTAACATTTTTCAGTTGTTTTGAAATCTGCCATGTAAGCAAAAACATAAGGTCTGCATTTCCCAAAGTATGGTAAAAATGCGTCATGCTGTTATTTACATCAGCACAATTTTAACCTCTTTCTCTCTCTCTCTCTCTCTCTCTCTCTCTCTTTCCTCCTATTTCCCAGCTCTCCAGCTACCCGATGTTAAGCCCAGATCCAGGCAGCAAGGGTTGGGCTCACGCCTCCACAGTGCCCCCTGCTTGCTGGAGGCCACTGGCGGCTGCAGGCAGACGATCAGGAAGCAGCACTCGGACCCCGTTGTGAACCCTCAGGGTGGTGCTATGGCCCTGAGGACCCTGCACTCCTCTCCCCGACTCAGTGAACTGATACAGCGCAGTCCCCTACCCACCATCCTGGGATCACCTTCAAGAGTATGCCTATTTTCCTTTTTTTTTTTTTTTTTCTCTCAAGCTCCCAAATGTGAAGCACCATGTTTTAAATCACCTACTGCTGTTTTAATGTTAATTTTTATTTCTCTAATTCTGTCATAATGATGCAATGTTTTCAGATGTATGTTAGATCTCATCAGCTCTGCTTTGGCTTCATGCTGACTTTGGACTTTGACCTGTAAATTGGAGAATTTTGGTCCAAACAAAAGTGTTTTGCATGTTTGAGTTCGTAATCAGCAGTTGGAAAGTTTTGGGAAAAAAAAGGGAAAAAAAAGCACAGGATAGAATATGTAGTGTGTCACCATGTAATATTTCCTTCTTTCTTGTCTTTTTAGGTGTAATGAGATTTTGAATAGTTTATAATAGCTACATTCAAGTGTTTATCATTACCAGGGACATGGGTCTTATTGCAGATAAAATTTGTAGCCTTTGTTTGAAAAAAGTATTAAAATTCTATATATTGCAGTGAAATGCAGTTATGATTTATTAAAGCTTATAGTATGGAGCTGTTGCTTACTTTCATACACTGAGGGTTCTTTTCCATCTTTCTTTCTGCTAAGATTTTTTTAAATTCTGTTCTTGTTTTCCCCCCCCAGGCTATGTCCCCATTCGAATTCACAAAGCCTCCCAGCTCACCGAACATGGTGACATTTCTGTCGCCGAAGGGTTTCGTTTTCCCCTCATCCGCCGCTCGGCCGTGCCAGGTAGAATCCGGAGTGCCTGCCGCTTTCCAGTCTGAGGACACCAAGAATTTTGGGAGGTAGAGACTGAACATTTTGGAAAACGTCCTTTTTTTTTTTAAGCTCGCTTTTTCCATACTCATTCCTGTCCTTTTTGTTTCCAGGTCTCAGAGCTCTGGCCGCCTGTCAGACATGCTTCTGAAGGCAGCGTTCGGCGGGCAGATGGGAGATCGAGGCAGCACGGAGAACCTCAGTGCCGACAGAGCGATCGACATCACGGGTTAGGACTCGCACACCGCTTTTCCACTTTTTGTTTTTTGTTTTATCGGAGATGAAACATGTAGCGGTTTAAACTGCATGACCGGTAAATAGAAGGTTAAATGATGAAGCAGCTTACGGTAAAGCAGGTGCATTTGGCTGAACGCTGCATAACCCCTGATTAGACTGCACAAGACGTAGGTTGCGCAAGTGAATATTTGCTGTGCGTGAGCCTTCGGGGAAGTTCGGTGGAGCAGCGGAAGATTTCGTGACAAAGGGTTTTGCAGTCTCAGGAAATGTTGATGTAAGACTGTGTCGACTGTGTGCAGTGCAAATGTGTTTTTATTTTCTAGATAAACAAGTACAAAAAAAAGTTTTATATATAAATTATCATTATTTCTCGATGGAATCAAAGTAAAACTAATTTCTTAATTAATTAGCAATTTGCAAGAACTTTTAAATATTGGGTCAAAATTAATTTTGTTCTCTTTTTTCTCCATGTTGTGCTGAAAACCCTGACAGCAGGCACGTAATCCATGGCAGGAGTGTTCATGCCGGATTATGATTATTATTTTATTTATTTTTTTGTTCTATTGCTCTTTAGCGCCTTCTGCTGGTGGGACCATGGTGGTGGGATCAGGCAGTCCAGCGCGAGTGGTGTTCACTGTGGGTTCGCCACCTAGTGGAGGAACGCCACCTCACGCTTCCCGTTCTAGAAAATTCTCTGGTTAGTCTAAGATTTTTTGTGTGTGTGTGTGTGTGTGTGTGTGTGTGTCCCTTTGTGAAAGACAACAGAGAAAAAGTCAATTGACATTCTGTGTCCTTCTGCTATGTTATTGTTAATATTACTATATTGGTTTATAAAACATTTTTAATCACTCACTGTTATTTATCTTCTAGCGTGCTCCTCGAGCTCTATCAGCCCGGTGGGGTCACTTACCACCCGTTACCCACAGACAGGCATGTGTTTGGATGGGTTTGAGTGCTCGTCCAGCCCCCGTTATAGTCTCGCAGACCCCGTTTCGGCCAACTTGGAGGGAGCTGTGATGTTCGAGGCCCCTGAGCTCCCAGAAGAAACACTAATGGAGGTAAACGTGTGTGTTTCAAAAACAAAAAAGGTACAGGTCTTTCTCATTAGTTCTTGAGGCAACCAGTACAGTTATTAACATCATACAGCAAGTTATATACACGACTCGAGAAGCCGTTTTTTTTTATTCTGAGATTCCCCAATAGCCCCCTTTCCTGAAGATGTCAGAAAACTTCATTACAGCTGCACCGCTGACATGTTGATTCACCTTCACTAAAGAAATGTTATAACTACATTTGCATGCAGTTTTATGTATGTGGTGATGTGTTTATGTATATAGCACTGTACTGTAAATACATGTATTTATATAGCATACTAAATAGTATCCTAACTGTTGTTGTTTGTGCTTAGTGTTGTGTTTTTTTCCCCCCTATAGCAGGAGCACACAGAGATTCTGCAGCGGCTCCGGTTCACTCTGAACTTTGCTCGTGGGATGATGGACGTGGCGGCGTCGAGAGGGGGCGAGGACAGGCAAGCGGAACCGCCCTCGAACTGCCTGCACCAGCAGGAAAGCGTGGTGGCTGATCAGATCAGCTCTCTGAGCCGTGAGTGGAGGTATATACGTGCATGCATACACACTAATATATACATACACGCATATACTAGGCTGATATGATTCGCATCTCGATGTGTACAACCATAAACTACATTTAAACATACATATACCGACTTCTAACACGTGGCCTTTTCACAGACACGACTTTGTTTTGCAAACAAATATGAAATAAAACCAGACGTTCTTTTCCCGTTTTGTTTCGAGGAGGATGCAGCTCTACCTCTGCCATGGTAATCCGATTAGCGCTCCAGAGTGTGATGGATGCATGTGGAATGTGTGTGTGTTTCAGTTATGCTGAGCAGTTAGTGCTGTATATGAAGACTGCAGAGCTCTTGTCCAATGCTTTGCACACCGCCATGGAGGGCATCAAACAGGGTAAACTGTATCCCTCTACCACAGTCAAACAAGGTGAGCCGCATCATCCTCACTTCCTCTTCTTTTTTTTTTTTTAAATGACACAATAATACCAGCCCGGTCTTTTGAGTCTCTCCATCAAATGTGTAGTAGTAAACAGAATCGAACTAAAACACAGGGTTTGATCTTCTATCCCGCAGTGATCAGGAGGCTAAACGATCTGTACAAGTCGAGCGTGACGTCGTGCCGCTCCCTGAACGCACGCCTGGAGCGGTTCTTTTCTCGAAAGCACCGGCTGATGGACCACATCGACACCATCACCGCGGAAAGGCTGATCTTCAGCCACACTGTGCAGATGGTACGAAGAAAGCACGATGTTATAAACCAAAGCTGTTAAACCAAACCCCCTTTAGCGATTTCAAGATGAATTATGCTGTTTGCCCTGAAACTCACACACAGAGAAAAGCACAGATCCAAAACACTGCTATGTGGAGTCTTAAATTAATTTTTGTTTCCTTATTTTTTTGGCAGACACATTTTATCACAGATGAGGTCAGACTGGAGTCTGATATAGTGATTTGTGGTGAGAGTAGGGAGCAGGTTGAGAAGAGTCTGGAGAGGTGGAGATACATGCTGGAGAGAAGGGTAATGAAAGTCAGTAGGAGTAAGACAGAGTACATGTGTGAATAAGAGGGAGGGTAGTGGAGGGGTGCGGTTGCAGGGAGAAGAGGTGGAGAAGGTGGATGAGTTCAGGTACCTGGGGTCAACAGTGCAAAGTGATGAAGAGTGTGTTAGAGAAGTGAAGAAAAGAGTGCAGGCAGGGTGGAGAAGAGTGATAGCAGGAGTGATTTGTGATAGAAGAGTATCTGTGAGAGTGAAAGGGAAAGTTTATAGGACTGTGGTGAGACCTGTGATGATGTATGGTTTAGAGGCAGTGGCATTGAGTAAGACAGGAGGTGGAGCTGAAGATGTTGAGTTGGGAGTGACGACGATGGACAGGAGTAGACACGAGTTTATTAGAGGGACGGCGCATGTAGGACGTTTTGGAGACAAGGTGAGGGAGGTGAGATTGAGAGGGTTTGGACATGTGTAGAGGAGGGACATGGGGTATATCAGTAGATGAATGCTGAGGATGGAGCCACCAGGAAGGAGGAAAAGAGGAAGACCGAGGAGGAGGTGTATGAATGTGGTGAGGGAAAACATGCAGGTAGTTGGTTTGAAAGAGGCAGATGTAGAGGACAGGAGGGTATGGAGACGGATGATCCGCTGTGGCGCCCCCTAAAGGGAGCAGCTGAAAGAAGAAGATGCATCTTAGCAGCTGAATTATAAGGCCCTGAATTATGCAGCTTGGAGGAAATTCCCCTTTGCTATGCCTCCAAAAATTGTATAATACTCTCACAACTTAGTTCTGCCATAACCCCATCACCATTTAAGATTTAAATTCTTTATAACGTGAGGAAAGATATGTTTGTTAAGTGTATTAAACGTGTCCCCGAAGGTGCAAGCTGCAGCTCTGGATGAGATGTTCCACCAGGGCGAGGCTTCAGTTCAGCGCTACCGCAAAGCCTTGCTGTTAATGGAAGGTCTGTCGCTTCTCCTCACTGAGCAGTCTGACATCGTCAGCATCAGCAAGTGTGAGTGCTTCCGTTCATGCGGCGTTTATCCTCTTTTTATTCCGTACACGTGTGCTCACTTGGCATTCACTTCTTTGTTTTGTTTTTTTGCAGGTAAGGAGTGTATTGAGCGTCGCCTCACTGCGCTGCAATCAGGCCTCTGCGTATAGCGATTCAACCAAGTTCCTTCCATTACATTCCGTAAACACGTCGTCTCTCCATCCCTCTCACCGCTTCTTCTTCTTTTCATTTCTAAGAAAATGGTGACTGAGAGGCCCGAGTTTGTGGTCACACACATGACGCCTTCAGTGCACATAGAGAAATGAAGTTTCCTCCAATCGCATCGTGTTTGAATCATAAATCGTACGAGCTGCAGGCAATCGCATCACACCGATGCTGAATCCATGACCTTCTCGTGGATATCTTTTAAAACCTATAAGCTGCACTGTGTAAACATTTAGAATTTTTTTTGTTGTTTTTGCGTAGACGTGACACTATGTCGGGATCGGATTTCCTTTAATACTGGGTTTGTGCAATCACCGGTGATTGATATTCATCAGCAGCTGGAATTCACCCTAAAGAAAAAGGTATTAACTGTATTTTTATCTCGGGAACGGTGCATCTTCAGTATGCATTACGATTCATTGATGTACCTTAATAGCTTAATATCCGCACGGACACACCCTCAAGGAGCTCACAGTTTAATACAGTCGCCAACAGTAGAAGTTGAAATTCATATAAATAATCAGGCACGTTCCGAGCCGCATAGGCGAATTTCGCGCCGAAATCCAAAACGTCGCTCGTGAGGGACGAGGTACGGACCTCCGAATGGACTAGACACTTTAATCTTCGTTTTTAAGTTTTATTTCCTCCCAGTTTTTTTTTCCGAATTTGAGGAATACGTTTTTTTCGCCAGATGAATGTAACGAACCAGGAAAGGGAGTAAACAATGGGTTACATCATGAAGGTGCTTGGAGTTGAATTTGTTGCACCATTTCATAAAAAAAAACAAATAATGGATTGAGATTGTAATCAGGATGTAATATAACGTAATTATGTATTTAACAGTTATTAATGCATATCCAACATTTCACTTGGGATTATTAATAGACAAAAACAGCATCACTACAATCTTTCTTTTCCTGGAAACTAGCATGAGGAATATTATTATTGTCGTATTTTGACATTTAAAACACTTTTATTAAACGGGTGTGAGATTCGTTTCAAGAAATCGATCAAAAATCAATACACTTTTAGTACGGAAATCAGGATTATATGCAATTTTGATTGTTTTAAAGGGGATTTTTAAGTTTGGTGCAACCGGATTTACAAATAGACATGGACATATTCCAGGTTAAAGCTTTCTTGGCGCAACCCAGACTATTTTCTTCGAGAAAAAAACTATAGTAACCTCCCTGTTTTTCTTTCGTAGTTTTTATTACCAGTCAGGCCGTGTGTAGCACTTTAGTGAATGCTGACCACCAAGATGTCCAAATTCCCCCACCACCCCTAAAAAAAAATCTTTCAGAGATCTGAGCCCCTTTTTTTTAAATCCCCTATTGTGATCTCTTTGGCATTTTTACGTCATAGAATGTGTTTAGCAATCATTAATTTCCACGTTTTAAATGTGTTCGAGTGATAGAAGGACAGGCTCTTGAGAAAACCACCTTTTTTTTTGGATCAGGAGGCAGGTTGTCCAGTGTATTTTTGTTTACTGCTTTAGCCGTTATGGAGGAGTCTAGGCTTAGTGTGCAGCAGGCCCTGCGCTGTGAGGCAATATTATTTCCCAGTTAAGATGATCTGCCTTTTTTTTTTTTTCTTTTCGATCTCCATTTCACCGATATACAGTTCTGCATACAGAATCCGTAAAAGGGGGTCGTTTCTTGTTAATGACGGCGCCTGAACGCGTTCGAGAGAGTTTGGAACACGGGAACGGATCGACGGCGTTCGGACGTTCGCTACGCCGCATCAGAGCTCCGACTGTTTCCGTGTCACGTTTTTTTTTTTTTTTTTTTTTTTTTTTTTTTTTTTTTTTTTTTTTTTAAAGTTTTTGTGGGGATTTTTTTTTTTTTTTTTTTTTTACTTTATTAACGTATGCTGAGTGGTTTGGTTTCTTGTGTCAGATAAAGCGTAAATCTATTTAAATAATGTGCCTTTCAAAAAAAGCAAAAATTGAAACACTGAAAAGAGTTTTGTTGTTTTTGTCCATTATTTTCTAGTAGCTTAATAGATTCATACTCGTGTTTGTTTGCCTTTTTGAGTGTTTTTTCGACTGTGTGATGAAGGACAGGGGCTTTTTTTTGCGAGTGTGTTAGTGTGTGTTTGGATCGTGTGTTGGGGGTGTGAGATTGTTAGGATATGCCATAACTTTAGTCCTAAACTATTTTTTATTTACTAGTCAAGTATGTTTTCTAATGAATGCTTCATTGTAGATATCAATCAGAAGGCCAGTTACAGTATCAACCAAATTTTGCTTTTGCATTCCAACAATTACACAGATGTTGGGCTGGTTTTGGGGTATTTTTCTACTCTTGGGTGATTTTTTTTTTTTTTTTTTCACTCTGGGGTTTTTTTTTTTTTTTTTTTTGCTTTAACAGTCCCTTTTATTATATGAATACTAATTCATTACATGTTTATTTAATTGAACTTTGCTGTGTTTTTATCTCTTGTGCTGCTGCTGCCACGACACTAACCCTGAATTATTGTCTATTCTCAAGGAAAAAATTTTAAGGTTTGCTTCTCTACTCCGAATATGTCCGACAAAAGTGATGGACTTTCCCCTGAACTCTTAAGTACCACTTGTAAATAGAGATTGTAAATTAAGTTATTGCGCCAAACATGTATATATGACATGCGGACGCATGAAGATTTATTTTCTGTCTTTTTGTTTTCTTTCACCCACCAAAGAGTGAAATGCTGAACGTCCCAGTTGTCACAAAACCTCTCTCCACTCTGTAGTTATGGAATTGTACACAACACACTGTTTCCATGTCAATATAAAGGTGTGATTGATTTTTTTTTTTTTTTTTGCTTTGAAGGTACACCATAAATAAATGAGGAGAAATTAGTGATTTGTTTGTGCTTTTTTTGAATCCATCAATCGACACGGTCTGTTTATTTTTTTAAAGCAGCTTCAGCTAGAAGTCCAGCAAAAATGGTGATTTTAAATTTTTTTTACATTTTAATCCCATAATAATGTTTTTATTTTAATGATGTTTCTCTGCTATATTTTTTCCTTCAATGATTTACAATTACATTATTGTCATGGAATTAGCAAATACCCAAAGTTATAAAAAAAAATTAAATAAACTCCACCGGAAAGATTTTTTAATCACTAAACATTTCTTTTACTGATGCAACAAGAAGCACCAAAATTCACAGGATGCACACATCCGGCAACTAAAACCGTCCGTGTGGAAACATAACAAAATTTCTGTTTGGCATCCTGATGATTTATAACATCATAATTATATGAAAAAAAAAAGAATATTTTGTCTTTATGCTCTATGTTGAATTTGGTTTTACTTATAATTTACATAAAGCATCCATATTTGTCCATGCCAAGGTTGATTAGTGTATTTTGAAAAAAATAAACTTGAAAAGTATTAATTTAAGGTATTTAGAACAATTGTGATTTTATATATATATATATATATATATATATATATATAAACAAAATTAAAATATATACATACATAGTAAGTGAGCTGAGTACCCTTGAGCAAAGAATGCAATGATTGCAGCATTCTTTTCAGAAAATTCATGAAAATTGTGAAGGTGAGGGCAGTAAATCATATTGTGTAGTCCTCAGGGGTGGATGCTGTAACCAAAAAAAAATATATAACACCAACTTTTGACATTCTGCGATCCTTATCATGAAAAAGATGGAGACTCCAGTGTCAGCATTTAAGTGTCAGATTTATTTTCTGCTATGAGGGTCTTCAGGGTGATAGACTAAAGAAGTCCTAAGAGTCCATGATTAATAGTATTGTTTTTGTTTTCTCGTGATCACAAATTAATTTTCATGGAAACGTTGTTTCCTGACGATCATCAGTACTTGTTTTTTTCTGTGTATTCGACAATAGAACAAGAAAAAAACGTGGAGATTTTGAGAAAATTAAATCATGATCAAGAGAAAAGAAGTAAGAAAAATATACAACAATGCATGGCCACTTTGGACTTTCATAGGTACATTAGATGCAGAAAACAATATAAATATATATTATTTTTTTCTTTTCCTTTTTTTTTATGGATCGCATATAAAATACACTGGTGTGTCTAAAATTAGCATAATAAAAACATACACTGGTGATTGAGAATATTTATATTATATATTGTGTTATTTTTCTAGCTATATGTTATATATAGGACCCTGGTCTGGAGGCTTTCTGAGATCTCGCGATATTTTCCGAGAGGTTAGAGATCACCGCTCCATGTGCTCGTGTGGGCAACCCGGAAACTATGCGGTTGATGCTACATGTTCGTTTAAAAGCGAAAAGATAAAAAGTGAGGAGAAAAAAAAGAGAGGATGAGCTTCTCGAGTTTATTAAATTATTCGTGAGATGCTGAAATTCTGTCCTTTTTTCCGAGTTTTCAGTAATCAGCGTTTCAAGTCAGCAGTTAAACCCAGAGGTGAGATCAATGCGTTCAACATGAAAAGCGCCGCAGAAGGACACTTCCGTCTCATTTCCGTCTCATTTCCATCTCATTTCCGTCTCTGTGTGTTTAAACAGGTCAGTGCAGGATCGGACGGTTTTGTGGACTGTTTGTGCAGAAGATGTCTGGGGAGGAAAACCAGAATCCCAGCAACATGCCCAAGCTGAAAAGACCTCCAGAAAGCAGCGAGGTGGAAAATGAAACGAAGAAGCTGAGAATCGAAGAGGAGAAGAGATTCCCCAAAAGAAAAGTTGTCCTCCTTATGGCTTATTCAGGAAAAGGATACTATGGAATGCAGGCAAGTTGGTGATGCTCAGTGTTGCCAGGTTTAAAATGGCGCTTGATGTCTCCAGATGACGTCACTGATCTACTCTGCATGTTGGAATATAATAGATATGGACTTTCTATTAGGAAACTAAATGTTTTGGAGTACATCTCTGGAACATGAGACAGGATGTCCAGAGAATTAGGGAACGCCCAAAATAGATAGATCAACCCAAATTCAGCGAAATATGCAATAACATAATAGAGCATAAGAGTAAACATATAAAATACTTCCTTGTAAATGTTTCCACAACATATAGAGTCGGACATGATTAATACAAAATCAAGAATGTAGTTTTAGTCTCTTCTCGTTCTTGTCCCGGGTCATGGCACCAAATCAGGATTTAAGTGTCTTACATAATGGCAGCTTGGTAGCGCTGGGATTTGAACTCACAACCCTCAGAATTCCAACATCGTACCCACTGAGCTTCCCCTTATAGCCCTATTTAAATCGGGATTTGTTCGTTAGAAGGTTATGTGTGTAATCGGTTGGTGCACGACTCTTCAACGATCAAACTCACATCTGGATCATGTTACACTCAAAACCATGTTCCAGCAGTCGAACAGGTGATCAAGTAGAGGCACTCGCTCTCTTATTTCAATTCTGGTTGAACAGAAGTTAACACAATCCCCTGAAATTATGATGAAACAGTAATGGGAAAGTTTTCAAGTAGCATCCATGAATGTTTAATATCTGAAGGACGGTCACTGATTGTCAAAAGAGGATTCCATCAGATTCTATTAAAAAATTCTCAGGGAGCAGAATGTGCTTTTAAATAGTGGTGATGTCGACATGCAGGAAATAGATTATGCATAGAGTATTATTTTTTTTTTTTATTCACCACATTCATATTAGAGCTCGACCGAATAATTATTTCTCTGGACGGTGCAGATGTTTAGAAATCGGGGCGATATATGACATTTTTTTGGGTCGATATGTTTGTCCGATTTTCTTTTTTTCCTTCCTTCATCTCATAAAAACAGTAATTTAAAAAGAAGTGACAGAAAATTGCTTGAAATGAAACATTTATTGACCAACACAAGCCTCTTCAATCAGTGCACTTGTGCAGCAGGTTTTGGTACCTGTGCCCACCTGTTGCTAAACTGGTTGAAGGTTTGCTAACAATACAGTTCCAAAAGGTTACTCCTATTCTCTCTCCAAATGTTCTTCTCATTCTCTCTCCAAATGTTCTTCTCATTCTCTCTCCAAATGTTCTTCTCATTCTCTTTCCAAATGTTCTTTTCATTCTCTCTCCAAATGTTCCTCCAATTCTCTCTCCTAATGTTCTTCTCATTCTCTCTTCAAATGTTCTTCTCATTCTCTCTCCAAATGATCCTCCAATTCTCTCTCCAAATGTTTTTCTCATTCTCTCTCCAAATGTTCTTCTCATTCTTTCCAAATGTTCTTCTCTCCAAATCTTCTTCTCATTCTCTTTCCAAATGTTCTTCTCTCCAAATGTTCTTCTCATTCTCTCTCCAAATGTTCTTCTCTCCAAATTTTCTTCTCATTCTCTTTCCAAATGTTCATCTCATTCTCTTTCCAAATGTTCATCTCATTCTCTTTCCAAATTTTCTTCTCATTCTCTCTCCAAATGTTCATCTCATTCTTTCCAAATGTTCTTCTCTCCAAATCTTCTTCTCATTCTCTTTCCAAATGTTCTTCTCATTCTCTTTCCAAATGTTCTTTTCATTCTCTCTCCAAATGTTCCTCCAATTCTCTCTCCTAATGTTCTTCTCATTCTCTCTTCAAATGTTCTTCTCATTCTCTCTCCAAATGATCCTCCAATTCTCTCTCCAAATGTTTTTCTCATTCTCTCTCCAAATGTTCTTCTCATTCTTTCCAAATGTTCTTCTCTCCAAATCTTCTTCTCATTCTCTTTCCAAATGTTCTTCTCTCCAAATGTTCTTCTCATTCTCTCTCCAAATGTTCTTCTCTCCAAATTTTCTTCTCATTCTCTTTCCAAATGTTCATCTCATTCTCTCTCCAAATGTTCATCTCATTCTCTCTCCAAATGTTCTTCTCATTCTCTCTCCAAATGTTCTTCTCATTCTTTCCAAATGTTCTTCTCTCCAAATGTTCTTCTCATTCTCTCTCCAAATGTTCTTTTCTCCAAATGTTCTTCTCATTCTCTCTCCAAATGTTCTTTTCTCCAAATGTTCTTCTTATTCCCTTTCCAAATGTTCATCTCATTCTCTCCAAACGTTCATCTCATTCTCTCTCTAAATGTTCTTCTCATTCTCTCTCCAAATGTTCTTCTCATTCTCTCTCCAAATGTTCATCTCATTCTCTCTCCAAATGTTCATCTCATTCTGTTCATCTCATTCTCTCTCCAAATGTTCTTCTCATTCTCTCTCCAAATGTTCTTCTCATTCGCTCCAAATGTTCTTCTCATTCTCTTTCCAAATGTTCTTCTCATTCTCTCTCCAAAAGAAGCGTCATATGCAACTAATGAAAAATAAGGCTAGAATAAAAACGGAGATTAAGAACTTGAAGCTCAGGATACGCCAATCCGTCGGGCAACGTCGGGGGTTTTTAAGCAGCGGGTGGTGGCGCTCGTCTGCAGGAAAGAGAATTCAGCTTAGTGAATGAAACGGAACTGACAAAAACAAACAACGACGGACTAAAGAGGGAAGGTGCAGACGCTCGTCTGTTGGTTTTCTTGCTCTTGTCTTTGCAACGAACACTGTGCCGTAATGTATACGTGACAAATAAAGGCTTTTCTATTCAGTTTTATTACTTTATACTACTCTATGATTGAACAAAGCGACACGAATCACGGCAGGTGTAAACGCTGCTTGTGTTATATATTCTAGCTCTTTCGTTTTCCTTGTTTGCTGAATACAGACTTCTGCCACCTCAGGTATGGGAGAGGTATGTTCTCTCAGAACGTACACACACGGTTTGATGCACCTGACTGATAATCGGCCTATTTTGTGGCACAATCGGCAAATGATTAATTAAAAAAATGCCAAAATTGGCACGATCAATCGACCTCTAATTTATAAATAATTTTATTTCAATAGTAACTTTTTATTTGAAGTTGCTAGATCTTTCAGAAGAATGCTGATATTGAAAATGTTTCAACTTGCCTGTTGAAACTTGGTTTTCTGTTCCCATTAGAGGAATCCTGGAAATTCTCAGTTTAAAACTATTGAAGATGAACTGGTCAGTGCGCTCATCAGCGCCGGGTGTATTCCTGAAAATCACGGAGATGATATGAAGAAGATGTCTTTCCAGAGATGTGCCAGGACGGACAAGGTGAGGACGGGAAATCATAGTGTAGTGCTCAGGGGTGGACAATGTAACCAAAACATGATGACATTTCTATCATCCTAATCTTGATGTTCAAGTTAAAGATTTAAAGTGTGGAAGGAGACTCCAGTGGTAGCATTTAAGTGTTAGTAGGGTTTTTTTTTGCTATAAGAGAGTCTTCAGGGTATTAGACTGCACATGAGGTGCTGAAATGATAAAAAAAAATACACTAAATATACACTAAGATGTTTATTCTGTGCACAACAAAGCCATGTACTAGTGTTCGTGCATCCTTAAAATCAGTGTTATTCTGTGTGTCATTCTCCAAGCTATATTTTATGTATACCCATGATCTTTTCTGATTATATTTCAGGGTGTGTCTGCAGCTGGCCAGGTCGTATCTCTGAAGCTGTGGCTGATCGAGGGCATTCTGGAAAAGATCAACACCCACCTTCCACCACAGATTAGAGTTTTAGGTGATATATATATATATATATAAAAGAATATCTGTATATTTGTTTTCTGTGTGTGTCATGATTGCTTGATCTAATCTAATAAAAATCTCTGACAGGTTTAAAGAGAGTCACAGGCGGCTTCAACTCCAAAAACAACTGCGACGCCAGAACCTACGCGTACATGCTCCCCACAGTCTCATTCTCTCCTAAAGACACCGACCAAGAGGACACGTCCTTCCGCCTGGACACAGAGACACTTCAGAAAGTCAACAAGCTCTTTGCGCTCTACAAAGGAACCCATAATTTCCATAACTTCACGTCACAGAAGGGCCCTCGGGACCCGAGCGCTAAGCGCTACATCACGCAGATGTCCTGCGGCGAGCCCTTCGTCAGGGAGGGGGCGGAGTTTGCGGTGATCACAGTGCGAGGCCAGAGCTTCATGATGCACCAGATCCGGAAGATGATTGGATTGGTGATTGCTGTGGTGAAAGGATACGCTCAAGAGGAGATCATCGAAAGGAGCTGGGCCGAGGAGAAGGTCGATGTTCCCAAGGCTCCTGGGCTTGGCCTGGTGTTGGAGCGGGTGCACTTTGACCGGTACAACAAGCGTTTCGGGGGAGACGGGCTTCACGAGACACTGGAGTGGGTGCAAGAAGAGGACGCTATATCTGCCTTTAAGGAAGCACACATTTACCCCAGTATAGTGGAGACGGAGTGTCAGGAGAAGTCCATGGTCAGCTGGATGAATACACTGCCTATTCATGACTTTACCGCCACGGCAACCGGCAAACAAGAACGCAAGGTGCGTGAAATAAAAATCCCCAATGTTTATTTTATCTGGTAAATCTGTGGACGGATTGATTGGGGGAACTTGATTGGATGGAATTGGCTAAATGGATACATAGATGAATGGTTGGATGGATGGATGGATGGATGGATAAATGGTTTGAAAGGATTTAGGTGGATGGATGAATTGGAAGGATTGAGTTTAATGTATGGAAGGATAGATAAATAGATGGATGGACAGAAGGAATTTGGTTTGGTTCATTGGAAGATTGGATTGGAGGGATTGAAAAGATTTTGATGGATGGATAAATTGATGGATGGATGGCTAAATGGATTAGAAGAATTTAGTTGAATGGATGGATAAATGGATTGGAGGAATATGGATGGGTAAATGGATAGATAGATGGTTTGGAAAGATTGGAATGATTTGGTTGAATGTATACATGGATGGATGGATGGATGTATATATAGATGTATGAATGGATTGGAATGATTTGGTTAAATGGATGAATATATATAAATGGATGGATGGATAGATAGGAGGGATTTGGTTGGATGGATGGATAGATAAATGGATGGATTGGAGGGATTTTCTTTTTTTTACTGACACAAATTCTACTTATACCATATAACTGTAAAATTCTCTAATCTGATCATTGGTCAGAGGGTAAATGCTTAATAATTTGTTAGTTGTTCTGGCTGTAAGTCACTTTTTTCTGTAGCAACAACTCTAACAATAATTTAAGGCAAATACAAAACTGTTAAACATCATTAAACAACATAATGCTAAAGATTTACAGTTACATTTTTGGAAGGAGTCTCCAGTATTATGACACTTTGTTACAGTCAGTAGGTTTTTCTTTCCAACTGTTTATTGATATTGTAATGTAAGTGTCTCAGGAACCTTCCACACAAGTACGTGTAACCAAAAATGAATGAAAATTATAATTGTGTGGTTGTAAATGAGGAATAAACCACTTCATACATTTTATTTAAATATACATTATATAACAACATACAGTAAACTTTCAGGGTCAGCTATCTGCCCGCTTTTGTTTTTGTTTTTTTATAATTTTAATTAGGTTTTAGTTTGTGCAAAGTTTACATTCATTTAAGACCAATCGATTTTATCTCAACATAACATATAATGCAGTCGATGATTATGATGAATGTGTTTTATGATTATACACTGTGTTCAATTTTGCACACATTTTACAAATATGTGATAATGGTACCAAACCTTTTTTTTTAAAGTGGATATTCTCTTTTTTTTTTCCCCCAGGATGAAGATGAAGATGGAAACACTTCAGACTGAGACAAATGCTTTTTTTTTTCCTCATTTCATAAAATTTTTTTTTCCCATGTTCCAATATAACCTTTGAAATAAACCTCTAATTTTATTCGCCACTTTTGTTCCCCTCATATTTTATTCTGCCATACATGTTATAAATTGTACATAATAAATAATACATCAGAACTTTGACCTCATTGAACTCATTTACATTTTAACCCCAGTTCAACATTGTAGAGGAAATAAGATCGTTGTGTTTTTATTTTTGTTCTTGAAAAGTTTAGTATTAGTCTTATTTCTATTCTTTCATATTCTCATTTAAATACCTGGAAAGACCTTTGATTGAATCCGTAGGAACCAGTGATTGTGCACAGAATGTTTTCAATATCTTGGAACATAATTGCCTGAACCTCTTTATAAAATACACGCATTATTATATAGTAAGTATAGTAGTAGTCATATTGTACAAACACATTTTTTAGATAACGTGTTCTTTACATTCCTGAGGTGTTCAAATGATTTAATGGTTACCAGAAGAATGGATCGATATTTTCTGAACCGTAATGCTAAAGGTAATGGAAATACATAATGCTGAAAAACAAAGCATAAAGAGGTAAAACAGTTCTTGAAGTGTTTCTGTACTTTTTGTGTCCCATGAATAGATACATGAGATGGATAGATGAGAAATTTTGGGTTGAATAAATACAAAGAATTGATGGATAGATTGAAAGAAGGAAGGAAAGCTAGGTGTCTTCAACTCGGTGAAACACCTCAAACGTTTCTTGACATTCCAGTGCATGATGTCTAACTTACAAAGAAAGACAAGACAATTTGACTTTAAAATTAGAAGAAAAAAAATATGAAAATGTATAAAATATATATTACATCTCTAAATAAATGAAGGTAATATACAGAGCAGGTTTGAGGTGAGGTAACTATCTGAGCACCTCATATCCTCCGGCCGCACGGGGGCGATATGTGCACCCTGAACCTCGGCGTGCTGCGCTTCTTCCTCACCGCCAGATACACAGGCAACATGGCGCCGTCCAAGAAGCCCAACGTGTGCAAGAGCGACACAGAAAAGAGCCAGACTTCACCTAAACAAACCATCAACGCGAAAACAGAGCTCATATTACAAAGCAGAAAGCATGCAAACAATATATTCGACCTGCTGGAGTACCTACAGGTAATGTTTTTTTCTACTTCCTCTATTCTTTAAGCTCTTCTGTTGGTCATTGGTGTGGAGATACTCAATGTAATTCGTTTTATCATGCAGTCTGAAAAAGAGAAAGAAGTCGTTTTTGCTATCAACGCCTGTCAGAGGTTATTCTGCGAGTTATTGGAGAGAGGAGAGCTGTATGTTGGGCAGCTGCCAAAAGAAGAAGAGCTTCTCCAAGGTGTGTGAAGAATCTTTTATTTACTCAGCACAGTAGAACATAATACATGTACATGCTGCTCATAATAGATAGAATCTAACCCTAACCTTTCTGCATACACTGTCCAATCAGGATAGATAGATAGATAGATAGATAGATAGATAGATAGACAGACAAGACAGACAGACACATGTTTATTTATTCTGGGGAAATTCCTGCTAAGATACTAAAATTAGGGACCAGTATTGATTCAAGAGTAAACTGTCATGTGTACAGATGACCATCTGTTACACCTTTTAGTGAAATTCTTACGTGAATCCATCCAGATGCATATGATGGAAAAAAAGAAGGTGCATGACAAATTGCACATATACAAAGTTCCTATAGTAAAAATGCAAAAAACAAAAGTATGTGCATGGATAAATACGACATGCATGTGGGAAGTCCTGCAGAATTTGTGTTCTCAGGACAGGATCCACCACAACCCTGACCTGGAAAAAGTGCTTACCAAACTTAATTATATATAATTGTATATTTTGCTACTTTCACTACACAAGAAAAATTCTGCTTTCTGGTTGTCGTATTCGTTGTATAAACGATCACAGTCGAATCAAACAGCGAGATTACAGCGTTTTGAGTTTTCCTTTATACCTTCAGGTGCCTGGAATGCTGATGAAAAATACCACATGTTTATAAGACACCGCTATAACAGCTGTATTGAGCTGCTCCTGGAGAACATTGGCCATGAATCTTACCAAGTAAAGGTTAGAAAAAAATGTCTATATCTGTTAATCCAGGCTCACTGTTTATGCAGTATGTGCTCAGTATCCTGTACCGATTGTGTTTGTTACTGCAGGAGAGTTCGCTGTGTGCCGTTATGAAGTTTGCAGCAGCCGAGGGGAAGCATCCTTTGCAGAAACAGGACTGGAGTCAGCATTACAGTTTTCCCAAAGAGCTTATATCAGTGAGACTTCTTCCTCTTCTTCTTTTAGCTGCTCCCATTAGGGGGCGCCAAGGTGGATCATACGTCTCCATACCCCCCTGTCCTCTACATCTGCCTCTTTCACCCCAACTACCTGCATGTTTTCCCTCACCACATTCATAAACCTCCTCGTTGGTCTTCCTCTTTTCCTCCTTTCTGGTGGCTCCGTCCTCAGCATTCTCCTACTGATATAACTCATGTACCTCCTTTGCACATGCCCAAACCATCTCAATCTCGCCTTTCTCGCTTTGTCTCCGAAACGTCCTACATGCGCTGTCCCTCTAATAAACTCATTTCTAATCCTGTCCATCGTAGTTACTCCAAACGAAAACCTCAACATCTCCAGCTCTGCTACCTCCAGCTCCACCTCCTGTCTTTTACTCAATGCCACTGTCTCCAAACCATACAACATCCAGGTCTTACCACAGTCCTATAAACTTTCCCTTTCACTCTTGCAGATACTCTTCTATCACAAATCACTCCTGCTATCACTCTTCTCCACCCACTCCACCCTGCCTGCACTCTTTTCTTCACTTCTCTAACACACTCTCCATTACTTTGCACTGTTGATCCCAGGTACCTGAACTCCTCCACCTTCTCCACCTCTTCTCCCTGCAACCACACCCTTCACTGCTCTCCCGCTCATTCACGCACATGTATTCTGTCTTACTCCTACTGACTTTCATTCCCCTTCTCTCTAGCGTGTACCTCCACCTCTCCAGACTCTTCTCAACCTGCTCCCTACTCTCACCACAAATCACAATATCAACAACAAACATCATAGTCCACAGAGACTCCTGTCTGACCTCGTTCTCAACCTGTCTATCACCACTGCAAACTGGAAAGGGCTCAAAGCCGATCCTTGATGCAGTCCAACCTCCTCCTTAAACCAGTCTGTTGTTCCTACTGCACACTTCACTGCTGTCACACTGTCCTCATACATGTCCTGCACCACCCTCACATACTTCTCTGACACGCCAGACTTCCTCATACAATACCACAACTCCTCTCTCAGCACCCTGTCGTACGCTTTCTCTAAATCCACACACAATGCAACTCCTTCTGACCTTCTCTATACTTCTCCATCAACATTCTCAAAGCAAATATTGTGTCTGTATAATGGTGAGTGATCTTTGTCTACATCACTGTTGAATTTCTTCATCTGACTGGTCAGAAACTGTTGAATCATTTGGCAGTATTTGCAGTAGTTCCATCTGTAAGGTTAATCTGAAGTGTGTGTCCAGAGTGTTGGATTTAGCGAGTGTGTGTTTGTGTGTAGAGACTGGTATGGGCTTTGCTCTCGGAGAAACAGGACATGGCTCTGCTGATCTCCAGGTTTCAGGAGTTCCTAGAAATGGATGACGTGCGCTACTACGTAATGAATTCGGCGCGGGACAACATGCACAGAGTGATGGAGCGAAACAAACGGGTGTGTAAAGTTTTTTATTATTATTTGTAGACAGCATGTCTGTCTTTTTCTTTTCCTCCTTTTCACTTTGCTTTCCTTTTCTTCCTCTGCTGGTTTTTGTCTCTTCCCTAATTTTCTTTCATTCTTACCCTCTTGAATTCTTTTAATCTTTTTCTCCCTCCAACCTTTATTATTTTGGTTTTTTTTTTTACTCCTCCCTCCCTCCCTCTCTCCCATTACCATAATTTCTCTTTTCCTTCTTCTCCCATCCTGTTTTTTTTCTCTTTCTCTAAAGAGGTGGATTTTATTCCCCTTAGTCAAGGTGCTATCGAAAAGCTTAGAGATTAATGATGCTCACTGTTGCTATTCTGAACTCATGCTTTATCACGTCTTCATCGCGGACAGGAAGTTCAAAAAAGAGTAAACGCGAAATCCTGCACGAAACCAGGGAAGAGCCGCCAAAAAGGGGAGGCATTTTTGAGTGACATGAGCGCTTCAAGATCGGAAGAACATCGCTGGAAGAGACCAAAAAGACCTTTAACGAGCTCCACCAACAAATTAGTTTAAACCATTCTGCAGCTTGTGGACGAGGAACGTCGAAGAACAATTCTCATGATCTCACTTCCGCGCCCACCCTGTTCACCAGATTCGTTTTTTTGTGGACTTCTCCCTCTTCCCGAAGATGAAGATCCGGCTCACTATGGCTATCTGACACTGTTGCGGAGATCCGTTGCAAATCAAAGAAGATGTTAGACACTGCAAAAAAGAAAGAAGACTCACAGGACACGTTCCAGAAGTTGCCGGAACGCTGGTAGCGCACTATTGCTGTGAAGGGGGACTATTTTGAGGGTGGTAGTGTGTAAACATGGGTTAATACACTACTTTCTTGTAAACAGAGTTTGTCTCGAAACTTTTTGATACCACCTTGTAAACTGCCGACAAAGTCCTGCTCTCACCTGCAGAGGGAGCTGTGGTGGGTTTTATTGTAAGAAAAATACTCTCGGGGTACAGGTTACTGATTTGTGTGGCTTTGACAGGCCGAGATGTCCGTCTACCAAACCAACGTCTTCACGCTGCTCACGAATATCACCGTGCCAAGCCAGAATTCAGAAATCACCAACTTCCTGGTCAAGCAGGAGGGTGAGCCCAACTTTTTCCTTTTTTTTTCTTTATATCAGTCGTTTATTAATGTGTACTTTATAACTCACTTACACCATCAATACCTTTTCCCAGCTAAATATGAGGACTGGAAAGTGTCCAAGTTAAAAGTGAGTATAAAAGCTGAGAGCTGTGTGGTGTTTACATGTAGAATATGGAATAAGTGACGATGTTTCCGCTGTCCTGCAGGAACACAAGCGAGCGTTTGAACTTATGTGGTTGACGTTCCTGAAGTACAAGGTAACAGAAATACTCCTCATTAGACCCGAGACTGGAACTGTGACCCTCCTGTGTATTTCTTTTGGATGAATGTTGTTCTGCTTTCCTGCAGTTACCCATGAGCATGTATAAGAAGGTGCTGGTGATCCTGCATGACTCTATTCTGCCTCACATGAGTGACCCCACGCTGATGATCGACTTCCTGACTGCAGCGTATGACGTCGGTGAGTCCGTGTTCGGCTTCATTACAGACGTCTCAGTGTCTCGGCGTCGCTCAGAAAAGATTTTGTTGAGTTTCAGGGAATTATGGCATTAAGTGCGACAGTCTTAGAGAAAAACATCCCGGTGTTGGTTCATTTTTTTTAATCTTGTTTCTTTCCTCTATATTTTTCTTTCGTCCATGTTTGTCTATTTTTTTTGTCTATTTTTCTTCTTTTTTTTTTTCTTTCTGTAGAAGTCCATAAATTTGTATTTCCCACTATAGAAATTAATTTTTCCCTTCCTTTCTTCCTTCCCAACTTTTCTTTCTTTTCTCTCTCTCACTCTCTCACTCTCTCTCTCTCTCTCCCTCTCTCACACTCTCACACACACCTTTCTTTCTATTTCCGTCCTTTCCTTCCCTCTTTCTTTCTTTCTTTCTTTCTTTCTTTCTTTCACTTTTTCATTACTTCCTTTTCTTTTTTCCTTCCATCTCTTTTATCTTTTTCCCATTCCTCCTCTTACCATCCCTCCATCCCTTTAGCCTTATTCTCATGCTATTGTTTTCTATAGTTTTTTCTTTTTTTATTATTCCTTACTTTGTTTTTTTATTTCCTTGACCCCCTGCACCCTAGTTTTTTTATTTTGCTCTTATTTTTCTCCTCTTTTCCTCCTTTCCCTTATCTGTTTATTTATTCTCTTCCGTGTAGAAATGAAAGTGAAAGCTTTATTTAATTAAATTTTTTTAGTCTTCTCTGATCTCCATCAATGTAAAATCCAGTAAGGGCCTCTGTCTCTTTAGTGTGGGCTGTTTTTTTTTTTTTTTAACTGGTTTTAAATGAAACATTTTCTTCCACTATGTTGGTCCTCAGGTGGTGCCATCAGTTTACTGGCTCTGAATGGCCTTTTTGTCCTCATCCACGACCACAATCTGTAAGTACAGACAAACTCCGTGCTCTGAAAAGTATAAAAAACCACAGAATGTATCCCACTTCATCATGAGATCTGTTCTTATTAAAACAGAGAGTACACTGATTTTTATAAGAAGCTATACAACCTGATGGACCCTTCTATATTCCACGTGAAGTACAGAGCACGGTTCTTCCACCTGGCCAACATCTTCCTGTCCTCCAGGTACACTATTAAATGACTGCTCTGCTGTGTATACGCTGAAGCACAGGCTCATACGTGTCCTCTCTTTCGGCAGCCATCTTCCAGTCTACCTCATAGCAGCGTTTATCAAGCGACTGTCTCGACTCGCCCTGACCGCTCCCCCGACCGGGTTGCTCATAGTCCTTCCCTTTATTTGCAACCTGATTCGCAGACACCCATCGTGCAGAGTTCTCATCCACAGACCCAGCGCTGACGGCGGTACGGTGTTGACCTGCTGACACTTATGATACACACACACACACACTATATCGCCAAAAGTATTGGGTCACCTGGTCATGAGAATCGCATTCCACATGTAGTCCCAATTTGCTCTTATAATTTCCTCCACACTTCTTGGAGTGTGCTTATGGACATTTGTGTTCATTAGCCACAAGGGTATTATGAAAGGCAGGTAGTGATGTAGGTGAGGTGAGGAGACCTGCGGTGGAGTCAGCGTTCACATTTATCCCAAAGATGTTCAGTAGGGATGAGATCAGAGCTCTATAGCAGGTTACTCAAGATCTTCCTCTCCAAAGCATGTAACCCAGATCTTCATGAAGCTCACTTTGATTCAGTACTTTTGGCAATATAATGTATATATTTTTTTTTTTATATTTTTATTGAAGAAAAAACAGAGGGGAAAACGACACTGATGATGCTTTTCATCATTTTTTACAACTTTTCAAATATATGAACTCATTGGAGTCTTTTATTATTATTATTCAGAGATGTGTAGTGATCCATATGTGCTGGAGGAGGAGGACCCGGCCCAGTGCCACGCCCTAGAGAGCAGCCTGTGGGAAATTAAGGTAAGTTTCATATAAAAAAAAGTGTCGCAATGATTTAATTTTTTAAGAAGTTAAAAAGAGTCAGACTTCACCGTTTATTATAACTGCTTGCTGTGTTGTTGTTCTTATAGCTGTCTACAATATTGTATATCAAATTTTGTTCCAAGTTATCACAGATAGTCCACGACTTGCGACTTTCTGATCTTATCATATCGATGCGGAAAATATAAAAATGTTCCTGCACCTTTCACATTTTTGTACAATACTTTGGGACGCTACCCGGATGATCTGTCATCAGACACTGAACAGAGCGCGTCTGTAAATTATATATACACACATTTTCTATATTACGGTACCATACATTTCTCCGTTTTGCTAACTTATGAACTGTACTTTGTTAAATTAATAACGAATTACAGTATACTACCCCGTATTGATTCCCATTCTTTAAGACTCCTGTGTAGTGTAGGCCATGTTTTCCATGTTTTCGAGTTATGATGTAATAGTAAGTCCTGTACTACCTGTATTTAGGAAACACCACCACATTCCCTTTTATTTATTTATTTATTTTTTTTTTTTTTACTTTAGTCTCTACAGAATCATTTCCATCCAGATGTTTCTAAAGCAGCCAAAGCGATAAACCAAGCTCTCCCCGAGCGGGAGGATGATATCAGCGAACTGCTCGAACTGTCCACTTTTGAGGTGTGTACTAGAGCCATAACATGTTTTATAACCCACACCATAACCTGCTGCTTGATTCCTATTTTGCGTTTAACGTTTCCTTTGTTGTTGTAGCTGATGGAGCGAGACCTGAAGAACCAAAGCCAGTCGGTGCCACTCGAGTTCGATTCAGTCACCGGTCTCCTTCAGAGTCCTCGAGAAGTGCTGGGGCTCCACTTCTCTCTGGAGTAACTCATACAATATATAGGAATCTAATACCTCTTTTTTATTATTACTGTCTTTCTTTTAATTTACTAGCTTTCCAACATCGAGAAAAAGAAATAGAATAAAAAACGATATATAAAGTGTGTGTGACTGAATCTCAAATAAAGAAAGTCTTCATAAGAAACTTTGGGAATGTGATAAATTTTTATTTCTTACATACACAACATGCATGGAGTTTAGTTCTCTGAGCTGTATTGGTTAAATCATTACAGAAGCAACAGTGTTGTCAAAGAATTAACAAACGATTATAAAATTGATAAATGCACAAAAAAAAACATTTTAGCATTGAGTGATTATAATAATGCATAATCGCTTATACACTCTGGCGGATCTGCCAATTTGTTGATTTGTAAGACATTTGTGCTCATAATGAATTTAGATGGGCTTTAATTAGCTTAAACTTGAAAAAATAATTACAATTATAATAATGTCTAAATGTCGAATGTAGGAAATTCTGAAATCCTTGTATCTTGAAATGCCCATGTTTACTAGGCGATGTGTGTGTGTGTGTGTGTGTGTGTGTGTGTGTGTGTGTGTGTGTGTGTGTGTGTGTGTGTTTTGTAAATATGGGGCCTTGTGCTGTGTGTGTGTGTGTGTGTGTGTGTGTGTGTGTGTGTGTGTGTGTGTGTTGTAAATATAGGGCCATGTGCTTGTATGTGTTTTTTTGTTAGATTTTTTCCCCTGCTAGCACATTATTCTGATTTAGTTTATTTTCATAGAAAATATCAGCTTTAACATAATAAAAAAAAAAAAATTCTGCTTTGTTCACAAGATCCTATATTAAACCATAGTTTCAATAATGTTATGATGATCATCCATCACAATTTTCACCAGGATAAAGTGAATATTTGTGCAAAGAACCGTGTACATCTCTGCTGAAACAAAATAGACATCATAGCATTTGTAATGGTTTTAATGCCTGTAATGGGAATTGAATTGATTTTAAAATTCCCTGAAATGCTTCCTGTGAGTCTCAACATTTAGTTGCCTTCCATTATGTCTAGTGGCTACCATTAAGGACCAGTAGAAAACCTTAATCTTTGATGCTGGGATGTACAGGACACCTGTAGGAACTATTAGGACACCTTTAAGATGTAATGATGCACAAACACATTTGGTCATTTTTTATTATTGCTGATGGTTTGTAATAGTATTTGTACAGGAAACCATTAGAATTTTATGTTCTTACAAGGGTCTTTTTTCAGAGATGGTCTAAATTGATTAAGTTCTAATTCATGAATTTATATTCTCATTATTTAAAAACTACAATCAAATGTAACTTGATTATATGGTGCTGAATTTCAGCTCCGCGCCGGTAGGTGGCAGTAACGCTACAGCGCCATCCAATTCAAACGTCTGCAACACAGGCTGGAGGAGTGAAACCGGTTGAGGAAGGGGACATTGCAGAGACTAGAGATCGCTGATCATGTCTGCTGATCATCTGGCCAAGATTCTTGAAGCTGACATCGACCCGAACGGCGTGTTTAAATACGTGCTTATACGCGTCCACAGCAAAACCGACGAGTCTCACGTGGACATAGTGCGCGGCTACGCGTGGGCTGAGTATCACGGTACAGATCTCAGAGCTTCACCTCCAGATTTCTGCTCACCAAACTATCAAATACACTCAGATCTCAAACAGTGAAGTCCAGAATGCCTCTGTATGGAATATGACGCGTATTATAAAGGTTATAGTAGAAGGCATATGCACTGCACAGGCAGAATGGAAACTAATCAACAATGCAATCAAGTCTATTTAATGTTAATCAATATTTACATTATCACTTACGTTGTAGCAGCTATAACCTTCACTACAAAGCCATGCTGTTGTAATAGATGTAGTATGAAGTTTAGCAATGATATGCATATGACATCTGGATGAAAGCATTCCTTGGTGGTTCCTTTCCAGATGTGAAAGCTGCCCATTCCATAGGTACTACTGCTAATGACAGATAAACTGATAACAAGCTGGATGATCCTTCTCGTGTTTTGGTCTGAAACATGCGGCATTTTCAAATTTCCATTCTTCTGACAGTTTTAAGCTCTGACACAGACCACTTTTAAATAATCTTCGGTCCAGAGAAGAATGTTCTAGATCATGTTCACATACAGCTTCTTCTTTGCATGATGGAGATTTAAGCAGCGTTTGTGGATGACATGGTGAACAGAGTTTGTCCAATGTTGGTCCCGTTCCACCTTAATGGTTGTAAAGGGAATTGAGTTGGTTTTATTGTACACACTTCTGTCGGTGGTCAAATATTTGACGTGGAAACCATTAAGGACCAATAATAAACCTAGATCTTTGATAGACCAACATGTGGTCTATCAAAGCTCTAGGTTTATTATTGGTCCTTAATGGTATCGGCTTCACAAATCCCTGTATGGATGGTGCCTTTCCAGATGTGAAGGCTGTCCATTAAATGTACAGTACAGACCAAAAGTTTGGACACACCTTCTCATTCAAAGAGTCTTCTTTATTTTCATGACTATGAGAATTGTAGATTCACACTGAAGGCATCAAAACTATGAATGAACACATGTGGAATTATATATGGAATTCTATACATAACAAAAAAGTGTGAAACAACTGAAAAATGTCATATTGTAGGTTCTTCAAAGTCGCCACCTTTTGCTTTGATTACTGCTTTGCACACTTTTGGCATTCTCTTGATGAGCTTCAAGAGGTAGTCACCTGAAATGGTCTTCCAACAGTCTTGAAGGAGTTCCCCGAGAGATGCTTGGCACTTGTTGGCCCTTTTGCCTTCACTCTGCGGTCCAGCTCACCCCTAAACCATCTCGATTGGGTTCAGGTCCGGTGACTGTGGAGGCCAGGTCATCTGCGCAGCACCCCATCACTCTCCTTCTTGGTCAAATAGCCCTTGATGCCTTCAGTGTGACTCTACAATTTTCATAGTCATAAAAATAAAGAAAACTCTTCGAATGAGAAGGTGTGTCCAAACTTTTGGTCTGTACTGTACATTCACGCACCAACACACAATCAGAGAGGCAGGCTGATGAAACTGACTCTTTTTTTTGACTCACTTTTAGAGAAGATGCCCAGAGAAGAAGGCAGCCTTTATGAATCATGTTCACATATAGCTTTCTCTTTGCATGATAGAGCTTTAACAAGCATTTGCAGAGGAAATGGTGAGCTGTGTTCACAAACAATGAGATCTGAAGGTCATGCTGTGATTTTCATTACAGGATCCAGACAGGAGCCTGTTTTTAAGGCCTGTTGGTGTCCTGGCTGAGGGCCAGAAGATCACAAGCATCTATCATTGATTTTTAAACTTGCCCGCTGTTCACACACAGTTTCCAGATTCCTGAAATCTTTAGGATATTATATACTATGAATGAGATATTCAAAGTCAACATTTTCCAAAAATTCTGATTGACTGTGTCTTTTGAGGATCTTTTCCTCTCTAAGAAAATCTTTTTTTATACCCAGTCATGCTATTGACCTGTTGCCAATAAACCTAATTATTGGAAAACCTTCCTCCAAGAAGATTTTCTCCAAGATATGTTCAATGTCTATCATTTTTTATAGAGACTATCATAGAGAGTCTTCCATTTACATCACTGCTGTTGCTGCTGTTCTGTGTCTCGTCCTGTTCAGCCGATATCTATGACAAGGTTTCTGGCGAGTTGGAGAGAGGAGGCGGCGTGGACTGCGAGTGTATAGGAGGAGGCAGGATCAGACATGACAGCGCCGACAAAAAGATCCATGTCTACGGCTATTCCATGGTAAGTGCTACTCAAAAAACATCACAGGCTTCAGGAATGTGGTGCATTAAAGGAATATTTTGTCACGTGTTTCACGGATTTCCCGTTTCAGGGCTTCGGCCGAGCCAATCACGCCACCTCGAAGGAAAAGCTGCAGAAGAGATACCCAGACTATGAGATCACATGGGCGAATGAAGGCTACTGATCCAGTGACCAGGGTTTTTACCAACGAGAGCCTGTTTATGCACAATCTTTAGACGTGAGCTGAATAAACCAACAGCTTGTTCTCGTCAAAAATCACACTCGTCAACGTGTGACGTCTCAGAAGCTAAAATCAAGGTCATTAACAGCAGATGAATGAATGTTTACTACTTATTTATGCTCTTTATTTATGTCTTTCCACTGAAGAGCCGCCCGATATTTGACCAATCAACACAAAGCTAATGGAATTTAAATTGAATTAAATGATAGCAGAATGTTTAACAAATAAATAAACCAGAATCATGCTGTACAACAATGAGCTTTATAAGAACAAATCAATTGTATGTCTTATAAATGATTACTTTTGTATTTATTATAAACTTGAAAAAAAAAAAAAGTGAGACATTGGGATCAGCACTCTGTTAAGTAAAGCCTGAGACAAAAATATTAACAGAATGACTTGGAAATATACATATGTATATAAATGTATGTGTATGTATAATATGTACGTGTAAGTCAGGTGCAAGAAACTGTCTAAAGTATATTAAAGGACTTTAATAGAGTCGTCTCACTTGTAGTATTGCTCTATTTTTAAGCATCTTATATATATATATTTCAAGGCATCACCTATAAATGCCATCCCACTGCACATTTTCGCTCAGTTTTACAACCACGGTTACACACACAACCTTCTATTACGCTCACTTTAATTATGGAACAGCAGTATGTTTATAGGTTGCACATAAAAACCCATCCGGTTGCAAAGAAAACTGCCCTGGCAGTGTCTAAGAAAGGAATTGTGTGAAAGGTTACAAATATAACAAGTGGTGAAATTATGAGTGTGTGCTTGTAGATGCACAAAAATGTAACTGTACAACATACTATTTCCAAAGGAAGCCAGTCTGAAACAGAATGGGTCTGGGTATAAAATGGAGTCCAGCTACCTGTGAAACTGAGAAATGAATTCATCATTGTTTCTACGATGTGTAACATATAATTCCTCATAATGTCAATATAAATGGACCTACGATGCTGGCAATAATGAACATGAGGTGAAATTACACCCTGGGTGGACGTTGTGCGGCACCATGCATACTGCCCAATGGGAAGGAAATGGCAAAGCCATTTAATTTTCTCGTGATTCTGCATAAAAGCGTGTTTTAGAGGTCACATGATCAGGGATTCACTCACACTGAAATAACTCTGTGTCTGTCAGTGATCGACAACTTCCACATAAATATTAAGAAAACATCTGTAGGTCAAGATTGTGAGAAAATGAAACTTTTTGTTATGTGAAAAAAAATTGTGCTCACGAAAACCGACTTGTTACGTCGAGATCGCTAGAAAATGGAATCGTGATCACAAGAAAACAAGCATGAAAAAAAATTATATTGCATTTGACTCTATTTACTGTATGTTGCTAAATATTTTAGTTTTCAGGGGTTCGCGGATCAATCCTGAGCTGCAGTTTAGCGTTAGCAGGATGATTCAATGTATTTTTATTTGTATAGCGCTTTTAACAATGAACATTGTCCCGAAGCAGCTTTACACACACAATGCAGTGATTAGGGATTAATAAATTCAATTTACAAGTCAATGAAAACATTGCATATTGTGCATACGACTACACACACAGGTCCAAACAAACTTTAGCCTTCATCAAATTTGCTACTCTGACCCATTAGTTTTTTTTTCACTTGGATAGAATCATGATTGAAGAAGGAAAGCCAGAGAAATCAGCCGTATTTGGATGCCTACTATGTGCCCCAAAGCAACATGCCACCTGGGACATGTCCACTATGTCTCACAGTGAATTTAGAATAGGAGTATGTGGTGAAACTAGATTATCTGAAAATGTCAGACATGTGGATCACATACACATGGAAGATTTATATTTGCACCCAGAAGTGGTGTCCCAGAAGACTTCTAGAAGTAGAATCTTTCTGCTTGTATTGCTAGAAGATTAGCATTGCACGTATTTAATAGATGTATGTAGTGGTCACTGCAGAGTATCGCAGTGCTTGTGGTGACTGTAACACTCCCAAGAACATATTAGTAGGTGGACTCATTATCTTAAGTTTCCCCTTCCTGTGAATGAGCGTGTACATGTGACATGCCCTGCATTAGACTGGACTAAACCAGCACTAAACTCCGCATCCACCTCGATGCTAATTGGGGAGAAAGCGGATACTGAAGATGAATAAACCCACTGACTTGTCAGTTGTAAAACAGAAATATTCCTAAGAATTTATTTCTAGAAGAAGTCATAAAAAACTCAACTGCCTAATTAATTTGATGGCTTATATCCGTTAGGTCAATATTTTCAGGAAAGCTGTTCACAGCTTTATTGCATACCAGTCTTGAATTGATAACATTTCCAAATCAACTGGGAGTTTTAAAGAAGATATAAACGGAATTATATCAAATACACGGTTTATTTATTTGTATTTATTTTATATGTTGCATATTATGTAGGGCAGAATAAATGTATCATCAGTACATTCTGTGTATATATATAGGATGACTTCAAATATTTAATCAACCATTCGACCTCACGCCTTCTCTAATTGCAGTTTCCTGTTGCACTCACATTTATAGTTTCTGTAATCTGCTACAGCAGACATTGGTGCTTTTTTTTGCAGTTTTATGACACATCAGAGGGTCAAGTCCAAGCATTATCTTCGCTTAGAAGCTGGAAGAACTGATGAAACAGGTATATAGTGCACACTGTTTCTTCTCTATTGTGGAATGAAGAGGGACTTCATTCAGCTCCTGACGGTGCTTCTTACTGTCCAGTGGGGTAAGAGTTACTCTCCCAAAACAGAATTATTAATTGTTTTATATATTTAAGCAATATCCTGATTGCTGAACTGGATCAAGTGTTTGATTAGGGAATGTAGGAGCAAGATTGGAGACTAGTGAATGAGAAAGAAATGTATTGTTGTTGTAGGTTATGCTGATATCTATGCTTATACTATAAACTCATTATTATTAGGTATATACTATATTGTTATATTGTAAGTGTACTAATGGTTCAATTATGCATACAATTGTAGATTTAGGTGCAGTGTAGGTTCGATTACAGTGTATGTATAAATATTTATATTTTCTAATAATCTTTTTTTACGATTTGAAGTCTATTTTTAGTGGAAATAAGTGTTAATGTACAGCTTTAATGAAAAAATTAATGTTTTTTAGATCGCTCCTACTTTACGTCATCTTCCCTTCGCACATGTATCCATGATATCTACTGTTTAATATCCAAGACCTTTGGCCTGAGTTTTGGCCTTGTTATGATTACGAGTGATGTAACCTTCAAAACAATCTTATTAGGAGACTTTCTCCACTTCTACAGTAGACGCTTGAAAATCATCTTTCAATGACAAACCTTTAGATGATGTATTGTTGTTTTTGCTATTTACAGATACATGTTTATGTTTGGGTTTCATTCCGAGGGTAAAGAAAGATCTATGTCGCCTCAGGTGTCACAACATCTACCACAATAGCAAAAACTATGTGCACTCTTTAACAGAGACATTATAAAATCATTGAATAGAGGTCTTAGACAGACACACAGTCTCCAATTCGGATCACAACACCAAGATGATTGTTTGAGTGAGCATCTGTTACTATTTAAAACGATCGAAACTGGGGAACGCTTTTGGGAAACTGTTTTTAAACATTCCAAAAGTGTAAGATATGTTACACATGTTATATCCTGAACATATGTTTATTCTTTGTAGTGTTTACCCTGGATAGCAAGTGCACAGGGTCGCGATGTGATTTTGTGTGCGACTGCTCTGACTGCAGCGATGAGCAGGACTGTGGTGAGATACATTTGATTCTCTTTAACACTTAAGGCATTTAAAGGAATTTATATTTGTGGTTTTCATGCACTTTTTTGGGGATTTTTAACCAGGATATCGGGGGAGAGATTTTGTATGTGATTTCGAGGATGCAGGTGTGTGTGGCTGGAAGGATATGGCAACCGAAGGTAAAGGATACATGTGGGAGAGACGTCAGAGGGGAGACCCTCTTCCCAACAGTGGACCCTCGTCTGATTACACAATCGGGACATCAGCGGGTACATGCAATTAACACTGTGCACTTTGTTGACTTTTGTGCTTTTATAATAAGGTAATTATTACAAGCATAATAATATCAGCAGATGTAATTATATGATTGTAAAGGGGTCAGAAGGTGGATAAACTTCTTAAATTGTATTCAGTGTTTAAACATGCATGAAGATCTTTACATGGCAAAAAATTCAATTAAATAATAAAGTCTAGTAAAATTAATAAAACGTTTGATGTATAAATAGATGTGTTGATGAATGATGGATTAATTGATGGATAAATGGATTCAGATTACTGAATGAATAAATGGATTGGTGACTGAAGTAATAGATTCATTGATTGATGGATGAGTTGATTGTGAATGGGTTGCCAGATAGATGAATTTAAGGATTCACAGATGGAGAAACTGATGCCAAGATAGATGGATTGAATCTGATCTCCAGTGTGTTGTGTGCAGGTTGGTTCATGGCCGTGACAGCAGTGAATGCAGAATCTCCTAGAATAGCTGTCCTGACATCTCCTACAATCCATCAGTCTTCCCCGACCTGTCGTCTTCATCTCCAATACTTTATCTGGGACTCAGGTATGCACATGTTCTCACACACACATATATCTCAGAAATGTCATGTTCTATCATGGATGGGATGTAGTTTAGTTTGTTTGCATTCTTTATATTTGTCCTAAGTAATAATCTCTTCTAGGTTACACCATGCTGGAAAACAGCCCTCTTTGGGCAGAAGTATGGACTCCTGAGGGACAACCTTTTGTAGTGTGGAGGCCTGAGAACACAACTGTTCGTTCATGGAGGAAAGGCATTGTCTTCTTAGGACGCATCCCTGGACCCTTTCAAATACACATAAACTCACGGCGTCAGGATGGGAGGAGTGGAGACGTAGCTATCGATCAACTGGAGTTCCTGGACTGTGCACTTCCAGGTACAGCGGAAGAAGTAGAAAAAAAAGGACGAGACAATAAAATATAATGTTATTTCTGTTGATTGGTGTCAATGAATAATAGGAGCTGTGATTTTCTTTATAACTGGTGCCTGTAGCCACTGAGAGCTGTGGGGATGGACATTTCCAGTGCAAACAGGGAGGCTGTGTGGAAGAACGTGCAGTGTGTGATGGCACAGATGATTGTGGAGACAGAACGGATGAGGAGAACTGCGGTCAGTGTGTTCATCCCTAAACTCTTATCATAAAGCTTGATGGTTATGCTCCAGTACTTTATGGTAGCTATGGGTATAATGTTCTATATGAAGTGCTATAAACCATGACAGTTACTCTTTTAATGTAGATCGTATATTTAATGACATTTGAATGCATTTATAAAATTTTATATTGTTTGAATGACTTTGTACATGAATTAATTAGTTATAAAGCATTACATTTTGGGATTGGATTTAAACACCATTAACAAGGCCATATTTTGCAAGAGGTATGTGATATATTGCTTATGTATACCATTTTCTTGTCTGTATACCAAAATAAATATACATTTTATATATTATATATGATATATTTTAAATATTACACATAATATATAATATATAAAATATAGTTATTATATAATTGATATATTATGTATAATATATATATATA